>JBBBDQ010000288.1:0-85000 GCA_037127315.1 Ascarosepion bandense | reverse complement strand
TAACTTCTAAAAAGAAAATCTGTTTGGCATTAAAGATTCTTTAATTGTTATCAGGATTTGCATGCACGAAATAGCATTTGATTCCAGACTTTAACAACTCGTCAACGTTCATTGAATAACATGCAAGATTTCTCCGCCGGTTGCAAACTTTTTGAATCGACTATATCGACGCTTCCGCGGGAAAATTCAAAAGACATCATTGTAAGAATAAAAAAAAAATCATCCTAAAGATAACAGAAAATAAGGAAAGTCAGAAGTTAAAAATGTATTTGTTAAACACGCAAGTGGATAATAACTTTTTTTTTTGTTGTTTTTTTTTCTTCTCTTTTGTTTTTTGTTTTCCCATCATTGTCAAGGTAATTACTACAGACTAATTAAAATTTTTATGCTTTATCACCCAAGGGGCATGGCTACCAAACAGTTAATTAGACTGAATATAAATATACGGCTGTTCGCGTTTGATGAAGCAGGTGTGCATTAATTTAGCTAATCTACTAATTGTCTTTTCTGTTCTTGTGTTATTGCGTTAACAAAAATGCATTGATCATCATATTGCCAGTTGTAAATAATATCGATAAGATTCAATAATATATTTTCAGTATACACTGATAAATGCAACAGTTATACATGTTAGAGACATCAAGATATCTTCCTATATAATAGTCTTCTTTTATGTTCCCAGTCGTTTTCAGATGTTGGCGATCATGGCCCTTCTCGCTTTTCCTGCCTTTTGTCCCCATAGATAATTTTTAAACCATTCTTCTTCTTCTATATGCCCTATCCCTTCAGGACGTAGGCGATCATGGATCTCCACGTCTCCCTATCCCTTGTGGTTCTTAGTATGTTTGCTCCTGTTGCTCCTGGCAACCCCCGTTCCGTCATCCACCTGATCAGACCCTGCAAATATGTTATCCGCTGCCTTCCTCTGTCTCTCCTTCCTTCTATCTGTCCAGTCAGTATCAGGTTCTCCAGGCTCTCCTTCCTCATTGCATGTCCCAGGAACTTCAGTTGTCTCTTCCTGATGCTCAGCATCAATTTCCTTTTTGTTGCCATTCTTTCTAACACTTCGTCGTTGCTTGTATGCTCAGTCCACGATTTCCGTAGCATCCTTCTGTAGAACCACATTTCGGCCGCTTCCAGTTTTTTCCTCATTTTCGATGATATTGTCCAGCATTCACAGCCGTATTGAAGAACTGACATCACGTAGCAGTCTAGCACTCTTTTCTTCGTTTCTATTGAGATCTTCCTGTGTGTTAGTATTTTCTCTTTTTACCTCTGTTCCACTATCTTTTTTATTGCTTTTTGTTTCTCTTGAGTCCTTGGGAATATTAAATTCTCTAGGCCATCTTTTTTCTTTATGCGTCTTAAAACTTCATAATCTCTTTCTGTATGTAAGAATACGTTTTTTGTAGTCCTTTAAAAAGTTATTTTCTTGTTTTCCTCATTGCTGATATTGTATACAGTGGTTCCCAAACTGGGCTGGTGCGTTTCATCAGTGAAAAGGGTAGCGGCCGAGGCGAAATTATTGAAAGACTACCAAATATTTTGAAATAGTCTTAAAAATTCATACGCCAAAAATAAGTACGATTTCAAAATTTAAAATATTATTATGGATTATCTGTAATTGCGTGCATGAGTCCCGTCATAAATAGTTATCAATATTTCTTGACCATTGTGATGTTCTTGTATTAAGAATATAGTAACTAGGTTCCGCAAATTAGTTAGGAGAGTTATCAATGATAATGTTCTAATTAAAAATACGCGGTTATCTTCCTTTAACCCATTTATCTTGACTTTTTTTGTTGTAGGGCTACTTGTTTTGCTGAGAATTTTTTCCTTCAAAAATATGTTATGGTAATAATTTTTCCTTCAAAAATGTATATTTTTCTATAAAAGTCTATTCAAAAATTTATTGCTCGTAATATTAATTTTACTTAAAAAATATATTATGGCAATGATTTTTTTCCTTCAAAACTGTATTGTTGGTAATATTTTTCCTTTCCTTCAAAAGTATATTTTTCTATAAAAGTGTATTTTTATACTTTCATAGTGTTTTGACCCCTAACAGGTGCAATCACTCCGTGTCAGGGTGGACCTGGAATAACAGCAATTAAGAGGTGGTTCTATGCTCCTCAAAACCAAGTAACTAGATTGGCAACTAAGCCAAACCCTTTTTATAGTCAAAGTCAGATGTAATCATCATTTCTATTCTATTCTGCAGATCACACCTGTGGAAATCTCTTCTGTATACTTGCTTCCCTGATAGCTACAATCCCTAAGAGATTAAGTTTCCATTTTTATCTCCTTCTTTGCCATATTTCTTGTATTCATTATATGATACCCGCTGTACCTTCTTCTTTTTCGCTGTCCTCTCATGTAAACCTCAGCGCACCAGTGGCATTACTGCCTTGCTTGGGCTGAAACGATTATGAACAAAAAGTGGTATAAATTTTATCTGCTTAGTCTTGGCCTCTGCAGTACACAGTCAACCGTCTTCAAGCGATTTTTACTAACAAATGTGTATTTTGTTTTCAAAAGAATACATAGTTGTTGCGGACCCACTTTCTATTGAGTATTTATTTTTCACATCAAAACAAAATGAAAAGTCGATCTGGGAAATAGACCTAAGCGTGTAATCCATAAAATATACTTTTTTTTTTTTATAATGTCGCCCCAAACAAGGCATTTTACTGCTACTGTTGTGCAGAGGGTTACATAGAAGGAATGTTGAAAAGTGAAAGGTTGCAGGGGATGTCAGGAATAGAGTAGGGGAGGGAAGAGATTACTGATGAGAGTGGGGTGGACGAGGAGGAACGTTATGAGGAATGAGAGGTTGCATGGGTTGTCAGGAAGAGAGTAGGGGAGGGAAAAGATTACTGATGAGAGTGGGGTGGACGAGGATGAATGTTATGAGGATGAGATGGTGCAGGGCGTGTCAGGAAGATAGTAGGAGAGGGAAGTGACTGGCCAGCCTCGATACCTCGATTTTTGCTCCAGCAGTATAAATCGTTCGGTACCATGCATGGCGTTCGGTAGCCAGTTGTCCCTTGTTGTTTGCAACGATCTGCATCGCACTTTACTTCGCCATACAAAAACGATTTTAGACAATAATCAGTCGCCCAAATAATAGACATGTCCAATCTCGCCTAGTAAAGCTAGTAATGAATACTATGGACGTAACACATTGTTTCCCAAACTTTTTCTCTGAGCTACGTTTAAGGAATTAAAATTTGATGCAGAATGGCTTCTAAATTTGCTTTTTAGTTTTGGCCTTAAATTCGGTGATATGGACATTCTTTCCATGAAATTTAGCACAAATGGCAGCATTTAAAACTTGCCATGCGCCTTATATCACTGCGTTTCAGTCGTACATCTTCGTTGAGATACAAATTGCTCTACATCTCTTGCACTAGGTGACGAACCTGATATCTTTCTTGCCCCGTAGTTGGTTTCTCAGGTTACCAAATGCGGCATGGTTTGCCCGGAACCATCTACTGATCTTGTTGCTAAGGGTGATCTCTGTGTTGATCACGCTTCCGAGGTAAGCAAACTGCGAGTGGAATTCAGTGGCTGTCGGCTCCAGATTGGGCTCATTTTGAGGAGTGTTTCGATATTTTTTTTATTTTAATCTTCATGTCTGAACAAATTTGAAGCTCTTTAGAAACTCTATTAATGATTCATTGCAAGTCAGTAACGAGTCAGAGACGAACACGGCGTAGAGTAGGGCTCGTATCACCACTTCGAAGGATTTCGTCTTGGTTCGGAAAGGTAAAAGGAGAAAGATTACTTAATGATGCAAACAAAGTTGTTAAGAATTATTTACTGAAAAGCATTGTACATATAACTAGATAAGAAACAAAGAAGAACAAAATGACCGTAACGATCGAAAGCATTGTAACACATTCTGTCCCCATTCTTGATTGAGACAGGGTTATGATATCTTTAATATTTAAATATTTTTTCGGCATTTAAACTAAGAATTGCTGTCTAAACATTTTATGCGTTCATTCCTCTGCACTCCTTCACCCATATCTATCTATCTATCTATCTATCTATCTATCTATCTATCTATCTATCTATCCCAATACGTTCATATCTATCTATCTATCTATCTATCTATCTATCTATCTATCTATCTATCTATTTGATACCCATAATATATATATACATAACCGGCCATAATTATTAGGCCACCACAGTTTAAAAAAATGATGTATTTCATACTATTTTTAGCATTTATTCCCAAGTGGATATTTCTAAATGAAAATAGATTGGTTTTCTGTTAATACTGCACAATAATATGTGCATCAAATGAACTGTTCTGGTGTCCAGTTTTTGTGCTCTCTTCCCCATGCTAGTCTCTTATTCTTATTGACTAACCGAAGCAAAGGCTTCCTGGCTGCCTTGTAAAATTTTGCAGAAGTAATAATAACAAAAGAACCATTCTATTTTTATTTAGAATTGTCAATAAATATTAAAAATAATATGAAATATATTATTTTTTTAAAACTGGGGTGGCCTAATAATTATGTCAGGTACTATATATATATATATATATATATATATATTCTTAAAAATAGCAGAAAATGAATGTCTTTTACGTTTAATCATGAAATTTTGGATTTAATCTCAGGTGAAAATAAAGACAAAAATTGTCCAACATGAGGATATTTTTTTGTTTTTTGTTCTAAGCTTTCGGCTTACATGAGCCATCTTCAGAGAGGTTACAGGGACGTTACCTTAAAGACATCCACCATCAAAGATGATATTGTGTTAAACTAACACATTGCTATGTGACGATAACAGTTAACGCATAGCAAACGCAGGTCGTAAATTTTATAAGGTGTTTCTATGATGTCACACCGCGTGAAAGACCGAAATGTTAACAGAACCATATGTCTATATGCAGAATAAAATATATCCAAATACTGAACAATTTTTGTCTTTATTTCAACCTGAAATTAAAGCCAAAATACGATGTTTAGAACGGCTCATGATTAAACATAATAGATATTGTCTGTTATATTTAACAATATATGTTTAGAAAATTATTTGCTGCCTCTATACACAATATATATATATATATATGTGTGTGTGTGTGTGTGTGTGTGTGTGTGTGTGCATAATGTATATATTGCTTCACACGATATTATATTTCTTATTTGAAGTAAAGGATCCATTTTTTTACCAGAGTGTTAAATGCCTGTGTATTCGAAAAATGTAAGTAAAAAACATGCATTCTGCAGCAAGGATCGAACCTGCATACCCCTTTGTAATAGAAACAACTGTTTTATTCGTCGTGTTTGATCGCTCGTTCACGAAGATCTTTGCAGCAAACAAGGTTTTGTTTTCTCTTTTTAAGGAAATATCATTTTCTTCATTTTTAAAGGTCGGCTTATAATCCAGTTATTCTCTTTTATTAATACAGACTAGCAGTTTAGCCCGGTTTCACTCAGGTTGTTCAAGGAATAATATGAATAAAAAACAAATGATGAATTTACATAGCAAATACTTACACAAGGTCCACATCACTTATATATATATATATATATATATATATATATAAATTTATATATATCCGAGTGAGTATAGAATGAGGAGAGAAAAAAGAAAAAAAAATTTCGTCCAAAACATTAATTTAAAACAGTGCTCAATATATGATGTATAGAGCAGTGAATATTTATTATAAATTATGTTTTAGAAGATGTACATAATTTCTTCTATATATGTCCTAGCGTAGGGAAGAGGACATATATAGAAGAAATTATCTACATGTTCTAAAACATAATTTATAATATATATATATATATATATATATATATATAGAGAGAGAGAGAGAGAGAGAGAGAGAGATTTGCCTGGTTTCAGTCGGGTAGTTTAAGGAATAATAAGAATAAATGACATATGATGAATTTACATAGCAAATGCTTACACAAGGTCCACATCACTTTTATATATATAGATTAGCAGTTTAGCCCGGTTTCAGTCGGGTAGTTTAAGGATTAATAAGAATAAATGACATATGATGAATTTACATAGCAAATCCTTACACAACGTCCACTCTCGTCACTTTTATAGATATAGATTAGCAGTTTAGCCCGGTTTCATTCGGGTAGTTTAAGAAATAAGAATAAAAAAACATATGATGAATTTATATAGCAAATAGTTACACAACGTCCACCCTCGTCATTTTTATATATATAGACTAGCAGTTTAGCCCCGTTTTACTCGGGTAGTTTAAGAAATAATAAGAATAAAAAACATATGATTATTTACATAGCAAATACTTACACAACTTCCACACTCGTCACTTTTATAGACATAGATTAGCGGTTTAGCCCCGTTACACTCGGGTAGTTTAAGGAATAATAAGAATAAAAAAACATATGATGAATTTACATAGCAAATACTTGCACAACGTTCACCCCCGTCACTTTTACAGATATAAATAACAATATAGAATGTCTCTATTGGATTAGGGTGGGAGGGGAAGGGGCAACATATATAGATAATATAAAGTGGGGTGATCGATTCTATATTTTAATCAAAGCATAAACCTTTCACACAAACGTACCTGTCCCTCAAGACTTTATCCTATACCCTACGCTGTTTCTGCTCTTCATCAATGACCTTTCTGATGCCATTAGTTCCCAAGTACGCATCTCTGCAGATCACACTACCATTTACTCCAGTCTCAATAGGAAATATGCTAAAGCTGACAAAGCAAACCTTGCTGATACTCTGGAAACGAACTGCCAATCATTGGTTAACTAGGGCAGGAAATGGCTTGCAAATTTTAATACCTCCGAAACAAAACAGTTCCCTTTTAACCACCACAGACGTACCGACTTGGCGGCTCGACTCCAGCCACTTCCCCACCGACGGGATGTGGCTTCCCTCTGTCTGTTCTATAAATACTTTCATGGCTTCTGCTCCAACGAACTTAAGTCACTGGTGCCTCTGCAACAGGTGTTTACTCGTGCAACCAGACTGGCAACTGGGTATCACCCATTCACAGTTAGATCAACCAAATGCAGACGACAATTCTAACTCTGAGCTTCTTTTCTCGCAATTCCCGCGAGTAGAAGTTGTCGCCATATTCTTGCTTTCCTGGGGGCTACAACCTCCAGGAATTTCAATACAATGTCAATCCTCATCTCTTAACTACTTAACTCAAGTTCTTTCCACATCGCCCTGTATATCCTTTCCTTTCTCTCCACCTTTCCAACTGTCATCACACCTATATTCCCTTCCTTCTCTTGCTCCTTTCTAACTGGTTCGTTTTTCTCTTTACTCTCCTCCTATCTTATCTTTTTACTCATATGTAGCACTCTAATCTTTTTACTTTTATAGAGGCCCCTAATTTTTTTTACTCTTATGTAGCCCCCTGCACATCAGTGGCGTTACCGCCTTGCTTGGGGTGATACGGTTAAATAAAAAGAAGTCAGCATAGCTGAGGTGAGTCGCCTTCACATCCTTGGATTCACTTTTTCTATCGACCTGAAGTGAAACGACAGAGAGAGAGAGAGAGAGAGAGAGAGAGAGAGAGAGAGAGAGAGAGAGAGAGAGAGAGAGAGATATGAAAACAACGTTATTTAGAATGGGAAAAAGATATATTAAATAATACTGGAATGAAATGTTGACTCTCTAAAAGTAAGCACACATTCACTTTGTTGGGTGTCTCTGCGTAGAAGTCTCACAGACATTTACCATAATTGCAATTTTGATGTCAAGAGCGAGTATAAATCAAGAAAGAGCAACCTACGGTAGCGAGGTCTTGTTTCAAACTCATAACCTTGTGCCAGAATTATCTCAGCTTTCTAAATACTTATCGGCGGATTCAGTGAACTCAGCCAATATCAGTCGACAACAAGAAGCCGTTTTTTGCGTTGTTTTCTCGCGTTTCCTTGGCTTACTAAAAAAAAATAAATAAATAAATGAAAAGGTAAATGAACTCCATGAAGATTTTGCTGTCTGTTGTTCTGGGTCTTTTGTCCAATGTCACCAATATGCAGATTTATTCATTACAGATATATTTTGCTTGTCTGCTTTCTTTTTTTTTTTACCCTGTTTCATTTCCGCTCACCTCATTCTTTTATTTGTTCCTTCGTTTCATTCCTTGAATTTTTACGCCGCCATTTTTACCCTGCCATTTACAATTCGATTTTCACGACTTTTTTGTCGTTTGAACCAATATTTTTTAAAAAAAGTAAATAGTATTTTCAGCGTTCTTTCAGGGGAATTTTTCTTTAAAGTCTCTACGTTTATTGTTTTTCAAGTGTCTTTCTTCTTTCTAAATACTTATATTGTGAATCAATTTATTTATTTATTTATTCGCTTTTTTGTTTTTCATTTAATACATCATTCTGTATATATATTAAGATTTTTTTTCAATAGTACATTCTTTCATTAGTTCTGTAATTTAGTAAAACTTTTATTCGTTGGTTTTCCGGCTTCTAAAATTTAGAAAATATTCAAAACGTTTACATTAATCTATCTCCAGTTTCGCCCTTTCGTTTGTTTTTAGTTTCATTCGTTTCTTTATTTGTTTTTGTTTTTTAGTAATTTTTTTTTCCAATTTAATCTTTTCTTACTTTCTTTGCTAGCCTTTATTTTTCACGTGGTCGTTCTTATGATTTCCTCTTTATTACTTTTAGTTTTCAGTTTTTTTTTCCCCTCAGGGCGTGATCCTGGGCCCGACGCTCTTCCTTATTTTCAAAAATGATCTCCCAGACGTGATCATGTGCCAAGTAGGTATCTACGCAGATGACACCACAATTTACTCCCGCATCAGTAAGAAATCCGGCGAGGCGGACAAACATAACCTTGCCGCTGATCTTGAAAGGGATCTACATTCTGTGGTGGAATGGGGAAAAAAGAGGCTTCTAAATTTTAATGAGTCTAAGACGAAGCTGCTGTCTGTCAATCATCACAGGAAACCTCTCCTGCCTCCCATAATCATGGACCAAGCGAGTCTCACTGAGAGCAATACACTGCGCCTCCGCGGCCTTACATTCTCTTCCGATCTCAAAGTGGAAACATTACCTTGAGTTAGTAGCTAAATCCACTGCTGGGAAGGTTGGGTTACTGTGTCGGGCCAGGATGTTTTTAACTCCTGAATCCATCTTGCATATATAAAAAACAACCACCCGTCCTTGCATGGCATACTGCTGTCATATATGGTCAGGCGCACCTGCTGTTCATCTCAGTGTTCTTGACATGTTCCAAACGAGAATCAGTAATGTAATAGGTAGCGACTTGGCTGCTCGACTCCAGCGACTTTCTCACCGACGGGATGAAGCTTCCCTCTATCTGTTCTATAAATATTTTCACTGCTTCTGCTCCAACGAACTTAAGTCACTGGTCCTCTGCAAGAGGTGTTTACTCGTGCAACCAGACTGGCAACTGGGTCCCACCTATTCACAGTTAGATCAACAAAATGCAAACGACAATTCTACTCCATCAAAGCTTGAAAAAATGGATTCGAGTTAGTGTGATAGGAGATGTCTATTGACCTTACATTTAAATTCCTTGAGATTGAAGCTGTCAGGGAAGCAAGTATATGGAAGGGAATTCTACAGGTGAAAGGTGAGTGAAAAGAAGTTGTTAGAGTAGAAATTGCGGTTATATTTTATCGGCTTCACTGTAAAAGGGTGGGACCTAGTTGCTAATCTAGTAGCTCGTGTAAATTTATACCTAGGGGGCACCAGTGATCTAAGTCCATTGGAGCAGAAGCCGTGAAATTATTTATAAAAGAGGCCCAGGGAAGCCACGTCCCGCTGCTAAGTCGGTATCGATCACATTACAGATTACCCGTTGGATTTAGTCAAGAACCCCGAGGTGAATAGCAGGGGCACCCGACCATATGTGGCAGCAGTATTCAATACACCGGCGGATGGTAGATTTATATATGTGCAGGATGGAATCAGACGGGAAAAACATCCTGGCCCTGCACAGTGAACCGACCTTCTTAGCAGCGGACTTAGCAATGAATTCGATATAGTCATTCCACTTAAGGTCTGCTGAGAGTGCGAGGCCAAGGAGGCGTAGTGTTTTACTCTCAGGGAGGCTAGCCTGTTCCATGCTAATGGAACAGGCGTAATTAATTCTTAGAGAATACAAAATAGTCTACGTTACCAATATACGATAAACAGATATTGTAGCACAAGTCCTATAACCAGATGGAGAAACGGAATTAAAAAAAATATCTACTGATGAATTGCAGGGAGATATCCTGTTCCATTTATATACATCATCACATACACTAATTTTAGAAACGATTTTGTTTCTGATGAAAGTCCGAGGCCTGTCTGAAATAACAAATATATATATATATAATAATAGAAATAAATACTGTCAATAAAATACATTTTTGAAATTACAACTTTTTAGTAGTTTTTCCTATACATATGAAGACAGTCTACGTGGATCATCATTATGGCTATATATATATATATATATATATATATATATATATATATATATATATATATAATCTATCTAAACTCATTTATAAATGGAACCTTATCTGTGTGTGTGTATGTATGTGTCTGTATGTGTGTGTGTGTCCGTTACCTATAGACACCGAAACGGCTGAACCGATTTTCTTGAAAATTTAGAGTTGTACTACAAGCGTCTGCGAGTGCTCTTAGCTAGGTTTTGTGTCGAGGTACCTCCGATAAATATCGAAAATCGATAATCGAAAAAATCGGGTTATAGAAGGAGTGATCCGATTTTAATCAAATTTGATACACTCATAGACAAAGACATAAAAAACGATATTCAGAAGTTTCAAGGTTGCAGTTCATACAATAGTGCAGAAAATCGATAATATATATATATAAAATTCAAGATGTTTGTGTGTGTGTCTGTTTATCTGCCTGTATGTCTGTATTGTTTTCAGCCCTTTTATTTTAGTTTTTGCTTCGGGTTTGGCTCTAAGTAGGTATAATTGTAGTTCTTAGTCTCAGCCAAGATACCATTTACTCAGAGGACTTATTTAGCCTTCAAAATTCAGTTTACGACGAAAAAAACTTACTTGATATCGATACCAGGAAATCAAAATTTGACCGACATCCATTCATTTTTCTTTCAGTCTACGGTTTCGCTTTAACTGGGAATGGCTATTGCTTTTTAGTCTTTCGTGCCAACGTCCAAAGAGTCTGAGTTTCAGGACCATGGATTAGTTTTAAAGCTTTCATTGCACCCGAGCAACGCCGGGCTATACTGCTAATATATATATATATATATATATATATAGTAACATTAAAGATAATGTGAAGGATATATATATATATTTCGATTGATTGTTTGATTGTTTAATTACTAGTTTTTGGACATAATAAAATTAGACCAGTACACATTTGTATTAAAAATTGTTCAATACAATTATATTGTAGAAATTTTGAATATTTTTCACTATAAACTATAGGTCGCGTAATAACTCGTTTACAAATGGAATATAATTATGTGCATTACTGTGCAAAAGTATTAGGACAAGAAATATTTTATCTTTTATGAGACATATTGACAGAAAATAAACACTTTAATTAAAGTAATTTCATTTAATTTACCCAGTAAATGCTTTAATAAGAAAAATACTTGTTACAAAATAAATTTAATCTTTAGTATAATAGCCTTTTACTTTTATCACAGCCTTAATTCTGTCAGGCATTGACATCACAAGCCTCTTCAATGTATCAAATGGTATCTCCTGCCAAGCAGCTTGTATTTGTTCCTAAAGTGTGTCTTGCGAAGTATCATTAGATTTATCAATTTTTTTATCGAAAATATCCTATTGATTTTCAATAGGATTGAGATCAGGGCTTTGTGGGGGCCAATTCAAATTCTGAAGCCTTCTTTCCTCTTCCTTTTTAGTTAAATAATTCTTACAAATGTTTGAGTTTTCATCCTGTATTTGAATTTCAGTGAGGTTTTTAGAAAAATCAACCCTGTCCTAATACTTTTGTACACTACCCGTAGTGTGCAAAAGTGTTAGGGATGGGATGATTTTAAACTTTATTTTGATGCTTCATAAAAGATAAAATAGTTCTTGTCCTAATAGTTTTGCACAGTAATATATATATATATATATATATATATATATATACGACCGCCATAATTATTAGACCATGCGAGTTTTTTTTTTAAGAAAATGGTGTATTTCATACTATTTTTAATACTTATTGCCAAGTGGATAATTGTAAATGAAAATATTTTTTTTTAATACTGCACAATAACACGTGCATCAAATAAACCGTCGTTTTGGTATCCTGTTTTTGTGCTCTCTTCTTAATGCTAGGCTCTTCTTCTTATTGGCTGGTCAAAACAAAGGCTTCCTGGCTGCCTTGTAAAATTTTGCAAAGTAATAATAACAAAAAAAAAAACATTCTATTTTCATTAGAATTATCAGTTTGGCAATAAATGCTAAAATGCATCATTTTTTTAAAACTGGGCTGGCCTAATAATTATAGCCGGTAGTGTATATATATATATATATATATATATATATATATGGGCGTGTGTGCGTGCGTGTGTGTGTGTGTGTGAGAGAGAGAGAGAGAGAAAACGAAGAAATTTTCATCCGTATGTTATATTAATTGACCTGTGAAACTATTTCTTGCTCGTTTCTACTAAAACAAGTTACATGTATTTAGACTGATTTTAAAGTGGATATTAACTACAGATTTACAAGTGTTGCTTTCACACTAGAGTCGTTTGTTCAATCCCTGAATCTGATGGTCGTACTTCAAAAAACAGAAAATAACAGAATAAGGACCGGAAAGTCTAAAAATGGCGACATTACAGACATGTAATACGAAATCAGAGAGTTAACTACTTGGCATGTTTGAGAAAAAAGGTACCGGATAAAATTTTGAGCAAATATAAATAAAAAACAAATAACAGGAAAGAAAATGGCACAATGTGGTATTTTCTATTGCATTTTTTATGTAAAAAAGAGAAAAAAGTGACACAATGTGGTATTTTCTATTGCATTATATTATGTAAAAAGAGAAAAGAAAATGGCACAATCTGATATTTTCTATCGCTTTTTTTATGTAAAAAAGAGAAACAATGGCACAATGTGGTATTTTCTATTGCATAATTATTTTCATTAGTTTTCCATTGAAATAAAAAAAAAACATAATGACCGGTGGATTTGCTTCCCACAGATACCTCTCATTTATTTATATCCGCGAACTATAATGACTTGTAAAAAATAGAGAAGCAATTATTCGTAGTCTTTCTCGCAGTTTGAATCTAGATCTTCTTCTAGACTGGCAGTCATACAAGGCTAAGGTTTTCTGCACTGCAGTGGAACCTCTAGTCAGTCAGAAAAGAAATCGATTTATGCATTTCCCGAGACCTTTTCTCAAAACTGAATGCAATAAATCAGCCTATAATAAACGTGACTTTTCTTCTAATTATATACTCCATGTTTCTTCAAAACGTAGGCCATCACGGTTCTTCAAAATTTCCTATCCTCTGTAGCTCTTCATAAGCGAATTTTTGGCAATCTTCTCAAAGAGACTTGAAACAAGAGAAATGTGGTTCTACAGAAGGGTGCTGAAAATATCATAGACTGAACATACGCGCCATCAGGAAGTTTTAGAGAATATATACACAAAATAGACACACGTGATTAAATTTCGAAAGCGACAAAAGAATCTAGGGCACATAATGAGGAGAGAGGTTTTAGAAAGTTTGTATATCATGGATCGAGCATGTGAGCAATGACGAGGTTTAGGAAAAGATGGAAACGAAAAGCAAATTAATACTGAGCATCAGGAAGAGACAGCTAAAGTTCCTGGGACATGCAATGAGAAAGGAAGGTAGAGAATTTGATACTAAGAGGCCAGATAAATGGTAGGAGAGATAGAGGAAAACAGTGTGTAACATACTTGATGGGCCTGAGCAGGTGGATGGCAGAACGAGGATTGCGGGATGTTATTGGAGAAAGCGTGCTGAGAGAGACCAGGGATAGGGAGACGTTGAAGGCTATGATCGCCTACGTCCTGAAAATACAAGGCACGTAGAATAAGAAGAAAAACCTTCATAGGATATCGTGAAGGCGAAAGAGATAGAAGAAAATAGCGCATAATCTACCTAACAAGCTTGTTTACATGATTGGTAGAGCAGAGATAAGGAGAGACAGTGAAAAAGCAGAATTTATTAAGAGCTCCAAAGAAAAAAAAACGTTGTGGAGAGACATGATCACCCACATCCTGAAATGATTCGGAACGAAGAAGAAGAAGAAGAAGAAGAAGAAGAAGAAGAAGAAGAAGAAGAAGAAGAAGAAGAAGAAGAAGAACAACAACAACAACAACAACGACCTTGGGCAATATATATTTATTTCCATTTATAATCATTCAGTTAAGTACCGTACGTGATACACGCTTTGGGCGATCATGTCTCGAAAGAGACATGACTGACTGGGCAGAAGATTATCCCGCAGTAGGTTGCCATTGCTTTCTGCGGTAGACTGGTTGCCGACCAAGTCTATAGAACCTAATCTATCCTGCAATTTAACTCATAGCTGGAAGAAGAAGAGGTAGATTATATTACATTATCATATTAATTATAATTAGTGGGGGATCAGTTTATTACTTCATAACAATAGAAAACTGATCCCCACTTTATGTCCATTAGAAGCCTTAATCATATTTTCAACTATTATATTCAGTCAGTCTGTTAAGTGCCATACGTGATACACGCTTGGGCAATCATGTCTCGAAAGAGACATGACTGACTGGGCAGAAGATTATCCCGCAGTAGGTTGCCATTGCTTTCTGCCGTAGACTGGTTGCCAGCAAAGGCTATAGAACCCAATCTGTCCTGTTATTTAACCCATAACTGGAAGGAAGAGACGGATTAATACCTTTCTCAAGGGTATTTGCGCGTAAGTGAATGCAAGGAATTCAACAGCAATTCGAACTCGGCTCCTCGATTTCTCGACAAATCGACAACGCACATCCTCCAACTTGACCCAAATTAACAGTAGATGAAAGGTTAGGAGACGAATACACGCGGTTGCCAAAATACGCTGGCATATAAACATTTGATTATATTCGAAAAGTTTTTTTCACATAAACTAGATGTATCTCTCCGTTTACTTATAATAGCTACTAGATTGTTTATGATACTGAATATAATGCAAATACTGTATAAATATCTATAAATGCTATATAAATTATTATAATACCGAATACAATGCCACTTAAATAATTATAAATTCTCTATGAATATTTATAAATGCTATATAAATGATTATAATACTGAATACCATGTAAATATTATATAAGTAATCATAAATTCTATATAAATATTTCTTCTTCTTCTTCTATGTGCCCTGTCCCTTCAGGACGTAGGCGATCATGGATCTCCACGTCTCCCTATCCCTTGTGGCTCTTAGTATGTTTGCTCCTGTTGCTCCTGGCAACCCCCGTTCCGTCATCCACCTGATCAGACCCTGCAGATATGTTATCCGCTGCCTTCCTCTGTCTCTCCTTCCTTCTATCTGACCAGTCAGTATCAGGTTCTCCAGTCTCTCCTTCCTCATTGCATGTCCCAGGAACTTCAGTTGTCTCTTCCTGATGCTCAGCATCAATTTCCTTTTTGTTGCCATTCTTTCTAACACTTCGTCGTTGCTTGTATGCTCAGTCCACGATATCCGTAGCATCCTTCTGTAGAACCACATTTCGGCCGCTTCCAGTTTTTTCCTCATTTTCGATGATATTGTCCAGCAGTCACAGCCGTATTGAAGAACTGACATCACGTAGCAGTCTAGCACTCTTTTCTTCGTTTCTATTGAGATCTTCCTGTGTGTTAGTATTTTGCTCATCTTCTGGAACGCGTCCTTTGCCATGCCAATTCGCCTTCGGATGTCCGTGTCGCACGTTGGACTTGTTTGATTCTGTTATCCCCCTCCTGTATTTGGCATTTTGGGTTGTATCTTTTGCTGATGACAATGCACTCAGTTTTCTTAAAGTTTATTTGTAGTCCCTTCTTGTCACTCTCCACTTCTACTTTCTGTATGAGATCTTGCAGTTTCCTTTCCGTGTCCGCAATCAGTACTGTATCGTCCGCGTATCTTATGTTGTTCAGGTTGTGGCCTCCAATAACAAATCCTGGTGTGTCATCTAGGGTCCTCAAAATATTCTCGCTGTATAGGTTGAACAAATTCGGTGAAAAGACACATCCTTGTCTTACGCCTTTTTCTATCTTTGTGTATCTACTGAGGTCGTTACCTGTCCGTATGCAGGCCGTTTGCTGCCAGTAGAGATTCTTGATTATTCTTATATCTTTGCCGAAAATGTCGAGGTTGCCTATCATTTCCATCAATTCTTTGTGTCGTATTTTGTCGAATGCTTTCGCGTAATCAATGAAGCATAGGTACAAGTCTTTCTTCATTTGCAATGCCCTTTCAGAGAGCATCCTAATCATGAATATGGCGTTCCTTGTTCCAGTGTCTTTGACGAACCCGCACTGTTCCTGCCCTATCTCTGGCCTGATTCTGCTTCTCGCTCTATTCATCAGGATTCTGACAATCAGTTTTGTAATGTGACTCATTAAGCTGATAGTTCTGTGTAGTTCACACTCGTTTGCACCTGGTTTCTTCGGCAGCGCTATAAATATCGACTTGCATAGGTCGTCTGGTATTATTCCGCTGCTATAAATTTCGTTTATTATGTCGGTAATCTTTTCTATGCCATATTCTTCTAAGGCTGTCAGCAGCTCTATCACTATGCCATCTGGGCCAGGTGCTTTGTTTCTGTTCATTTTGGCCATTGCAGCTTCCACTTCGGATTTTAGTATTTCCGGTCCATCCATCTCCTTGTGTATTCTCGGTTGTTCTCTCTTGTCGCAAAAGAGATCCTTTATGTATTCTTCCCATCGCTGGAGTATTTCCTCTTTCTCTACTATGATAAATGCTATATAAATGATTATATTACTGAATACCATGTAAATGTTATATAAGTAATCCTAAATTCTATATAAATATTTATAAATGCTATATAAATGATTATAATACTGGATACCATGTAAATGTTATATAAGTAATCATAAATTCTATATAAATATTTATAAATGATTATAATATCGAATACAATGTAAATGATTGATACATAACTTTTTGCTATAGGTAAGATTAAAATATTTCGGAATTAAATTGATACTTGTGGAATAAATAAAAAAATATAAGTTTTGGTCAATAACTTTGTGCCTTTAGTAAAAAGAAAGATTGGAGAAAATTATGATATAAATTTTTTGTGTGCATTTTATAGAACTGGATATGTTTGCGAAAAGTGAATGTGTGAAAAAAAATCTCAATGAAAGAGGAATGATTTTTATTCGGAAACATTTTTATTGAATAAAATATCGATTTTGAGAAACTACAAAAAAAAAACATAAAAGAACAAAAAGTGGACTGATTTTGGAAATTAATATATTTTGATTCTTGTTTTATGTTTAACTAGATTTCTTCCGGAGAATTCCAATTCCAAATCGTGCATGAAACACAAATAACGACCGAACGAGACTGAAGGCAATCGATTCTCAAACAACGAGAATTGGAGAAAGACAGAAGTTTTGTAAAATTCCAATTGTCTGCAACCGACTTTGACTAAGGATGATTTATTTCAGGAAACATATTCGGTGTTTTGGAATTTGTTCGTTGAATCTGTGCAAGTGAAACTCACGAATACTGTTTGTAGAACTCATTTATAAATGATATAAATTTAATCATTTCTTTTTAAATGCCGCGTATGACGTTTTGGCCACGTCATAAATAACATCAACCAAGGACAGTAATTTAAAGCGGCAAGCAATGGTTGGTTTCCACTCAAAAGCGTCTTACGGCCATATCACATTGAATACACCTGTTCTCGCTCGATCACCGAAGTTAAGCAACGTTGAGCCTGATCAGTACTTAGATGGGTGACCACTTGGGAATACCAGTTGATGTAACCGTTTTGTGACGGACGTGCGTGCTTACAGCCATATCCCGTTGAATATACCGGTTCTCGCTCGATCACCGAAGTTAAGCAACGTTGACCCTGGTCAGTACTTAGATGGGTGACCGCTTGGGAATACCAGGTGCTGTAAGCGTTTAGTGACGGATGTGCGTTGTGGTGCAGTGGATACTGGCTCGGAAAGAGAAATCGGTTAGCCGAGTTCGAATTCCAGTTGAATAACCTGCATTCACTTAAGCACCCTAGGGAAAGGTATTAATCCGTCCCTTCCCTCCAGTTATGGGTTAAATAACAGGGTAAGACTTGGGGACCCTGCTCTTAAAAAAACAAATCCCAATGAATCTTGATACTGGAAAAGAAAAATGTGTTATTAGACACAAGACATATAAAAAAGCAACAATAAATTGTTGAAAGAAAAAGGTATTACCAGCAATAAATAAATAAAATTTAGTTGGCAATAAATGACCCGCCGAGGTTGATATGCCCTAAAACAAAAATATCCAATCAAAAGCATTCAGTAAGTAGAGATAAATCATTTAAATCAAAAACAAAATATCGTTTTTGTAGGATGATTAAGATATATAAAAAATATCTGTACATTTAATTTGTCGATTTTCAAAGCCTCTATTTTGAGAAAGAAGTTCAAGGTGAATCCTTTGCATGAAAAACCTTTTATTTTATAAATTCTCTTTCCACAGTAATTTTTATTTTACCATTTAAAATAAAAACTCGACAAAACAAAAACAAAACAAAAGAAAAAAAAACAGATAAATATTTTTTCTTTATTTATGTGAAAATATATGGAAATATCATCTTCGCTATTTCAATCTTAATTGCTGACATCATTTATTTTTCTATTGAAATTCTTAAGACGGAATAAACAAATTAAAGGAAAAATAGAAGAATGACTTTTATTTTTTATTCATTTAAATTGAAGGATTTTGTTTTCAATTCTAAATAGGATGTAGTTCTTTCAAAATCCATGACAATGAGATAAATATTTTTTATCGGTTAGATCAAGATTCCGGTTTACTGAATAAGGTACAAAGAAAAATGGATTGAGTGGTTTATAGAAAAAGAAAAGAAAAAAATCAGGAATAAAACTTAAAAAAATAAAAGTAATAAGAGTCAAAAAGAAATAAAAACGCCCACATACAATTAACTATTTATTACACTTATCCTAGCCTGACACAAGTATAAAACTAGCTTCTACCTAATGGAGAGACAACTAATAATCATATAAACAAACAAAAAATTGCTAGATTGCTCTATGATATCTGTACTTCTGTACAGAAGTAAATGTTGGACGATCTAATCAAGGATGAAGGAAAGGCTTGCGACAGTAGAAATATGGTTTTAAAGAAGGATGCTAGGGATACCATAGACGGATGGAAGTGAATACTGGGCGATCTCATCAAAAATGAAAGAGAGGCTTGGGGCAGCAGAAATGTGGTGTTACAGAAGAATCCTAAGGATATCATAGACGGATGAAAGGGAATACTGGACGATCTGATCAAGGATGAAGGAGAGGTTTGAGACAGCAGAAATGTGGTTTTACAGAACGATGCTAAGGATACCATAGACGGACGAAAGTGAATGCTGGACGATCTAATCAAGGATGAAGGAAAGGTTCGAAACAGTAGAAATATTGTTTTACAGAAGGATGCTAAGAATACCATAGACGGATGGAAGTGTATGCTGGACGATCTCATCAAAGATGGAGGAGAGGCTTGAGACAGCAGAAATATGGTTTTACAGAAGGATCCTAAGGATACCATTGACGGATGGAAGTGAATGCTGAGGAACTCATCAAGTGTGAAGGAGAGGCTTGAGGTAGCAGAAATGTGTTTTTACAGAACGATGCTAAGGATATCACAGACGGATGAAAAAGAATACTAGACGATCTGATCAAAGATGAAGGAGAGGTTCGAAACAGCAGAAATGTGGTTTTACAGAACGATGCTAAGGATACCATAGACGGATGGAAGTGAATGCTGGACGATCTTATCAAAGATGAAGGAGAGGTTCGAGACAGTAGAAATATTGTTTTACAGAAGGATGCTAAGAATACCATAGACGGATGGAAGTGAATGCTGGACGATCTCATCAAAGATGGAGGAGAGGCTTGAGACAGCAGAAATATGGTTTTACAGAAGGATGCTAAGGATACCATAGACGGATGGAAGTGAATGCTGGACGATCTCATCAAAGATGGAGGAGAGGCTTGAGACAGCAGAAATATGGTTTTACAGAAGGATGCTAAAGATACCATAGACGGATGGAAGTGAATGCTGGACGATCTCATCAAAGACGAAGGAGAGGTTTGTGGCAGCAGAAATGTGGTTTTACAGAAGGATGCTGAGCATACAATGAACTGAGCATGTGAGCAACGTTGAGGTGTTTAAAGGATGCCAACGAGAAGAAAACTAATACTTAGCATCAGGAAGAGACAGATAATATTCCTGGGACACGTAACGAGGATAAAGGGCCTGGAGAATTTAATACTCACAGGACTGATAGAGCAAAGTGTGGCAGAGGAAAGCAGTGGGAGACATACTTGAGAGGCACAACAAACAAATGAAATATTGAGAAAAATATTGAGTAACATAAGACAGAGGCAAGTAGAAGTTCATAATCGCCTAAGTCCTAAAGAGAGATACGGCACATGAAGAATATCTATCTATCTATCTATCTATCTATCTATCTATCTATCTATCTATCTGATTCTGTTCATTATCTATCTATCTATCTATCTATCTGATTCTGTTCATTATCTATCTATCTATCTATCTATCTATCTATCTATCTATCTCTTTCTAATTTAATCTATCTATCTATCTATCTATCTATCTATCTATCTATCTATCTATCTATCTCTTTCTAATTTAATCTATCTATCTATCTATCTTTCTATCTATCTATCTATCTATCTATCTATCTAATTTAATCTATCTATATATCTATCTATCTATCTCTAATTTATCTATCTATCTATCTATGTATCTATCTATCTCTAATTTAATCTATCTATCTATCTATCTCTTTCTAATTTAATCTATCTATCTATCTATCTCTTTCTAATTTAATCTATCTATCTATGTCTTTCTAATTTAATCTATCTATCTATCTATCTAATTTAATCTATCTATCCATCTCTTTCTAATTTAATCTATCTATCTATCTATCTATCTATCTATCTATCTATCTATCTATCTATCTAATTTAATCTATCTATCTCTTTCTAATTTAATCTATCTATCTCTTTCTAATTTAATCTATCTATCTCTTTCTAATTTAATCTATCTATCTATCTATCTATCTATCTATCTATCTCGGTCTATTCATATCTATCTATCTATCTATCTATCTCTAATTTAATCTATCTATCTCTTTCTAATTTAATCTATCTATCTATGTATCTATATTTTGTAGTAAAAAATAAACAAATAAATAATGATGAAGAGGGGTCAAAAGGTGCAGTGCAACGCTCGCCGGCAGGCTGTTTTGCTTCCTTTTTTCGCCGCCTCAAGGAAATGGATTTCGTGTTTCTCTTTATCGGCCGTTACACTGGGCAGTTTTGAAGCAGACACCAACTAAGACGCTCCTACTTCCTCTTTGTCAGTCTGACTCAATCCGCACGTCCAACTTTGACACACGCAGTCCTCCCAAAAACACAAAACTGCTGTCGTTGCTGGCACCCCACCCGCTATTTTATGCTGTTCTAATACAACCAAAAATTTGCATGTGTGCGAATATAGTCTCGTTGGACGAGATAGCAGTGCATAAACTTTGTCTTCAATAACGGCCATATTTCCGTCTTATATTTTGCAGGCAAGACACGTTCGCGCTAGTTTTGAATTCTGAAGTAAGTCATGTCTTTCGTTATATATGCAGCACTGTGAAAAATATTAGGACAAAAACTATTTTATCTTTTATGAGGAATATTGACAGAAAATGGGCTATTCAATTAAAGTAATTTTATTTGATTTACCCAAAAAATGCTTTAACAAGAAAAAAATACCTGTTACAAAAGAAATTTAATATTTAGTATAATAGCCTTTTGCTTTGATCACAGCCTTCATTTTGTTGGGCATTGACATCACAAGCTTCTTCAATGTATTTTATCTCAGCTTCTTTTAGTGTGCATACACTACTGTGCAAAAGTATTAGGACAAGAACTATTTGATCTTTTATGAGGCATCAAAATAATTGCGACAATTTACCAATCGCACCTAGTATATATACAGTACTGTGCAAAAAGTATTTGGACAAGAATTATTTTATCTTTTATGAGGCATATTGACAGAAAATAAAGAATTAAAAGTTTCATTTACTCAACAAATGCTTTAACAAGAAGAAAATACTTGTTACTAAATAAATTTAATATTTAGTATAATAGCCTTTTGCTTTGATCTCAGCCTTCATTCTGTCAGGCATTGACATCACAAGCTTCTTCAATGTATCTAATGGTATCTCCTGCCAAGCAGCTTGTATTTGTTCCCAAAGTGTGTCTTGCGAAGTAACATTAGATTTATCAATTTTTTTATCCAAAATATCCCATAGATGTTCAATAGGATTGAGATCAAGGCTTCGTGGGGGGGCAATTCAAATGCCAAAGCCTTCCTTCCTCTTCCTTTTTAGTTAAATAATTCTTAGAAAGATTTGGTTTTTCACCCTGTATTTGAATTTCAGTGAGGTTTTTAGGAAAATCACCCCTGTCCTACAGGTAGTGTGCAAGTGTTAGGCCAGGGGTGATTTTAAAATTTATTTTGATGCCTTATAAAAGATAAAATAGTTCTTTCTTAATACGTTTGCACAGTACTGTCTAGGAAAAATAGTCTTAAGGTATGCTATATTTATGGGAAAAGTGCTAAATAACAGAGATAGAGTGTATGTAAATATGAAAGTGGAGACGGTGGTCAACACTAAGCGACAAGTGCCTGTTTTATTCTTGAAAGTAAATGATATGAAAATTCCGTTCAAGCAGGGAACACATCGTCACCGCTTGGCTGTGATGGATAAGTTGTCGTTTAAATTCCGCAAAAATTAAAATAACTCTGACATTTCATTTCAACAGATATATTTACCAAAATTTACACAAAAACAACTTGAGATACTAAGGAGTGTATTTCTTGAATAAACGGTCTCCATACGACTTCGAAATCTCTTCTGGGTGGTTTCCTTGTTTACGTTTGTACATAGTCTCATAATTCTTGCCTTCAGTTCATCTTTGGTTTTACGAGGTTTTTATTAGTTTTTCGTTCAACTACTCCCACACAGCGGAGTGTGGTGCAGTGGATATCGACTCGGAACGAGAAATCGGGTAGCCGAGTTCGAATACCAGTTGAATTCCTTGCGTTCACTTACGCGCAAATACCATTGGGAAAGGTATTAATCCGTCTCTTCCCTCCAGTTATGTGTTAAATAACAGGACAGATTGGCTTCTACGGCCTTCGGTGGCAACCGGTCTACCGCAGAAAGCAATGGCAACCTACTGCGGGATAATCTTCTGTCCAATCAGTCATGTCACTTTCAGGACATGATCGCATAAGCGTGTTTCACGTATGGCACTTAACTGACTGACTGAATATAATAGTTGGAAACAATTAAGACATCTATTGGGCATAAAGTGGGTGATCGGTTTTCTATTGTTAGGAAGTAATAAACTGATCCCCCAATAATTATACTTACTATAACAATGTAATATAATCTATCTCGTTTCCCTCCAGCTATGAGTTAAATGGCAGGACAGATTGACTTTTGTAGCCTTGGCTGGCAACCAGTCTACCGCAGAAAGCAATGGTAACCTACTGCGGGATAATCTTCTGCCCAGTCAGTCATGTCTCTTTCGGGACATTATCACCCAAGAATGTTTAACGTATGGCACGTAACTGACTGACTCCCACGCGTTATAATCAAAGTGGTTGCAGGAGATTGCTGGAAAGTTAAGTGGCCAGACGTGAGTGTTGATGTGGTTGCAGAAATTGTTTGACAGCCATAAATGCTTATGTGACCTGGCCCAGAGTCTAAAGGTCTTCCAACAGGGCAGCATTACCATTCCAAGGAACTTGGTTTATTTCCCAGGGTTGGCCTTTGACCAACAAATTCGGGCGTTATTTTCTTATCAGGACGATTTGAATGAGTTTTAAGTTGCCTTACCTTCGTAATCACCATCAGATTCATCAAACCCTTTCGGAGTCCTCTGCACTCAAATGACTTAGTTTTAACAACGGGTTTTATATATACTAATTTGTCCTAAATCTCTGTTACTGGAGATAAATTATATAATAAATAAAGGACAAATTGGTGAGGACAGTTTGAAAGTACTTGCGCACTTGGAGAAATGAATAATTATAACAACTGTCAGCATTTTGTTCTTTGGGGTCCCAAAATGAGAAGATGTAAAAATTCAACTCAATTTTGATAATTAAAGAAAAGGATTTTGTTTTACTGTTCAAGAAAAAAAAAGAGAAAATGAAAGAAATATTTTCAGTCGAAGCAAATTTTTTAGCACAAAACATTAAATTCAGTTCAGAAAATAAAATATTAAAGATTGCTAATTAACCACAAAATTGAAAAAACAAATTAGATTCTTTATAATGGGTTTCCGATTCCATTTTGTGCTACACGCACATCTATATGAGTATTCATTATTGAAGTTATATATATATATATGAGTATTCATTATTGAAGTTATATATATATATATATATATATATATGAGTATTCATTATTGAAGTTATATATATATATATATATACATATATATGAGTATTCATTATTGAAGTTATATATACATATATATATATATGAGTATTCCTTATTGAAGTTATATATATATATGAGTATTCATTATTGAAGTTATATATATATATATATATATATATATATATATATATATATGAGCATTCATTATTAAAGTTATATATATATATATATATAAATATATATATATATATATATAAGAATTCATGGATTTATTATTTTTTAATCAGACATATTTTTATTACTTCATACTTTATTTTTAGTCGATATCTGTATTTGAGTAGACGCTACCTTTTATTTTAAACATTATTTTTTTCGTCTACCTGCCAGAACAGACGAGAAAATTTATTAAAAACCACATTTGGTTTAAGAAATTTTAACGGGTTTGCAGGCCCATCGACGAAATATTGTTTATTTCTGTTAATTATAATACGTGAAAGATTATCCGTGAGTATGAACAAATTCTATTAAAAGTAAGCAGCCACAATGTTTGCAATTTATTTAATATATATATTCATATCTAATGTATACTTATTTATAAATAGAACTTTGTCTGTGTGTGTCTGTGTCTGTTACCTATAGACTCCGAAATGGCTGAACCGATTTTCTTGAAAATTTAAACAGTTGTATTATAAGCGTCTGCGAGTGTTCGTAGCTAGGTTTTGTGTCGAGGTACCCCCGATAAATATCGAAAATCTATAATCGAAAAAATCGGGTTATAGAAGGAGTGGCCCGATTTTAATCAAATTTGATACCCTAATAAACAAAGACATAAGAAACGATATTCAGAAGTTTCAAGGTTGTAGTTCTTACAATATTGCAGAAAATCGATAATATATATATATATATATAAAAAAGGCACGGTGTTTGTGTGTGTGTCTGTTTATCTGCCTGTATGTCTGTATTTTTTCAGCCCTTTTATTTTAGTTTTTGCCTCGGGCTTGGCTCTAAGTACGTATAATTGTAGTTCTTAGTCTCAGCCATGATACCATTTACTCAGAGGATTATTTAGACTTCAAAATTCAGTTGACGACGAAAAAAACTTATTTGATATCGATACCAGGAAATCAAAATTTAACTTACATCCATGCATTTTTCTTTTAACTGGAAACAACTATTGCTTTTTAGTATTTCGTGCAAACGTCCAACGAGTCTGAGCACCATGGATCAGTTTTAAAGCTTTCATTACACCCGAGCAACGACGGACTATACTGCTAGTATATATATACATACATATATATATATATATAGTAACATTAAAGATAATGTGAAGGATTATGTCACCAATCACCAACTTAAACTAATATACAATCCAGAAGATATGCAGGTGATTTCGAAGTGTTCGGAAGGCCGTGATTGAAGTTAAAATTCAGGTTTGCGTAATTTACACGGCAATTTACCCATCACACCTCCTCTCTCCCCACGCAATTATATATATATATAGTCATCCGCAGACAGATCTGTTTCGCTGTATTACAGTTCATCAGTACGGCCTAGACTCCGGTCTCTTCCTAACCCAGGATCGAAACCCGACGTCAGTGGGCGATTCTACCCCTAGGCCACGAGCCCCAGTAGAAGAAATCAGGCTTTTTAGCGCGTATAAACACGCCCAAGAGCTAGGGTGCTCCAATTCATTATCGAATGGGCGATGCGTAAATGCCGGTGTAGCTACTGTTTACAAAGTCTACCACTCTTCCAGAGTGCTCAGTCAGGGTGTGAGAGCGTAAATACTATTTTATGTAAATTTGGTTGTAATGGGCAGTCTGCGGACGAACGCTACTAGTAGTCGTCTATTTTGTTTGTGTGGAGATTGGCGAACACGTGCGTGCATGCTGGAAGCCAAAATCACACTAAGCTTATGGCGTCTCACATGACCACACGAGAGTTGGGGCGAGAAGTATTAAGTATGGAAAGCCATTTGGATAACCAATCGCTTCTGTTATCTATTATAGGCATTTGAGAATGTTTGTGGAGATTTCGTAGTTAATTTTTTTTTTTCAGGTTAGGTTTCAACTGTTTTATGTACATGGCTTCGAGTATTTTGTAGTTTTTCTTTATTGTTTGGCTTGTTTATTGTATGGCTTTCCATACTTAATACTTCTCGCCCCAACTCTCGTGTGGTTATGTGAGACGCCACAAGCTGTCGTGCGATTTTCGCTTCCAGCATGCACGCACGTGTTCGCAAATCCTCCACACAAACCAAAAGACTATTACTACTATCGTTTGTCCGCGAACTGCCCGTTGCAACCAAAACTATTTTCATCTTTGATAATGGCTGATGTAAGCCGAAAGCTCAGAAAGGATTAAATAAAAACATGTATCAATATTGTGATTTTCTTCCCTCTTTCAACGATAATGCTATCAAGCTTATCAGACGAGATGAAAAGAATTTACATAAAATAAATCGAGAAAACTTGTCTATATTATTTAATGAAACATGCATCAATGAAAAATGCTGCCTAAATACACACAGCATATATATATATATATATCTATATATATATATTAGTCATCCACATACAAGCATGTTTTGCTGCATCACAGCTCATCAGTGCGGCTAGACGCATCCACTTTCTTCTGGTCGGGATCGAAACTCGACCGATTTGGCGTCAGTCGGAGCCCCTACTACCTTAGGCATGGGCACATGGAATGAGAAAGGAGAAATTTTAGCGTGTTATATATAAGTGGTGTATACACACGCCAGTCATCAAGAGAACTCAATTCATTTTGAAGAGTATACTACAATTTAAATACTGATATAGAAATAATGTATGGGTATGTGTGTGGGGAGAGAATAAGAATGGGAGAAAGATAGAGAGACACAGAGAGAGAGAGAGAGAGAGAGAGAGAGAGAGAGAGGAAGACGATGAAATGGAAATGATTGAAAGCAAGAATTAAAATGCATTAAATAAAACAGGATCTAGATTAACAATTCAAATTCTGACTCATTGATTTTGCTAGAAATACAAAGAATCGAATTTACACACTTTGCTTAGCGCAAAAAAACTCGCGAAATTTCATACCTTGATGCGAAATAGTTTTTCGCTCAATAGAAAACTAGGAAACATCTAAAAACAAAATTCAACTAATCCTTAATTCTCAGAAACAAATTCTTTTACAAACCTTTTCGTGAGCGGACGCGAAGTTTGTTCGTCGTCGAATGGAAAGGCCAGAATCACATCCGGGAGTGAATTCCCAAATGACCTTTTCAAGCCCCACAAACGAAATGAAAGACGGCCCAAGTTCGCCCGTCGCCAGAGAGAAGATGGCGATCGTAATTAACACGTCCTTTGACAAACGTTAAGCGATTATCTTTCTCCCTCACCTCTTTATCGTCACGGTTCACCCGTCTCCCTCTTTTATACTTGATAACCGAACGGAACCCATTAAGACTGAGCGATTACTTCAAAGACATTTCTCCCCAATGATAACGCTCATATATACCTACATACACACACGTTACTACTCTTGATATTCTTAACTCCTAATTACTGTTTCTGATATACGTATAACTTTTATCAATTCATATTATTCTTTCTATTAATAAATTTCTATTTAAACATACAAAGGTATATTTTTAATCTTCCACAGATCTACACTATCTGATAACCTTCTGATAATTCTGATGAAACCTTAAGTTGTGGGAGTTGTCGGCTACGTTGTGAATTGGCCTTGTACCAGACATGGCTGACTGTCCCTACTACAGAAATAAGGAAATTAGAAAAGAGACGATAGAGTGCAGTGAAATATGGAAGAGAGAGAGAGAGAGAGAGAGAGAGAGCGAGTGAGACAGAGAGAGCGCGTAATTTTTATATAAAAAAATTCATTTGTATGTAAAAATAAATAAAGCAGTAATAGTTAATCACATATATAAACAAACAGAATTTAACTTTTAAACCGGAACTAAAGGTCAGAATAAGCATTTTTTTAATCATTTCACCCCAAGCAAGGCGTTAACGCCACTGATGTGCAGAGGGTTACATAAGAGAGTTGAAGTATTAGGCAGGAGGAGAGGAAAGACAAAGAAGAACCATCTACAGGGAGTGAAACAAAGGAGCAAGAGAAGGATGTGAACACAGGAGTGAAGACAGTTTTTTTTTGTTTTTTTTTTAATCATTTCACCCCGAGCAAGGCAGAAACGCCACTGATGTGCAGGGGGTTACATAAATGTAAAAAGATTAATTAGAAAAGAGTGAGGAGTACAAACTAGTTAGAAAGGAACAATAGAAAGCAGGTGCGATGGCAGATACATAGGTGGAGAGAAAGGGAAGGTTATACAGGGGTGGGGAGAGAGCTAGAGTCCAGTGGTTAGTAGATGAGTATTGACTTTGCATTTAAATTCCTGGAGGTTGTAGCCGTCAGGAAAGCAAGAATACGGGAGCGAGTTCCACAGGCGGGAAGTGCGAGAGAAGAAGCTGCAGGAGTAGAATTGTCGTCTGCATTTGGCTAACCTGACTGTGAATGGGTGGGACCCAGTTGCCAATCTGGTTGCACGAGTAAACACCTGTTGAGGAGGCATCAGTGACTTAAGCTCGTCCGAGCAGAAGCCATGAAAGTATTTATAGAACAGACAAAGGGAGGCCACATTTCGACGATGGGGAAGTGGCTGCAGTTAGTTGCGAAGGTAGAGAGAAACGAAAAGAACAAGATACAGTGGGTGATGTAGAAAAGGCTGTAGTTAAGTGGATAAGAAATGGGAATTGACTTTGTATTTAAATTCCTAGAGGTTATAGTCGCCAGGAAAGCAAATATATGGAAGGGAGTTCCACAGGCGGAAGGCGCGATAAAGGAAGCTGATGGAATAGAATTGTCGCCTGCATTTGGTTGATCTAACTGAAAAAAAAAGGGTGAGACCTTGTTGCCAGTCTGGTTGACAGAGTAAAATGACAAATACAGAAAAAAAACGAAAAGAATGAAAAACATTTTTAAAAAAAGAATGAAAGTAAAAAATCAACTTAATGACGAAAGTAAATGGAGTCTGAGTTGAGACAAAATCCAAGTTGAAAATACCGTATTGGAAAGTCTTAAAAAGACACAAACCATTGCAAAGAATCTAAATAAAAATAACTGCATGAATGCAATCCATCTCCATATATATAGGGTCGTGAGCCGAACATACCCCGCCAACACCAGTGTAAAACTAAAATAAGAAAAAGAAAATGGTAAAGTTAACCGACGTGAAAAGGCATATAAATCTGGTAAGAATTTATTCCTGAATTTCTTAGAAATGTCCACATGCACTGACAGTGGAATCTCATTCGAGGCTTAAAAGAACGGCTCGCGTGCAATGCATTTATTTTTATACTATTGTATCAGTCTAAAGAAATAACGCTTTGCATTCGCGAAACTGAAATAATTATTGTATCTCGTTCTTCTCCAGACATGTCGTCTATTTTCTACTGATAGTTTAATTTTTGGTCTCAAAATTACGTTTCTGCGGTAGCGTAGATTTTGTGCATTTCTAATTTGAAAACTCCGGAGTGAAATGAATAAATCGTCGTTTATCTCTTCCCGTTGACGCACCTTCCGAGTATTCATAAATAAAAGTCAAGAAGTATTGAAGTAGTAGGCCTTCGTCGTTCAGGGGACCATGGGTTGTCACCTAGTTATCTGCTTGGCTGGAGCATCAGAGTCTGTGACTGTAGAAACGCATGCGGGAGTAACAGTCTTTTTTTGCAGAGGCTGCATTTATGTTTTGTTTCTGGTCTGTCGGAGCTGTCATTTTACTTACCTGCGAACCCGCCTTTCCATGGTGACTTGTGTTAGTTGCTTCTCCCTTGATTTAAATTGGCAGGCCAGGGTTCCTCTCCATTTGAACCGGTTGACTACTACGCTCTCCCATGACACTGTGTTGATGCCCACAGCTTTCTTATCGCGTTTTATGATGTCACGATGCCGCAGTTGTGGTCGCCCACTGGGTCTTCTTCCATACAGAAGGTCTTTTGGAATGCGACCGTCTGGCATACGGTGGACGGTGCCTAGCCACCGGAGTCTGCGTTGTTCAAGGTGTGTGTACATGGTATGCAGACTGGCTCGAGACAGGACCTCAGTGTTGGGCACCTTGTCTTGCCATAAAATTCCCAATATACGTCGGATACGTCTCACTTGAAAATTTGTACTGCTTGTAAATAATACTGACGAGCATTAGAATTTATGTTTTTTTTATTTATTTTTTTAAAAATTACATAACATTTCTTATTACTCTAAGCGATATTTGAAGGAAGTACACATATTTGGATGCCTGAGATGTGCGTTGTGGTGCATTGGATATCGGCTCGGAACGAGAAATCGAGGAGCGGAGTTCGAATTCCAGCCGAGTTCGAATTCCAGCCGAATTCATTGCATTCACTTACGCGCAAATACCCTTGGGAAAGGTATTAATCCGTCTATTCCTTCCAGTTATGGGTTAAATAACAGGACAGATTGGATTCTATAGCCTTGGTCGGCAACCATTCTACCGCAGAAAGCAATGGCAACCTACTGCGGGATAATCTTCTGCCCAGTCAGTCATGTCTCTTTCGAGACATGATCGCCCAAGCGTGTATCACGTATGGCACTTAACTGACTGACACATATTTGAGATTATATAGCATGTTTTATTTTAAATTTTGTTAAACAGTTAAATTGATAAAAACCAGCCTAGGTCGAGTAGTTCAGTTGACAGAAATTGTACTTCCCGATATAAATCAAACCTGTTCCTTTTATATCCGAAGCCAGATTGGTAGCGACAAACTACAGCCAGTTTTCTTGATGGAAAAAGGAATAAAGATTTGATTCCTGAAGTGAAGCGCATTTTTTTGTTCAGTAACACATCATTCGAATTCCAGTTGAATTCCTTGCATTCACTTACGCACAAATACCCTTGGGAAAGGTATTAATCCGTCTCTACCCTCCAGTTATGGGTTAAATAATAGGACAGCTTGGGTTCTATAGCCTTGGCTGGCAATCAGTCTACCGCAGAAAGCAATGGCAACTTACTGCGGGATAATCTTCTACCCAGTCAGTCATGTCTCTTTCGAGACATGATCGCCCAAAGCGTGTCTCACGTTTGGCACTTAACTGACTGACTGAATATAATAGTTTGAAACATAATTAAAATTTGTCCTGGATGTAAAGTGGGGGATCGGTTTTCTATTGTTATTAAGTAATAAACTGAACCCCCACTAATTATACTTAATATAATAATGTAACATAATCGATCTCTTCTCCCTCCAGTTATGAGTTAAATGGCAGGACAGATTGTAGTTCTATAAACTTGGCTGGCAACCAGTCTACCGCAGAAAGCAATGGCAACCTGCTACGGGATAATCTTCTGCCCAGTCAGTCATTCACTTTCGAGACATGATCGCTTAAAGCGTGTATTACTTATATGGCACTTAACTGACTGACTGAATATAATAGTTGGAAATATAATTAAAACTTCTACTGGCATAAAGTGGGGGATCGGTTTTCTGTTGTTATGAAGTCATAAACTGATCCCCCAGTAATGATACTTAACATAATTATGTAATATAATCCATCTCTTTTTCCTCCAGCTATGAGTTGAATGGCAGGACAAATTGGGTTCTATAGCCTTGGCTGGCGACGAGACTACCGCAGAAAGTAATGGCAACTTACTGCGTGATAATCTTCTACCCAGTCAGTCATGTCTCTTTCGAGACATGATTGCCCAAAGTGTGTATCACGTATGGCACTTAACTGACTGACTGAGGACTTCTCAATCTAGGCCGTTTTTAATTAATTTCACTGTTTAAAAGCAAAAAAAAAAAAAAAATAACGGCTGGCAAATCAAACAAGTGTTCCTAATAAAGATAACACTTATCAATTTATCTGTTCGTTAAAAATTCAAAATAATTTGATATCGGATTCTGTAGACGGGGGTCTTAAAAAATGGTTTTCTGATTTGATCGTCATTCATTAGATTGGAGTAAAGATTTTGCTGGCAAATTATTAAACGAAAAAGAAAAGCATGGTGAAATGAAGAATAGGTTCCATTTTTAGCCAAAAATGCAAACAAAAACAAACATAAAATGACAGCAACAACGTTTTCAGCATCACTGGAAAATTTGACCTCATTAAGACATTAATAACCATAATAAAATCCAATATTAATTATGAATGTATTTAAATAAAATTATAATATTTTTCTAAGTTTTTAAAAAAAATCTTGTTTTTTATTTATGAGAGAAAAGAGGTATACAGCAAAATTGACAAACGTTGAACCCCAAAGTAACCCCGATCGGCATAAAATTTGCCAAAAGTCCTCCAGCTGTGTAATGTCAGGCAGTCAGTTAAGTGCCATACGTGATAAACGCTTGGGCAATCATGTCTCGAAAGAGATATGACTGACTGGGCAGAAGATTATCCCGCAGTAGGTTGTCATTGCTTTCTGCGGTAGACTGGTTGCCGACCAAGGCTATAGAACCCAATCTGTCCTGTTATTTAACCCATAAATGGAAGGAATAGATGGATTAATACCTTTCCCAAGGGTATTTGCGCGTAAGTGAATATAATGAATTCGGCTGGAATTCGAACTCGGCTCCCCGATTTCTCGTTCCAAGCCGATATCCAATGCACCACAACGCACATCCTGTGTAATGTACTAGGGGTAAAAATCAGTATTGCTTGACGAAAGGAAGTCTGCACGTGTCTGCCACAAGTCTTTCTGTTTCTACTTAAAAACATAAAATAAATCCTGTCAGAAAAATACATTTTTAAACTTACAACTTTTTAGTAGTTTTTCCTATACATATTAAGACAGTATACGTGGATCATCACTCTCTCTCTCTCTCTCTCTCTCTCTCTCTCTCTCTCTATATATATATATATATATATATATATATATATATATGTATGTGTGTGTGTGTGTGTGTACGTGTGTGTGTGTACGTGCGTGCGTGTGTGTGTGTGTGTGTGTGTGTGTGTGTGTGTGTGTGTGTGTGTGTGTGTGTGTGTGTGTGTGTTGGGGAGTCACACCTTTTCACACACTCTATGGACTCTTCCATGGTATACAAATAATCCTGCCTCCAGAGAACTGATTGTTGTAAAGGGTTGCTGAGACTCTTCAACTATAACACTGTCACTCTGCCTTCGGGTAGAGGGCGCTCTCTGCTTCCGAGCAGAGAGCAATAACCCAGTCGTGGTTCCGCCGAAGGGTAGAATCACGACTGAGCAAAAATAGACAGCCATTTTTTGGCCGGGCTGTTCAGCCCGGAAATCCCAGTCAGAAACTGACCATGTGTCACATGTTGCCCTTACTGGGAGGGACAATTAAATATAGTTGTTGTTAGAGTTAGTGTTTGTCAGAGCAGTTGAACAACCGCTCGTTGGTCAGCAAGAATATAGACTTATTACCCGGACTTACTTCTTTGCATATATTTGACTTCCACTAACAAGTATTCTACTAACCGTGTACAAGTTGTATATCTTTTGTTCAATATAATTACATTTTCCCTCTCATATAATTTTTGGGTTATACTTGTGTGGTTTTCTAAACAAGAAGCCACAACAATATATATATATATATATATATATATATATATATATATATATATTAGGCTTGATTAAAAAGTATCGGGATTGTTGCAATGGTAGCAGAAGTGAAGTCAGCAGAGTCAAAACGCTCGGTACAGATTGGCCTTGAACCCTGTCACCCATACGCACCAAGTTATAAAGTTCTTGCTCGCTTCAATTGCTCATAAAAGTACCTGGAAGCAAAGTTTGTACCATTTCGTCGTCTTACCGCACCACAGAGATTCCATAACTAGCTGAGGCTTGTGCAGCACCACTTCACAAAACACTGCCTTTTTCTGCAGTTTTAACCGCCATGTTTCTCAAATCTCGACGTTTTCCTACCCAAAACCCAACATCATTTATTACGAATATTACAGCAAAGTGTTGAAGTGCAGATAACATACATTTAACACCATTTGGAAAACTACTAATTTCTTGCCACATCATTTGTATTGAGGAGTTTTGATTACAAAAAGAAAAAACAAACAAATAAAATACAAAACAAAAAACTAACAAAAAAACAAAAAACAAAAACAACCCCCCACCAAAAAAAAACAACAAACGCCCACCAAAAAAAAAAAACAATAAAGAAAACAAAAGACCCCCCGCAAAAAACCCAAAAAACTAACAAAACAAAAAACAACAAAAAACAACAGCAAAAACAACAAAAAACAACAGCAAAAACAACAAAAACAAAAATAAAACGAAAAACAAAAAAACAAAATACAAAACAAAAAACTAACAAAACAACAAAAAACAACCCCCCCCCCAAAAAAGCAACAAACGCCCACCAAAAAAAAAAACTAAACAAAAGAAACTCCCCCAAAGAACAAAAAACTAACAAAACAAAAAAACAAAAAACAAAAAAAAGCAAAAAAAACAAAAAAACAAAATAAGACGAAAAATCAAAAACAAACTCAAAACACCATAGCTACAACAGCTAAAATTTTAAAATTTTAAATAATTACAGCAAAGCGCGTAGACGGGTGGTTTGTGAAAATCCTCATTACAATGAAATGCAGATTTTAGCATCGCTACAATAAGTTAGTCTTTGTAATTTATTTCTGAGGATGATCTTGGAGGAGATAGCAAGTACTTGGGTAGAAGAAAACTATGGCACCTTCTGCATTGGTACCTTTTTCAAGTGCATTTGAACGCAACAGAGACGAAATCTGATTGCCACTTTTACTGGGGATTTAACCTTGAAAATTCTACAACACATATAAATAATAATAAGGATACAAATCAACGCTTATTTTAAACTTCGACTTTCAAACGATACCATTTTAATAAGGCCATGAATCGGAAGAGACCAATAAACTCGGAAAAAATAGATTGCACAAATGTTTGTATTTTCGGAGGTTCCTGCGGTGTGTATTCAGCAGGAAGTCTGCTATCTTAAACAGTTGATAGGTTTTGGGAGATTAGAAAGAAGAAAAAAACGAACTGACGTAGCAATGTAGATGGAAAATATCCAGAAATAAATAGAAAAATTGATATAAAAATATTAAAACCGACATATATCAGGAGGATCTGGATAGACGCAGAGGGCTTAAGGCAAAACGTCTATTCATGTTTTTGCTGAAAGGTAAAAAAGTATTCCAGTAGTGACGATTATATTTACTATAAGTTATTTCTTTTAATGTTAGTGAACACCATATATATATATATATATATATATATATATATATATATATATATATATATATATAATGTGTGTGTGCGTGATAAAATATGGTTAAATGGAGGACTAGACGCACAAATTTAGAGTAAATATATACTCGAGCAAACACACACATATATACATGCATACATAAGTATATATCAATATACTGATGTGAGTGTATGTAAATATTTCATAAAATACACACATATATATATATATATATATATATATATATATATAACACCATATATATATGTGTGTGTGTATGTGTGCGTGTGTGTGTATGTGTGTGTGATAAAACATTGTTAAATGGAGGACTAGACGCGACAAATTTAGAGTAAATATATACTCGAGCAAATACACACACATACATATATACATATGTATATATAAATATACTGATGTGAGTGTATGTAAAAATTTCATAACACACACACGCACATATATATATATGTGTGTGTGTATGTATAGTGTTGAGTTATAATATTTGGCTTCAAGACTGCTGTTTATTCAGTAGTTTTACTGATAAAAAATATTTTTTCAGACATTTTTTTATCGTAAAGAGCTCGACAACGGAGGTAAAAAGATACAGCCTTTTCTTTTTTATTAAATTTCCAACCAGTTTTCGCTTATAATTCTTTTTTGTGTAAAGGATTTGTCACTTCATCACTTCAACTGAGCAGATTCATGCCGACTTTAAAGTTTCTTCAGAATATTGTTATGATACCCTCGTTCATCAGGGATATGTTTCTTGGTGTTGAGTCCCATTTTTTTCTTATTTATAGGAAGCACAATGTGATTTGGTATTTTATGTAATTGGTCTTTTTTGTAATTGGTTATTTTTGGGATTGGTCCTTTTGGGGATTGGTCCTTTTGGGGATTGGTCCTTTTGGGGATTGGTTGTTTTACGTTCCTTTTTTTATTTGTACAAGTATTCGATTTCTTTTTAGTTCTTTCTATTGCGTTTTTAATGTACGTGTGATGGGATATCCGCTTAATTGTGTTATATTGAATAGGTGTCCGCTAAATTGCTTTTTCGTTAGTAGTGTTTTTTTCTTGTCATTTAGTTTGATTTTTTGTATTGATTCTTTTGTTTGCTTGATCCCTTTTTATCGTGTTGGTGGCTTTAACCGCTTAAGTGTTTTCCTTTTTAGGTGATGGTTGTGTATTTTTGTTTTGTATATTGGTGTTTGTGGGCTTTATGTGTGCGTGTTTTTTTTCCCGTTTGGTAGTAGTTATCTTATTTCCGTATTATGCTGTGATTGAATGTTGGTAAATTTATATTTTTATTTTCTTTTGTTTTTATTGTTGTTTAATGTTATTTGCGTAGCAAAATAGATAATTCTTCACGTGTCTACATTTTCCCATTATCTCGTTTTCTTTATTTAATATTTGTCTTTGTTTTATAACGCTGATTATTGTTAGTTTCTCTTCTAGGTATACTTAACAGTTTTTACTATTGCTGCTGTACGATGGTGCTCATTTTACTATTTCCCATATAATTTTGATGGTAATGTTTTTTTCTTTATGGTTTCATAAGTATCAACAAAACGCAGTCAAAATCAGTTACAGCTGTATTGAAAACATGGAGAAAATAATAACCAAACGCAACAAGAAATTGCTCAATAAAATTAAACAACAGCAATACAAACCAACAAAACAATACGGACAAATATAACTGCCAAAAGAAAAACAATTGTCCTCTTAATTATAAATGTTTAACCAACAACGTAATATACAAAGCTACCGGGAGAAATAACACCAATACAAACGAAAGGATTTACATAGAAGCAAACAGTAACATCCTTCAAAAAATATTTAATAATCAGATAAAATTACTCAAAACTGAAAATATAAAATCAACACAACGCTATCAAAATACAAATGGAACTAAAAAAAAATAGTCATAGATATCTGTGAACACAGTCAGTCAGTTAAGTGCCATACGTGATACACGCTTGGGCGATCATGTCTCGAAAGAGACATGACTGACTGGGCAGAAGATTATCCCGCAGTAGGTTGCCATTGCTTTCTGTGGTAGACTGGTTGCCGACCAAGGCTATAGAACCCAGTCTGTTCTGCTATTTAACCCATAACTGGAAGGAAGGGACGGATTAATACCTTTCCCAAGGGTATCTGCGCGAAAGTGAATACAATGGATTCAACTGGAATTCGAAAAGCATTCTGTTTGTTTAATCATTTTACTCCAAGCAAGCCCAAAATGCCAATTAAAGGTGAGTGACTGAAAAATCAAGCAGGTACAGAAATTTAAATATCTAGGAAATGTTCTACAGAAGAAGGAAAGTGCGACGCAGAGATCCGAAGGTGAATTGGCATGGCTAAAAAACATTTCAGAAGTTGAGTAAAGTATAAAGAAACAGGAAAATTTCACTAGAAACAAAGAAAAGAGTACTGGATTGCTATGTGATGTCGGTTCTTCAATATGGCAGTGAATGTTGGACAATATCTTCGAAGATGAAGGAAAATCCTGAAGCGGCTGAAATATGGTTCTACAGAAGGATGCTGCGGATATCATGGACCGAGCACGTGAGAAATGATGAGGTTTTGGAAAGCAAGGAGACAAAAAGGATATTAATACTTAGCATCAGGAAGAGACAGCTAACGTTCCTAGGACATGCAATGAGGAAGGAGGGATTTGAGAACCTGCTACTAACAGGCCAGATAGAGGGGAAAAGACATAGGGGAAAGCAGCGGATAACATATTTGAAGGACCTGATCAGGTGAATGGCGGAACGAGGGTTGCGTTGTGTAACAGGAGAAAGCGTGCTAACAGCCACCAGGAACAGGGAGATGTGGAAAGGCATGATCGCCTACGTCATGAAAGGATATGGCACATAAAAGAAGAAGAAGAAGAAGAAGACAGGAATGTCGTAGTACGCAGGAGATTACAGAGATTGAAAATGGGACAAAAGAAGATGACAACGTTGCATTTAGTATTTTGAAAATTGTAAAGTGTTCTAACAAGAGATGGAAAGTGCGACACAGAGATCTGAAGGCGAGTTGGCATGACAAAGGGCGCATTCTAGAAGCTGAGTAAATTACTAAGACACAGGAAAATTTCAATAGAAACAAAGAAGAGAGTACTGGATTGCTATGTGTTGTTAGTTCTTCAATATGGCAGTGAATGGTGGACAATATCATCAAAGATGAAGGATAAACTTGAAGCAACTGAAATGTGGTTCTACAGAAGCATGCTGAACATAAAGTGGGGGATCAATTCCATATTACAATCAATATCTAAACTGACCCCTCACTTTGTGGTCACAGCAGTTTCTATACATATATATTCCTGAGATCCAAAAGCACAAGGATGCCTTCCATGAGCTGAGTAAAGTATTAAGAGACAAGAAAATTTCACTAGAAACAAAGAAGAGAGTACTGGATTGTCGTGTGAAATCTGTCCTTTAATATGGCAGTGAATGTTGGACAATATCATCGAAGATGAAGGAAAAACTTGAAGCAGCTGAAATGTGGTTCTACAGAAGCATACTGGATATAGAGTAGAGGAACAATTCCATATTACAATCAATATATAAACTGACCCCTCACTTTGTGGTCACAGTAGTTTCTATACATTTATATTCCTGAGATCCAAAAGCACAAAGATGCATTCCATGAGCAGAGTAAAGTATAAAGAAACAAGACAATTTCGCTAGAAACAAAGAAGAGAGGACTGGATTGTTATGTGATGTCAGTTCTTCAATATGGCAGTGAATGCTGGACAATATCATCGAAGATGAAGGAAAAACTTGAAGCAACTGAAATGTGGTTCTACAGAAGCATACTGGATATAAAGTGGGGGATCAGTTCCATATTACAATCAATATATAAACTGACCCCTCATTTTGTGGTCACAGCAGTTTCTATACATTTATATTTGTGAGATCCAAAAGCACAAGGATGCCTTCCATGAGCTGAGTAAAGTATTAAGAAACAGGAAAATTTTGCTAGAAACAAAGAGAGTACAGGATTGCTATGTGAGTTCAGTTCTTCAATACGGCAGTAAATGCTGGACAATATCATCGAAGATGAGGAAAAAACTTGAAGCATTGGAAATATGGTTCTACAGAAGGATGCTGAGGATATAATGGACCGAGCATGCAAGCAATGATGAGGTATTGGAAAGAATGGTAACTAAAAGAAAATTAATAGTTAGCATCAGGAAGAGACAACTGAAATTCCTGGGACATTTAATGAGGAAGGAGGGCTTGGAGAATTTGATACTAACGGGCCAGATAGAAGGAAAAATAGACAGACGAAGACAGCGGATAACATATTTGAGGGGCCTGATCAGGTGGTTAACGGAATGGTGTTTGCGTGGTGTAACAGGAGAAAACATACTAAAAGCCACCAGAGATAGGGAGACGTAGAAAACCATGATCGCCTACGTCCTAAAAAAACAGGGCACAAAGAAAAAGAAGAAGAAGTTATTGAAAAAGCAAGTAAACGGAAGGGAGTTCCACAGATTCAATGTGCGAGAAGAGAAAATATTGGAGTAGATTTTACGTTTGACTATTTCAACGGTAAAACAGTGTGATATGAAAGCAAATCTAGGAGCACGTTTAAATTCATGTCGTCAGGCAGCAGAGAAATTTTCATGGCAACTGCTCATTAGAGCAGTTGCCATGAAAATATTTGTAGAAAACATTACTGAGGGAAGCTATGTCACGTCAGTAAGAAAGTGACTGATGACAAGATGCCAGGTCAGGATCTATTTTAATGCAGATCCTTTTTTGGGTTTTGTCAAAAATCTCGAGATTTTTAGCATGGGCATCCGACCAGGTACGGCAACAGTATTCAATGTACAGACAAATGGCAGATTTAGATATTATCAAAAATCTTCTGCCCAGTCAGTCATGTCTATTTTGAGACATGATCACCCAAGATTTTACCACTTTTGATACTTAGGTTATATGCGCCATTTATTTCTGATGTTTCTGTGGTTCGTAGTCGTCAAAGGATGTCATTAACTGCTATTTATTACCGTTCTTTGTTTGTGATTGTCTCGCTCCAGTTCACAATGTTCAAACAACGTTGGTTTTCGGCAAAATCCATTACTAGCTGAAAGCCACTTTTGTATCGCAGAAACGGGAAGTGCGAGAAAAGAAACCGTTAGAGTAGAAGAGAGGTTTACATTTATTTCGACCTTAAAAGGGTTGGACTTAAATAATAATACAGTAACATGTGTAAATTCATGTAGTCGAAAAACCAAGAAAAAATGTCGCCAGAGCAGTTGCCATTAAAATACTTACAGAAATTAATAGAGGGAAGTCACGTCAGGTCGATGAGAAAGTGACTGAAGACGAGATGCCAGGTCAGGATCTATTATATTGCAAATCCTTCTTTGGAGTTTGTCAAGAACCTCGAGATGAATAGCAGGGGCACCCGACCAGATACGGCAATAGTATTCAATGTACGGACAAATGGTAGATTTATAAATATACAAGATATATTAAGTTGAAAAAAGAAATTTATGGCACGACACATTGACCCAACATTCCTAGCATTAGATGCAGCTATAGGATTCGACGTAGTCGTTCCACTTCAAGTCTGTTGAAAAGGTGTGGCGAAGGAAACGCAGTGTGTTGCTCTCCAGTCGACTAACATCAGCCATGTTATTGGCGGACAGGAAAGTTACTCAACGGTTGTTAAAGCAGAAGAGATTTGTTTTGGAGTCGTTAAAATTTACTTCGTACCCCAGTTAACTACTGGTTGGCGGTCTTTTTCAAGAGTAGCAGCTAGGTTTATTTTGTTAGCTCTGACGTCTTGAATATATCATGATTTTCAATAAGGGATGCAAAGAGCTAATCTCTTGGCATTTGATCTTTAAACGTTTTGGGATTTCGATTTTTTCTTTTATTTTTGACTTCCATTTTTCATTAAATTTCCAACTAGTTTTTGCTTATGCTTCTTTTACTTCAGATACCATTTCTACTTTCTCTCATTATTTTTATTCATTTGTTTTCTTATCAACAACAAATATTTCATAGTGATGCCAATCTCACCGAGTTTCTAAAAACAAAATCAAATTTAATTTCTTTTTTTTTCTTATCCTTTGAATATATGAATTTTCCGTCTTCTTTTATCTATATTTTCTATCTTTTTTGTATAGTTTTTTATTTATTTCTTCCTGATTTTCTTTCTTTCTTTCCTTTATCGTTTTTTTCTTTCATTCTTTGGTTTCTTGTATCGTTTTTACTTTCTTTTTTTCATGCTTGTCTTTGTTTTTTATAACGCTCTTTGTTTCTTTGTTTCTTATGTCATTTTCTTTTTTTTTTAGTTTTTCTTATTATTCTTTATTTATTTTTTTCATTCATTGCATTATTTTTGTTGCCCTAGTTTTTCTTTATGGTACTACCTTTCTTTCTGTTATGGTTCTTTCTTTCTTTCTTTCTTTCTTTCTTTCTTTCTTCTTTGATTTCTTGTGCATTTTTTACTTTCTTTCTTGCTGTCTTTCATTCTTTGGTGTTCTTCATTTTTCTTCCTTTTTTTATTTCTGTCTTTGATTTCCTAAATAGGTTTCGTCAGTTGGTTGGTTTTTTCTTTCCTTCCTTCTTTCCTTTCTTCCTTCCTTTGGTTTCAGTTAAGGCCTTTTCTTTTCATTCATTTTTTTCTGAATCATAATGTTTGTCATCCCTGGACAAAATTGTTAAGGAATGTGCAAATAGTACACTTTAATCCACGTATAAAATCGTAATGGTCGGACAATAAAACACGACACATTGAAATGTTCACTCTGAAAGCAGTTTTATCTCAGCTTATCTCAGCTCAAAAGCACCTGAAACCATGCAGATACTACACTGATTTTAGGTAGAAAAACAATAACTGTCGTACGCATGGCCGTATCTGACTACCGGGCACACCGCACACGGGTCCGGGCCGATCCGTGCAATCATAGTGAAAATTCTGGCAAGTAAAAAATGTCTTCGTCAGAAATCAAACTAAACAATTCACAAAGAAAGAAAGAAAGAAAGAAAAACGAAGACAACATCTGAATGAACGCAGTAAAAATCTGTTTGTTTATTTATTAATTTTGGGAGAAAAGACTGGTTATACTCAGAAAGTCTGAACCCGATTTCCTGCTTTCGTTCACGCTCTGTGCCTAATTTCCATTGGAATAGCCGAAAAAATCCGCAAAAATCATAGTTTCTGGAAATGGATGACACTGATGACGTCATCACATTGTCAACTAATAAATCCGGGCAATTTTATCTGTGCCCGGTGTTTTTTAGCATAGGTAGCCTATGCTAAAAAAACACCGAGCAACAGGAATAAAACACCGGCACAGATGTTTGTACGTACGCCCTGGTCGTACGTACAAACAAGCTGAATTATAAGATAGATAATCTATTAAAAACAGACACTACACACTGATCCCCAATAGAATAACAAGTAACCTTTAATCAAAACAAACATGAAATCTGAAACTCGGAATTACAGTTCTTCTTTGGTGGCTGTAGTGATTCTAATTCATAAGTAGGTTTTCGTTAAGCTGAGATTAGTTTTAACACCTCATGATCATAGGGCTGAGGGGAGAACGGTATATTATTCAATAAATACTTTTTTCCCTGTATTCACTGTGGAACTTGCAGATTTATCTCTGTTAAATAGAGTTTAGTTAAATAAATCTGAAGCTAAAACTATCTGTAAGGTATTACGATCAGCTTCTTATCTGCAGATCCATGTAATGAAGAATCACGAGAGACGCCGTCAAAGATTGTGGGTATGTGACAAAGTCCTTGGGATATCTGAAGATTAACCAAATGCTTACTGCTTATTGTTTGCCAAAAGCAATAAACGAACTTTCCCGCTAGGAAAGTCAGCTTATTTTGGAAAAAAATTAATTTTCAACATTCCTTTATACTGGTCAAAAATGATAGGTCACTCCAAAATATATCTATATGCATCTTCACCAGTGAAAGTGCGTCGGTGAACGCGGACCTTTCCCAGGTACATGGGAGTGGGGAAATATGCATTGACTAATGCGTTTTGCTAGGGGCGGATGTGACACGCTTGGACGAGCATGAATCATAAATCAACCAAGGGTTATTTGCGCGTAAGTGAATGAAACCAACCAGACGGGAATTTGAACTCGGCTTCCCGATTATTCATTTCGGGCCTTCATCTATTACCCCACCCGTGAATTGCACGTCCAAGTTTAAAGAACATGGTATTTCTAAGCGGTCTCATATTTAGCTACTGACCAGGCACGTCGTTGTATAACTTCTGTGATAAGACGAGAACCGGTGTTTCAACGTGATATGGCCGTAAGCCTTCACATTACTACTACTACTACTACTACTACTACTACTAATAATAATAATAATAATAACAACATCAAACTCTCAGTCAGCATCAACATTTTGAATTCACGGTCCTAATAACGTATTGAGAGCTAGAAATATGTGGTGCCTTCAATAAGTTTCCGGACTATTTTTTGTAGACGCATTTAAAATTATTGGAGGCTCTTGAAATTGTATTATGTTATTACGATCCATCTGATGAGATGACAGACTTATTTTTATCGTTTCAGGTTAAAAGAGACAATTGCAGCAAGACTTGGAACACACCCTACTAAACTCTGGTCGTCACAGCTGGCGTTTTCTTGTTGGGGTGGAGGGATCGAATTTAAAAAAAATTAAAATCACAATCGTACGTATAATTTTTTGAAGAAATACGAAGATACAAATGAAAAAGATTAAACATGGAAGTAGATACGAATTACATAAGTGTTACCAACTATTTTAGTCGCTTCTTTCTTTCTTTGACTTCCCTTTGCCTAAAATTAAAAGCAGCCTTCCTTTAATATAAAGCTAGTTAATAATAAAATTGATAGTGTTTTACCCCATTGAGCCGAGTTCGAATTCCAGCCGAATTCATTGCATTCGCTTACGCGCAAATACCCTTGGGAAAGGTATTAATCCGCCTATTCCTTCCAGTTATGGGTTAAATAACAGGACAGATTGGGTTCTATAGCCTTGGTCAGCAACCAGTCTACCGCAGAAAGCAATGGCAACCTACTGCAGGATAATCTTATGCCAAGTCAGTCATGTCTCTTTCGAGACATGATCATGCAAGCGTGTATCACGTATGGCACTTCACTGACTGACTGAATATAATAGTTGGAAACATAATTAAAACTTATACTGGATATAAAGTGGGGGATCGGTTTTATATTGTTATGAAGTTATAAACTGATCCCCCACTAATTATAATTAATATAATAAGTAATATAATCTATCTCTTCTTCCTCCAGCTATGAGTTAAATGGCTTGCAACCAGTCTACGGCAGGAAGCAATGACAACCGACTGCGGGATAATCTTCTGCCCAGTCAGTCATGTCTCAAAAGAGACATGATCGCCCAAGCGTGTATCACGTATGGCACTTAACTGACTGACTGACTTGTATCATGAACTGGTTTTAAAAGGGACCCAACGTGTTTATGCGCGTTCTTGTATTTTATAATGTTACTCTCTGTCCTGGGTTATGAACCGGTAGGAGTTTGGAGTTTGAGTTTTGTTTAACGGCATATCAACCTCTGTGGGTTATTTAATGCCAAAAAGTGATGTTTTAAGGATTTCTTTGTGTTCGGTTATAGTGAGAAGTCATTTATTCAGAAGATGTTTTCTAGTTTTGTATTAAAAATGTATTGCTGGTAATTTTTTCCTTCAAAAATGTATTATGGCAATAATTTTTTTTCTTTCAAAAGTGTGTTATGGAAATACTTTTTTTCTGCATATAAAAGTCTATTTTTATTTATATATTTCTATAAAAGTCTATTCTTTCATAGTGTTTTCACCCCAATTTGGGGGTTTACTATTTGCCCATAGATAGGTCCCTAACAGGTGCTACCACTCTGGTCAGGGTGGACATGGAAACAAAGCAATTAAGAGGTGGTTCCATACTCTTCACCATCTCCTAATCAGAGGTCTTGCTGCTGGATGCAGTTTACCGTCATACCCAGGACCGTGAACCGATAGGGGATTGTACAAAACAGAAAATAACGAAGATATTATTTTCTAATAATAATAATTTGAAATCTCTAAATAGAATGTCAAAACATTGAAGAAAAATAAAAAAAAGTGAGAGCCTAAATAATATGAAAACCAAATGATAAGAAAAACGCAAATATGGCGGAAATCGACTGCTGAGGAAGCAAGAAAACATCAATGATGGGAGAAACTAAATCACTTTTAATTGAAAAACCAGCAATACTGACTTAGCAGCTCGACTGGAGTCGCTCTCTCACCGGCGTGACGTGGTTTCCCTGTGTCTATTCTACAAATACTTTCACGGCTTTTGCTCCAATGAACTTAGCTCACTGGTGCCCCCTAGGTATGAATTTAGACGAGCTACCAAACTAGCAACTAGGTCCCACACTTTTGCAGTGAACCCGAGAAAATGTAACCGCAATTTCTCCTCTAACAGCTTCTTTTATCGCACCTCCCGCATGTGGAATTCCCTTCCATATACTTGCTTCCCTAACAGTACATTCTCCAGTAATTTAAATGTAAGGTCAACAGACATCTATCTGACAAACTCGCTTTCATTCTCTCAAGCTCTTTTCTCCATCCACTACTCTACCCCCATTACAACGGTATTCTTATCCATCTACGACCCTCCTACTGGCATTTTCTATAACTAACCCTATTTCTCACCACTTTCTCCTATGTAAACCCCTGCGCTTGGGGTGAAATGATAAGAAAAAAAACTCAGAACAATCTAAGCAAAATCCAAGCAACTTAAGACGGATTTAGATAAAACCCGGAAAAGGAAAAAATTATCCTTATAAAGAAAATCATGCATAATACGTTCTGTGAAAGAGATTATTCAGAACGCGATGATGCAGATGATGGTAATCCCAAAATAGTAAATTTATCGATACGGGCTATTTCTTTTTTAAATATACAAAACTAGCAGTATAAACCGGCGTTCCTCGGGTGTAATGAAAGCTTTTAAACTAATCCTAATTCTTTGGACGTTGGCACGAAAGACTAAAAAGCAATAGTTGTTTCCAGTTAAAGCGAAACTGTAGACTGAAAGAAAAATGAATGGATGTAAGTCAAATTTTGATTTTCTGGTATCGATTTCAAATAAGTATTTTTCGTCCTAAACTGAATTTTGAAGGCTAGATAAGTCCTCTGAGTAAATGGTATCATGGCTGAGACTAAGAACTTTAATTATACCTACTTAGAGCCAAACCTGAAGCAAAAACTAAAATAAAAGGGTTGAAAAAAATACAGACATACAGGCAGATAAACTGACACACACAAACATCTTGCCTTTTATATATATATATATATATATATATATATATATACTATCGATTTTCTGCATTATTTTAAGAACTGCAACCTTAAAACTTCTGAATCTCGTTTCTTATGTCTTAGTCTATGAGTGTATCAAATTTGATTAAAATCGGACCACTCCTTCTATAACCCGATTTTTTCGATTATCGACTTTCGATATTTATCGGGGGTACCTCGACTGAAAACCTAGCTAAGAACACTCGCAGACGCTTATAGTACAACTGTGTAAATTTTCAAGAAAATCGGTTCAGCCGTTTTGGAGTCTATAGGTAACGGACACACACACACACACACACACACACACACACACACATACACACACATACAGACAAAGTTCCATTTATAAATAAGTTTAGATACAAATGACACAGTATCCATAGCAGACAAAGAAAGGAAACTACAGAAACTCCTACGGAATGTAGTAAGGTAAAAGCAGATGAAAAGTAATGAATTGAAGATTAAAGAATCTGTAAACAGCAGGAAGGATCGGTTCAACACGTGAATAACGAAGTCTTGATCTCCTATGTGCCCTGTCCATTCAAGACGTAGGCGATCATGGCTTTCCACGTCTCCCTATCCCTGGTGGCTCTTAGCACGCTTTCTCCTGTTACACCACCCAAACCAGGCTCTGTCATCCACTAGCTCAACCCCATAAATCTAGAATATAAATGTGTAGAAACTAGCATGGCCATAAAATGAGGGATCAGTTTATATATTGAGTGTAATATAGATTTGATCCCCCACTTTATGCTTACATTATAATTTCTTATAAACAGTTGGCATATATCTTCTTCTATGTGTCCTGTCCCTTCAGGACGTAGGCGATCATGGCTTTCCATGTCTCTCTATCCCTGGTGGCTCTTAGCACGTTTTCTCCTGTTTCACCAAACAACCCTCGTTCCGTCATCCACCTAATCAGGTCCTTCAAATATGTTATCCGCTGCTTTCCCCTGTCTCTTTTTCCCTCTATCTGGCCTGTCAGTATCATATTCTCCAAGCCTTCCTTCCTCATTGCATGACCCAGGAACTTTAGCTGTCTCTTCTTGATGTTCAGTACTAATTTCATTTTCGTTTCCATCTTTTCCAAAACCTCATCATTGCTCATATGCTCGATCCATGATATTCGCAGCATCCTTCTGTAGAATTACATTTCAGTTGCTTCAAGTTTTCCCTTCATCTTTGATGATGTTGTCCAGCATTCACTGCTATATTGAAGGACAGACAGCACGTAGCAATCCAGTACTCTCTTCTTTGTTTCTAGCGAAATTGTCCTGTTTCTTAATACTTTACTCAGCTCCTGGAATGCTTCCTTCGCCATGCCAATTCGCCTTCGAATCTCTGTGTCGCACTTTCCGTCTTCTGTTAGACAACTTCCCAGGTATTTAAATTTTTGTACCTGCTTGATTCTAGTATCCCCGACCTGTATTTGGCATTTTGGGCTGCCCTTTTTGCTGATGACCATGCATTCGGTTTTCTTACAGATTATTTCTAGTTTTTTCTTATCACTATGATATCAAAATGAAGCAAGTACAAAAAACTAAATATTTCAGGAGTTTTTTAAACAGACGATGAGAAATATGACAGGGAAATCTGAAAGCGTGTTGGTATAGCTAACTTGTCTTCTAAAACTAAGCCCAAATATATAAAATATGACTAAAAACCACGACAAGAGAACTGAAAAGTTATGAGATATCGTTTCTTGTATATAGGAATGAATGCAGGACAATCTGATTACACATTAACAGACTTGAGACAGTAGAAATGTGATTCTATAGAAGGATACTGAGGGTACCATGGATCTAACATTTTATGGATAATGTAGACAAAAATGCCCTTATACTTAGAATTAGAAAGAGACAGTTAAAAATTCAAGAGAACGTAATGAGGATGTGCGTTGTGGTGCAGTGGATATCGGCTTGGATCGAGAAATCGGGGAGCCGAGTTCGAAATTCGGTTGAATTCCATGCATTCACTTACGCACAAATATCCTTGGGAAAGGTATTAATTCGTCTCTTCCCTCCAGTTATGGGTTAAATAATAGGACAGATTGGTTTATATAGCCTTGGCTGGCAACCAGTCTACTACAGAAACTAATGGCAATCTACTGCGGGATAATCTTCTGCCCAGTTAGTCATATCTCTTTCGAGACATGATCGCCCAAAGCGTGTATCACTTATAGCACTTAACTGATTGACTGAATATGATAGTTGGAGAAATAATTAAGGCTTCTACTGGACAAAAAGTGGGGGATCTGTTTTCTATTGTCATGAAGTAATAAACTGATCCCCCACTAATTACTAATTAATAATATAATACATCTCTTCCCCCTCTAGCTGTGAGTCAAATAATAGGACAGATTGGCTTTTATAGCCTTGCCTAGCAACCAATCTACCACAGAAAGCAATGACAACCTACTGCGGGATAATCTTCTGCCCAGTCAGCCATGTCTCTTTCGGGACATGATCGCTCAAAGTGTGTATCACATTTGGCACTTAACTGACTGAATGAGGAGAAAAGTTTAAAAGAATCGTAAATCTACAGGACATACTGCAGACAAGTACAGAGGAAAACAGCAAACACCCTAATTTGGGGTTTGTTCAAAAGATTGACAGAACAGGGCTTAAGAGATTAGCAAAAATATAAATTTACTAATACCTAAAAAGGGAAGGAACATGTGTAGACCTAAGATCTTCCACGTCGTAAATGGATACGGTAAATTGAAAATGAACGACTTCATTGTAGGGGTACATTCCGGACAAACTGCGTTTTCAAAGGAGGCAAATAAAATTTTTTGTTAATTTGACTTGAGAACGGTTTAAAATTACAAGTTTGATTTATTCAACTATTAAAAACGAATCCATTAAGTTTTACTTTAATCAGAAATTAAAGATAAACTCTGATGTAATTAAAGTCTTTTTAAAGAGATTTTAGAAGTTTAAGCTAGAAAAAAAACATAGAAAATATTTAGAAAATCTCTAATATACTATTTATTCTTACAAAAAAATCAAAAATGAAAAAGATTTCAAACGACTGCAAAATAATAGGCGAATAATGTTTTTCTACTGCATATTAACGACTGCAAAATAATAGGCGAATAATTTTATCTACAAATTCCATGACTAATAAAATTGATGTGTACCTGTGTTTTCTATACTATGTAAAATGCACTCTTCGCTACGCCAATACGCCTTCGGATCTCAGTGTCGCTTTTTCCGTCCTCTGTTTGAATGTTTCCCAGGTATTTAAATTTTTGTACCTGCTTTCTTTAAGTACCCTCGGCCTGTATTTGGCATTTTGAGCTCCTCTTCTTAGTAATGACCATACATTCAGTTTTTTTGAAGTTTATATGTAGTCCGTTCTTTTTGCTTCCTTTAGCTATTTTCTGTGAGAGGTCTTGTAGTTTTCTTTCCCTGTCTGCTATCAGCACCGTATCATCTGCGTATCTTATATTGTTCAGATTGCGTCCGCCAGTGACGAATCTTGGCAAGACTTCAAGATCTTTCAGAATTGATCGCTGTATAGGTTGAATAAATCTGGTGAGATGACACATCCTTGTCTTACACACCTTTCTATTTTTGTTTATCTGCTGAACACCGTTTACTGTCCGTATACAGGCGATTTCCTGCTAATCCAAGTTATTGCCTGCACTAATGACTACTTGTCGAATGCTTTTTCGTAGTCCATGAAACATTATTAAGAATATACCTTTAAGTATCGAATCTAGGTGCGTCGTCAGTGTTGTTGCTACTATGTCACTAGACTTTCGGATTTAAATAAACGACAGGCTTCTTCGATAGGCGATCCGACCGAATATGATCAGTATTCGGCCCGCATCCAGACTAAAAAATTGCTACTAGATTTAGGACGTGCGTGACATAAGTTCCCCTGGAAAACAGCAACCATTCAAGACTTCACTTGGACTATTCGATGTTATAGATCGGGTATGCTCGGTTGTACTGAACTTCCTACATTCAAGACAGGGTATTTTTGGAGGAAAAATAAGAAGACAAACGAATAAGTATATATATATATATATATATATATATATATATATATATATATATATATATATATATATTAATAAGACGTTTTATCATATTGGCTCGTCTTACGACTTACTTTTCTTTCTCTTCTTCCGCTTTTAACTTCTTTATCAAACCCTATTTATTTGGTCTTTCTCTTTTGAAGGCTGGCTGCAGACACTCTCTCACCGGCTTGACGTGGCTTCCCTGTGCCTCTTCTATAAATATTTTACGGCTTCTGCTCCGATGAACTTAGATCACTAGTGCCCCCTAAGTACGAATTTCCACGAGATACTAGATTAGCAACTACGTCCCACCCTTTTAAAGTGAAACCGATAAAATGTAACCGCAATTTCTACTCCAACAGCTTCTTTTCTCGCACTTCACGCCTGTGGAATTCCCTTCCACATACTTGCTTCCCCGATAGCTACAATCTCCAGGAGTTTCAATGTAAGGTCAACAGGCACCTCCTAACACACTAACTCGTAACCATTCTCTCAAACACTCTTCCCATCTACCCAACACTCATCCTCGGTATCCTTACCCGTCTATCACCCTCCTTCTGACATTTCCTATATCTAACCACTCTTTCTCATCACTTTACCCAATATAACCCCCTGCGCAATAGTGGCAGTGGAATGCCTTGCTTGGGGAGAAATGATTAAAAAAATCTTTATTTTTATTTTCCTGAACTACACTTTACGAAATATTTACAATAGAATGGTTAAAATGACTTAGACTATTTAATTAAAAATTCTAGCATGTGGTAAGAATTATTCGAGGTATTGATTGATACTCTAATAAATTTTATTTAAAAACTAAAGGAAATAACATTTAACAAAAATCAAAAAAATTAATCAAAATATTTACATGTTAAGTAAGTTAAGTGCCATACGTGATACACGCTTGGGTGATCATGTCTCGAAAGAGACATGACTGACTGGGCAGAAGATTATCCCGCAGTAGGTTGCCATTGCTTTCTGCGGTAGACCGGTGAATTATATTATTATTTTAATAAGTAGTAATTAGTGGGGGATCAGTTTATTACATCATGACAATAGAAAACCGATCACCCACTTTATGCCCAGTAGAAGCCTTAATCGTGTTTCTATTATATTCAGTCAGTCAGTTAAGTGCCATACGTGATACACGCTTGGGTGATCATGTCTCGAAAGAAATATCAATTCAGCTAAAATATTTAAGAAATTTCTAAATTTTAGACTTTAATTTTTATATATCAAAAATTTTAGATGCATGAAAATATTTCTTTTTAAATATTTAAAATTATTAGAATTAAACATCACATTCATCTGGAAACAAAAAAGACACATGTTTAGAAAGAGACAGAAAGAGACAAAAATTCCTAACACACATAATGTTCTGGGCATAAAGTGGGTGATCGGTTTTCTATTGTCATGAAGTAATCAACTGATGCCCCACTAATTATACTTAATATAATAATGTTATATAATCTATCTCGTCTCCATCCAGTTTTGAGTTAAATGGCTGAACAGATTGGGTTCTATAGCCTTGGCTGGTAAACAGTCTACCGCAGAAAGCAATGGCAACCTACTACAGGATAATCGTCTGCCCTATCAGTCATGTCTCTTTCGAGACATGATCGCCCAAAGCGTGTATCACGTATGGCACTCAACTGTCTCTCCCTTACAGGTCCTTAGCCAATTGATGAATATCCGTGATATAATTTGTTACTTTGAGTGTGTGTTATACAAAAGAAAAGCTAGAGTTATAAAATATCCTTAGATAATTAAAAACAAAATTCATGATTAACGAATTGAGTGCCTAAAAACATATTTAAGAGAGTAGTTATAGAATAAGGACTCACGTCCCTAGAAAAGAGTTTCCTTGTCTATTAGTTGGTGTCCTTGTTAGCAGTGCTCTTAGAAGATGAATCAAGGAGGAAGTTCAACGAGTGAGCAGTTTTGAAACAGCTAAATATCTTATTCGCGTTGTAGTAGTTATTAGTTCGGACTTCATAGTCTGCATGCTATTGTATATTACTCGCCGAGCCCTGTTTTATACTATGCCTTCATCTGTTGATTAATACGAATTTTTATTTAATTCTGTTGTCTCAAACTTCATTTGCAAACTTTTCTTTCAGGTAATGACTACACTAATAAGTATTTTTTCACGAACTATATTTCTTAAGAACTATCCAGGTAATGTCTACACTAATAAGTATTTTTACACGAACTATATTTCTTAAGAACTATCCAAGTAATGAATACACCAATAAGTATTTTTTCACGAACTATATTTCTTAAGAACTATCCAGGTAATGTCTACACTAATAAGTATTTTTTCACGAACTATATTTCTTAAGAACTATCCAAGTAATGACTACACCAATAGGTACTTTTACACGAACTATATTTCTTAAGAACTATCCAAGTAATGACTACACAAATAAGTATTTTTACACGAACTATATTTCTTAAGAACTATCCAAGTAATGACTACACCAATAAGTATTTTTACACGAACTATATTTCTTAAGAACTATCCAAGTAATGACTACACCAATAAGTATTTTTACACGAACTATATTTCTTAAGAACTATCCAAGTAATGACTACACCAATAAGTATTTTTACACGAACTATATTTCTTAAGAACTATCCAAGTAATGACTACACCAATAAGTATTTTTACACGAACTATATTTCTTAAGAACTATCCAAGTAATGACTACACTCATAAGTATTTTTTACACGAACTATATTTCTTAAGAACTATCCAAGTAATGACTACACTCATAAGTATTTTTTACACGAACTATATTTCTTAAGAACTATCCAAATAATGACTACACCAATAAGTATTTATACACGGACTATATTTCTTAAGAACTATCCAAGTAATGAATACACCAATAAGTATTTTTACACGAACTATATTTATTAAGAACTATCCAAGTAATGAATACACCAATAAGTATTTTTACACGAACTATATTTATTAAGAACTATCCAAGTAATGAATACACCAATAAGTATTTTTACACGAACTATATTTATTAAGAACTATCCAAGTAATGAATACACCAATAAGTATTTTTACACGAACTATATTTCTTAAGAACTATCCAAGTAATGACTACACTAATAAGTATTTTTTACACGAACTATATTTCTTAAGAACTATCCAAGTAATGAATACACCAATAAGTATTTTTACACGAACTATATTTCTTAAGAACTATCCAAGTAATTCGTGGAGACTTAATTATTCTTTTTTTTAAAAATCTCCATTGATTCCTGACAGCGCTTGTCTCATTTTCATATTCACTATGTTTGGAACTCAACTGATGGTTATGATAACTATTCTTCCATTCATTTTCACTAGCACCGAAATATAACTTAACACTATTTGTATTGTCTACTTCTGTTTTCCCGAGATAAAATATAGAGTGTCCCATTAAGATGGATCAAAGTTAGCAGTAAATAGAATAACACTTTTATTTACAGCTAATTTCGATCCGTCTTAATGAAGCACACTATTTATTGTCACTCAAACACATTCTACAGGACAGGTAATTATTTTATTATACAGTTGCACCTAGGTTTATTTTGTTCACCTTCATTTCTATCAAGCTGAATTTTATTGTGATTATCAATAACTTTGTTTAAATTTTACCCGCAAAATTAACTATATTTTACTTTATTTCTATTAAACACTTTACGCATTTCACTCAACCACAGACACACCCACACAGAAACAAACACAAACACACTAAAACACATACACACACACACACTAAAACACACAGACACACATACGCACATACACACACACTAAAAAAACACACACACTAAAAACATACACACACATATATATATATGTATATATATCAATGAAGTGACGCAATTCAAGATTTCTCTATTCTGTTGTGTGTTTCAGGGAATTTGAAAATATCAAATGAATCTTGACAAGCCATGAGCAAACCGAAGAAGTGCTGAGCATGTCATGTCATAGGTGCCTCTGACATGTTGTCGCCATCTTATTTGATTAGATTGAAACTGAAGGCCAAACGAATTTATTTTTCTTTGCGATCCATGACATTAATCAAAATTAGGGTCTCACATCTGGGGTTCAATTTCAGCAATAACAATTTCCCCAAATAATTCTTCCACACAAATGCACACATATATTGTCTTATGTCAGGAAATACATACGTATTATATATATATATATATATATATATATATATATATGTATGTATGAGTGCGTGTGTGTGTGTTTGTAGAAATTAAGACAGGCACGTTATGCCATGGTTAAGTGGATGTATAGGCCTATTTCAGGCGAACGATCTTCAGCATCCGTCTTTATTGTACAGAAGATTTTACACGATATATATATATATATATATATACTGTAATGGTTGTTACAATGCTTATATAAATTCATAGTATCACCACACACAGATTTTCGTGTTTCGAAGCCAGCCTATTATGTTGTTGGCTTCATCTTCAGGTGTTTTTTTTAGAAATGAGAATTATCTAGTTGACAAGCCCGTTTATTTGTGTTGCATTTGTTTTTTTTGGGGGGGGGGTGTTAGAGGGGTTGTTCTGTATTTTGAGTTCTGTCGACTTTTTTATGGTCTTAGGGTTAAGTGTTTGTTTGTGCCTGAGTTCAGGATAGGTTAATCTATTTATCTTGAGAGGGTTTAGGCTGCTAGTGCCTTGCGTGTTGTTATTTGGTTTAGGGGTTGGTAGGTGTTGGTAGGTGTTGTTTTGTTTTGGGGTTGGTTTCTTCTTAATTTAATTTATGTTATTTTATATTGGGGTGTGTGCTTTTTTTGTTTTTTTATTTTTTTGTTTTTTATCGTGTCGATATTTTTATTTATTTATCTACTATTCTGCTGCAACTGCATTATTTTTTGTTGGTATTGTATAGGGTTTGTTTTCTTTTTCTGTTTAATTATAGGGTTGGTTGTGTGTATTTTTAGTGTTTTTTTTGGGGGGGTTCCGTGGTTAGGGTGTTTTTTGTTTACTTAAATTTTAGCGAGAAATATTTGCTATGTTTGCATATTACTGCTAATTCGTTTCTACGGTTTAATAAATCATTGCTGTTAGGGTACTGAAGAATGTGTAGTTTTTCACTTAGACATAAAGGGCAGATGTCGTTAAGTGAGTTGCAAGTTCTAGTTCTTTCTAGGATTTTCCATTTTACATTGGGTCTCTGTTTTGAATGCTTTAGCTTCCAAAAATATGTGGAAAGGGATGTTTGGTTTTGGTATAAGCTGTTTTAAAATGAGGTTAGGTTCAAGTACCAGCGCTGCTTAAAAGTATTCTGAGTTGATCCGATATACACTTTACTTATAGTTGAATTTTCGATGGATGTTATGTTGCATTGATACAGCATAATGGGCTGGCTTCGAAACACGAAAATTTTTGCGTAGTGATACTATGAATTTATAAAAACATTGTAACAACCATTACAGTATAACGCTCTACATTTGTATCGAGCACTCTTTATAAAAGTAAATGCATGAACAAAAGGTTAAATAACCTACGAGTTCAACAACTTAGTTACAATACTATATATATATATATATATATATATATATATATATATATATATATATATATAATGGATCTTAACAGAGTCGAATGAAAAAGTATTGGTAACTTTCATATTTATCAGATTTTTATAGTAAGATTCACCCAATATAAGATTCAAGGTCAAGGTTCGAGGTGGTGTAATGGTTTGCAAGTTTTTCTCTCTAGAACCATTACAATGGAGTAGCAAATTCGATTCTCACTTGGTGTCTCATACTTGCGGCCTTGTGCCACATCTAAGCTGCTCATAGAAAATCATTATAAGATTCAAGGTTGAGGCCTACATCCAAAATCGTAATGAGGTTAGCCAAATGCAGACGACAATTCTACTCCTGCAGCTTCTTCTCTCGCACTTCCCGCCTGTGGATCTCGCTCCCGTATTCTTGCTTTCCTGACGGTTACAACCTCCAGAAATTTAAATGCAAAGTCAATACTCATCTACTAACCACTGGACCCTAACCCTTCCCCCACCCCGTATATCCTTTCCTTTCTCTCCACTTATGTATCTGTCATCGCATCTGCTTTCTATTGTTCCTTTCTAACTAGTTTGTAATCCTCACTCTTTTCTAATTAATCTTTTTACATTTATGTAACCCCCTGCACATCAGTGGCATTTCCGCCTTGCTCGGGGTGAAACGATTAAAAAAAAAAAGTAATGAGGCGTAATAATATAAGTGAAATGAAATAAAAAATGTAGTATGGTGGAAGAAAAGATATTGCGGACCACAAAAGTAGTCAGATGAATCAGGGGCTAAGTTATGGTTTCAAGGAAATTATTTGTGATACATGCGGTTTAGTATTTGACTTTAAAATGTTATCTTATTAGATACTTCGTATTTAAAATAGACTTCTCATTTTTATTTATAAAGCCGTGTGTATTACTTATGTATTACAGAAATATTCACGAAGAAAACATGATCTTCCGCAGGTATCGAAACTGTATCACCTTTTCAGAATAAATCACCGTTTTATCCAGTTTCAGGTTTCAGGTTATCATAAAACCATCATAGCTAGTTCATTTCAAGAGGACATATAGCGATTGATTCAGGACTTGGTGACGGTAGGATTGCAGGGCTCCGGAAAGCACTGGTCTGTTCCCAAATATGCAGTTCTTGAGAAAAAAGAGGAAGACATTCTTCTGGCTTCTGGAATAGAAAAGCAATTTACTCTTTCCTCTGTCAGAGATTGTGACATGACATTGATAAAATATTATCCCAAGATAGATGATGTCAGTATCTCAAAAATATAGATATCGATAAAATATTATCCCAAGATAGATGACGTCAGTATCTCAGAGATATCGATGTCGAGTTTAATGAATTTCAAATGAGCTTCAATGCTCTCTGTAGTTTGTACAATTCAGCTATTTTCACCGTCTCACTAAGTCTTTCTCTCCTGTATCTATGTATATAAACTCGCAATACACATAAAAATTTTACAATTTTCCTGTTATTAATTTTAATAAGAGCCATCAGTCAGTTAAGTGCCATACGTTAAACACGCTTGGGCGATCATGTCTCGAAAGAGACATGACTGACTGGCCAGAAGATTATCCCGCAGTAGGTTGCCATTGCATTCTGCGGTAGACTGGTTGCCAGTCAAGGCTATTGAACCCAATCTGTCCTGTTATTTAACTCATAGCTGGCAGGAGAAGAGATCAATTATATTACATGATTATATTAAGTATAATTAGTGGGGGATCAGTTTATTACTTCAAAGCAATAGACAATCGATCCACCATTTTATGCTCAGCAGATGTTTTAATTATGTTTCCAACTATTATATTCAGTCAGTCAGTTAAGTGCCTTACGTAAAACACGCTTGGGCGATCATGTCTCGAAAGAGACATGACTGACTGGGCAGAAGATTATCCCACAGTATGTTGCCATTGCATTCTGCGGTAGACTGGTTGCCAGCCAAGGCTATAGAACCCAATCTGTCCTGTTATTTAACCCATAACTGGAAGGAAGAGACTGATTAATACCTTTCCCAATGGTATTTGTGCATAAGTAAATGCTATGAACCGATATCCACTGCACCACAACGCACATCCGAGAGCCATACTTATTTATTTAAGAATGAATACTTTATTTGCTATTAAAACCATCGTAATGTACTTGTGGATATTCCCCTATTGTATTGTAGGGATGCAAAAGACCATTAATCCCCTTTGGGTGAGAGGAATTTTCGAGGCTCATATAACGTTCGGTGAGTTGTGGCAAATCGTAGACTGAAGAACGTAGCTTGTTTTTTAGCACGCCTGGAGGCAAGGCGTTCCTGGGACATGCAATGAGAAAGGAGAGCTTAAAGAACCTGATAATAACAGGCCAGATAGAGGGGAAAAGAGACAGGGGAAAGCAGTGGATAACATATTTGAAGGTCCTGAGCAAGTGGATGACAGAACGAGGGTTGCGTAGTGTAACAGGAGAAAACGTGCTAAAAGCCATCAGGGGTAGGGAGATGTGGAAAACCATGATCAGCTACGTCCTGAAAGAACAGGGCACAGAGAAAAAAAAGAAGGGCGGATTAGAAAACCTGCTACTCACAGAAAAGATTAAAGGTAGGAAGGAAAGAGGAAAACGACGCATGGCATACATAGTAAGCTAGTGTAAATGTATTGCTGAACAGAGTTTAGGAAAGATAAAAAAACAACATTTATTAAAGAGTTCTAGATGACAAAAACTCGTGGAGAGCTATGATAACCTAAATCTTGCGGTGATATGGCACATGAAAAAGAAGACAGAGATTAAGGACATCTTTAATCACGGATAATTTAATGCTAATGTTCAATTTGTCTTCGCACTCAATTAGTATTAACAAATACTATAAATAAATAAGGTGAATTTTTTGGCATAAGGACATCTACAAGGGTCATTCAATAAATAAGGTGAATTTTTTGGTATAAGGATTTTACGAGAGTCATTCAATAAATAAGGTGAATTTTTTGGTATAAGGACTTTTACGAGTGTCATTCAATAAATAAGGTGAATTTTTTGGTATAAGGACTTTTACGAGTGTCATTCAATAAATAAGGTGAATTTTTTGGTATAAGGACATCTACAAGGGTCATTCAATAAATAAGGTGAATTTTTTGGTATAAGGACTTTTACGAGAGTCATTCAATAAATAAGGTGAATTTTTTGGTATAAGGACTTTTACGAGTGTCATTCAATAAATAAGGTGAATTTTTTGGTATAAGGACTTTTACGAGTGTCATTCAATAAATAAGGTGAATTTTTTGGTATAAGGACTTTTACGAGTGTCATTCAATAAATAAGGTGAATTTTTTGGTATAAGGACTTTTACGAGAGTCATTCAATAAATAAGGTGAATTTTTTGGTATAAGGACTTTTACGAGAGTCATTCAATAAATAAGGTGAATTTTTTGGTATAAGGACTTTTACGAGGGTCATTCAATAAATAAGGTGAATTTTTTGGTATAAGGACTTTTACGAGTGTCATTCAATAAATAAGGTGAATTTTTTGGTATAAGGACTTTTACGAGTGTCATTCAATAAATAAGGTGAATTTTTTGGTATAAGGACTTTTACGAGTGTCATTCAATAAATAAGGTGAATTTTTTGGTATAAGGACTTTTACGAGAGTCATTCAATAAATAATGTGAATTTTTTGGTATAAGGACTTTTACGAGTGTCATTCAATAAATAAGGTGAATTTTTTGGTATAAGGACTTTTACGAGAGTCATTCAATAAATAAGGTGAATTTTTTGGTATAAGGACTTTTACGAGTGTCATTCAATAAATAAGGTGAATTTTTTGGTATAAGGACTTTTACGAGTGTCATTCAATAAATAAGGTGAATTTTTTGGTATAAGGACTTTTACGAGTGTCATTCAATAAATAAGGTGAATTTTTTGGTATAAGGACTTTTACGAGTGTCATTCAATAAATAAGGTGAATTTTTTGGTATAAGGACTTTTACGAGAGTCATTCAATAAATAATGTGAATTTTTTGGTATAAGGACTTTTACGAGTGTCATTCAATAAATAAGGTGAATTTTTTGGTATAAGGACTTTTACGAGAGTCATTCAATAAATAAGGTGAATTTTTTGCTATAAGGACTTTTACGAGTGTCATTCAATAAATAAAGGTGAATTTTTTGGTATAAGGACTTTTACGAGGTCATTCAATAAATAAGGTGAATTTTTTGGTATAAGGACTTTTACGAGAGTCATTCAATAAATAATGTGAATTTTTGGTATAAGGACTTCTACATATAGGTCATTCAATAAATAAGGTGAATTTTTTTGGTATAAGGACTTCTACATGGGTCATTCAATAAATAAGGTGAATTTTTTGGTATAAGGACATCTACAAGGGTCATTCAATAAATAAGGTGAATTTTTTGGTATAAGGACTTTTACGAGAGTCATTCAATAAATAAGGTGAATTTTTTGGTATAAGGACATCTACAAGGGTCATTCAATGAATAAGGTGAATTTTTGAGTATAAGGACTTTTACGAGAGTCATTCAGAAAATAGGTGAATTTTTTGGTATAAGGACATCTACAAGGGTCATTCAATAAATAAGGTGAATTTTTTGGTATAGGACTTCTACATGGGTCATTCAATAAATAAGGTGAATTTTTGGTATAAGGACTTCTACATGGGTCATTCAATAAATAAGGTGAATTTTTTGGTATAAGGACATCTACAAGGGTCATTCAATAAATAAGGTGAATTTTTTGGTATAAGGACTTTTACGAGAGTCATTCAATAAATAAGGTGAATTTTTTGGTATAAGGACATCTACAAGGGTCATTCAATAAATAAGGTGAATTTTTTGGTATAAGGACTTCTACATGGGTCATGCAATAATAAGGTGAATTTTTTGGTATAAGGACTTCTACATGGGTCATTCAATAAATAAGGTGAATTTTTTGGTATAAGGACATCTACAAGGGTCATTCAATAAATAAGGTGAATTTTTGGTATAAGGACTTTTACGAGAGTGTCATTCAATAAATAAGGTGAATTTTGTGGTATAAGGACTTTTTTACGAGGGTCATTCAATAAATAAGGTGAATTTTTTTGGTATAAGGACATCTACAAGGGTCATTCAATAAATAAGGTGAATTTTTGGTATAAGGACTTTTACGAGAGTCATTCAATAAATAAGGTGAATTTTTTGGTATAAGGACATCTACAAGGGTCATTCAATAAATAAGGTGAATTTTTTGGTATAAGGACTTTTACGAGTGTCATTCAATAAATAAGGTGAATTTTGTGGTATAAGGACTTTTACGAGGGTCATTCAATAAATAAGGTGAATTTTTGAGTATAAGGACATCTACAAGGGTCATTCAATAAATAAGGTGAATTTTGTGGTATAAGGACTTTTACGAGAGTCATTCAATAAATAAGGTGAATTTTTTTTGGTATAAGGACGTCTACAAGGGTCATTCCAACCAAATAAGGGTAGATTTTTGAACAAGGACTTCTACGGTCATTCAATAATGGGTAGAATTTTTTGTTCAGGACATCTACAAGGTCATTCAATAAATAAGGTGAATTTTTGGTATAAGGACTTTTACGAGTGTCATTCAATAAATAAGGTGAATTTTTTGGTATAAGGACTTTTACGAGGGTCATTCAATAAATAAGGTGAATTTTTTGGTATAAGGACATCTACAAGGGTCATTCAATAAATAAGGTGAATTTTTGGTATAAGGATTCTACATGGGTCATTCAATAAATAAGGTGAATTTTTTTTGGTATAAGGACTGCTACATGGGTCATTCAATAAATAAGGTGAATTTTTTGGTATAAGGACATCTACAAGGGTCATTCAATAAATAAGTGAATTTTTTGGTATAAGGACATCTACAAGGGTCATTCAATAAATAAGGTGAATTTTTTGGTATAAGGACATCTACAAGGGTCATTCAATAAATAAGGTGAATTTTTGGTATAAGGACTTTTACGAGGGTCATTCAATAAATAAGGTGAATTTTTTGGTATAAGGACTTTTACGAGGGTCATTCAATAAATAAAGGTGAATTTTTTGGTATAAGGACTTTTACGAGAGTCATTCAATAAATAAGGTGAATTTTTTGGTATAAGGACATCTACAAGGGTCATTCAATAAATAAGGTGAATTTTTTGGTATAAGGACTTCTACATGGGTCATTCAATAAATAAGGTGAATTTTTTGGTATAAGGACTTCTACATGGGTCATTCAATAAATAAGGTGAATTTTTGAGTATAAGGACATCTACAAGGGTCATTCAATAAATAAGGTGAATTTTTTGGTATAAGGACTTTTACGAGTGTCATTCAATAAATAAAGGTGAATTTTTGGTATAAGGACTTTTACGAGGGTCATTCAATAAATAAGGTGAATTTTTTGGTATAAGGACATCTACAAGAGGTCATTCAATAAATAAGGTGAATTTTTGGTATAAGGACTTCTACATGGGTCATTCAATAAATAAGGTGAATTTTTTGGTATAAGGACTTCTACATGGGTCATTCAATAAATAAGGTGAATTTTTTGGTATAAGGACATCTACAAGGGTCATTCCAATAAATAAGGTGAATTTTTTGGTATAAGGACATCTACAAGGGTCATTCAATAAATAAGGTGAATTTTTTGGTATAAGGACATCTACAGGGTCATTCAATAAATAAGGTGAATTTTTTGGTATAAGGACTTTTACGAGGTCATTCAATAAATAAGGTGAATTTTGGTATAAGGACTTTTACGAGGGTCATTCAATAAATAAGGTGAATTTTTTGGTATAAGGACATCTACAGGGTCATTCAATAAATAAGGTGAATTTTTTGGTATAAGGACTTTTACGAGGGTCATTCAATAAATAAGGTGAATTTTTTGGTATAAAAGTTTGAGGGTCATTCAATAAATAAGGTGAATTTTTTGGTATAAGGACATCTACGAGGGTCATTCAATAAATAAGGTGAATTTTTGGTATAAGGACATCTACAAGGGTCATTCAATAAATAAGGTGAATTTTTTGGTATAAGGATTCTACATAGGTCATTCAATAAATAAGGTGAATTTTTTGGTATAAGGACTGCTACATGGGTCATTCAATAAATAAGGTGAATTTTTTGGTATAAGGACATCTACAAGGGTCATTCAATAAATAAGGTGAATTTTTTGGTATAAGGACATCTACGAAGGGGTCATTCAATAAATAAGGTGAATTTTTTGGTATAAGGACATCTACAAGGGTCATTCAATAAATAAGGTGAATTTTTTGGTATAAGGACTTTTACGAGGTCATTCAATAAATAAGGTGAATTTTTGGTATAAGGACTTTTACGAGGGTCATTCAATAAATAAGGTGAATTTTTTGGTATAAGGACTTTTACGAGAGTCATTCAATAAATAAGGTGAATTTTTTGGTATAAGGACATCTACAAGGGTCATTCAATAAATAAGGTGAATTTTTGGTATAAGGACTTCTACATGGGTCATTCAATAAATAAGGTGAATTTTTTGGTATAAGGACTTCTACATGGGTCATTCAATAAATAAGGTGAATTTTTTGGTATAAGGACATCTACAAAAGGGTCATTCAATACTAAATAAGGTGAATTTTTTGGTATAAGGACTTTACGAGTGTCATTCAATAAATAAGGTGAATTTTGGTATAAGGACTTTTACGAGGGTCATTCAATAAATAAGGTGAATTTTGAGGTATAAGGACATCTACAAGGGTCATTCAATAAATAAGGTGAATTTTTTGGTATAAGGACTTCTACATGGGTCATTCAATAAATAAGGTGAATTTTTTGGTATAAGGACTTCTACATGGTCATTCAATAAATAAGGTGAATTTTTTGGTATAAGGACATCTATGAGGTCATTCAATAAATAAGGTGAATTTTTGAGTATAAGGACATCTACAAGGGTCATTCAATAAATAAGGTGAATTTTTTGGTATAAGGACATCTACAAGGTCATTCAATAAATAAGGTGAATTTTTGAGGTATAAGGACTTTTACGAGGTCATTCAATAAATAAAGGTGAATTTTTTGGTATAAGGACTTTTACGAGGTCATTCAATAAATAAGGTGAATTTTTTGGTATAAGGACATCTACAAGGGTCATTCAATAAATAAGGTGAATTTTTTGGTATAAGGACTTTTACGAGGTCATTCAATAAATAAGGTGAATTTTTTGGTATAAAGGACTTTTACGAGGGTCATTCAATAAATAGGTGAATTTTTGGTATAAGACATCTTGAGGTCATTCAATAAATAAGGTGAATTTTTTGGCATAAGGACATCTACGAGAGTCATTCAATAAATAAGGTGAATTTTTTGGCATAAGGACATCTACAAGGGTCATTCAATAAATAAGGTGAATTTTTTGGCATAAGGACATCTACAAGGGTCATTCAATAAATAAGGCGAATTTTTTGGTATAAGGACATCTACAGGGTCATTCAATAAATAAGGTGAATTTTTTGGTATAAGGACTTTACGAGGGTCATTCAATAAATAAGGTGAATTTTTTGGTATAAGGACATCTACAAGGGTCATTCAATAAATAAGGTGAATTTTGGCATGAGGACATCTACAAGGGTCATTCAATAAATAAGGTGAATTTTTTGGCATAAGGACATCTGCAAGGGTCATTCAATAAATAAGGTGAATTTTTTGGCATAAGGACATCTACAAGGGTCATTCAATAAATAAGGTGAATTTTTTGGTATAAGGACATCTACAAGGTCATTCAATAAATAAGGTGAATTTTTGGTATAAGGACTTTTACGAAGGGTCATTCAATAAATAAGGTGAATTTTTTGGTATAAGGACATCTACAAGGTCATTCAATAAATAAGGTGAATTTTTTGGTATAAGGACATCTACAAGGGTCATTCCAATAAATAAGGTGTAGATTTTTGGTATAAGGACTTTTACGAGGTCATTCAATAAATAAGTGAATTTTTTGGTATAAGGACATCTACGAGGGTCATTCAATAAATAAGGTGAATTTTTTGGCATAAGGACATCTACGAGAGTCATTCAATAAATAAGGTGAATTTTTTGGCATAAGGACATCTACAAGGGTCATTCAATAAATAAGGTGAATTTTTTGGCATAAGGACATCTACAAGGGTCATTCAATAAATAAGGTGAATTTTTTGGTATAAGGACATCTACAAGGGTCATTCAATAAATAAGGTGAATTTTTTGGTATAAAGGACTTTTTACGAGGTCATTCAATAAATAAGGTAGAATTTTTGGTATAAGGACATCTACAAAGGGTCATTCAATAAAATAAGGTGAATTTTTTGGGTATAAGGACATCTACAAGGGTCATTCAATAAATAAGGTGAATTTTTTGGTATAAGGACTTTTACGAGGTCATTCAATAAATAAGGTGAATTTTTTGGTATAAGGACATCTACGAGGGTCATTCAATAAATAAGGTGAATTTTTGGCATAAGGACATCTACGAGAGTCATTCAATAAATAAAAGGTGAATTTTTTGGCATAAGGACATCTACAAGGGTCATTCAATAAATAGTGAATTTTTTGGCATAAGGACATCTACAAGAGTCATTCAATAAATAAGGTGAATTTTTTGGTATAAGGACATCTACAAAAGTCATTCAATAAATAAGGTGAATTTTTTGGTATAAGGACTTTTACGAGGGTCATTCAATAAATAAGGTGAATTTTTTTGGTATAAGGACATCTACAAGGGTCATTCAATAAATAGGTGAATTTTTTGGTATAAGGACTTTTACGAGTGTCATTCAATAAATAAGGTGAATTTTTTGGTATAAGGACTTTTACGAGGTCATTCAATAAATAAGGTGAATTTTTTGGTATAAGGACTTTACGAGGGTCATTCAATAAATAAGGTGTATTTTTTGGTATAAGGACATCTACAAGGGTCATTCAATAAATAAGGTGAATTTTTTGGTATAAGGACATCTACAAGGGTCATTCAATAAATAAGGTGAATTTTTTGGTATAAGGACTTTTACGAGGGTCATTCAATAAATAAGGTGAATTTTTTGGTATAAGGACATCTACAAGGGTCATTCAATAAATAAGGTGAATTTTTTGGTATAAGGACATCTACAAGGTTCATTCAATAAATAAGGTGAATTTTTTGGTATAAGGACTTTTACGAGGGTCATTCAATAAATAAGGTGAATTTTTTGGTATAAGGACATCTACGAGTGTCATTCAATAAATAAGGTGAATTTTTTGGCATAAGGACATCTACGAGAGTCATTCAATAAATAAGGTGAATTTTTTGGCATAAGGACATCTGCAAGGGTCATTCAATAAATAAGGTGAATTTTTTGGCATAAGGACATCTACAAGGGTCATTCAATAAATAAGGTGAATTTTTTGGTATAAGGACATCTACAAGGGTCATTCAATAAATAAGGTGAATTTTTTGGTATAAGGACTTTTACGAGGGTCATTCAATAAATAAGGTGAATTTTTTGGTATAAGGACATCTACAAGGGTCATTCAATAAATAAGGTGAATTTTTTGGTATAAGGACATCTACAAGGGACATTCAATAAATAAGGTGAATTTTTTGGTATAAGGACTTTTACGAGGGTCATTCAATAAATAAGGTGAATTTTTTGGTATAAGGACATCTACGAGGGTCATTCAATAAATAAGGTGAATTTTTTGGCATAAGGACATCTACGAGAGTCATTCAATAAATAAGGTGAATTTTTTGGCATGAGGACATCTACAAGGGTCATTCAATAAATAAGGTGAATTTTTTGGCATAAGGACATCTACAAGGGTCATTCAATAAATAAGGTGAATTTTTTGGTATAAGGACATCTACAAGGGTCATTCAATAAATAAGGTGAATTTTTTGGTATGAGGACTTTTACGAGAGTCATTCAATAAATAAGGTGAATTTTTTGGTATAAGGACTTTTACGAGAGTCATTCAATAAATAAGGTGAATTTTTTGGTATAAGGACTTTTACGAGAGTCATTCAATAAATAAGGTGAATTTTTTGGTATAAGGACTTTTACGAGAGTCATTCAATAAATAAGGTGAATTTTTTGGTATAAGGACTTTTACGAGAGTCATTCAATAAATAAGGTGAATTTTTTTGTATAAGGACTTTTACGAGAGTCATTCAATAAATAAGGTGAATTTTTTGGTATAAGGACTTTTACGAGTGTCATTCAATAAATAAGGTGAATTGTTTGGTATAAGGACTTCTGCGAGTGTCATTCAATAAATGAGGTGAATTTTTCGGTGTAAGTTCTTCTACGAGTGTCATTCAATAAATAAGGTGAATTTTTCGGTGTAAGTTCTTCTACGAGTGTCATTCAATAAATAAGGTGAATTTTTCGGTGTAAGTAATTCTACGAGTGTCATTCAATAAATAAGGTGAATTTTTTGGTATAAGGACTTTTACGAGTGTCATTCAATAAATAAGGTGAATTTTTCGGTGTAAATTTTCTACGAGTGTCATTCAATAAATAAGGTGAATTTTTCGGTGTAAGTTCTTCTACGAGTGTCATTCAATAAATAAGGTGAATTTTTCGGTGTAAGTAATTCTACGAGTGTCATTCAATAAATAAGGTGAATTTTTTGGTATAAGGACTTTTACGAGTGTCATTCAATAAATAAGGTGAATTTTTTGGTATAAGGACTTTTACGAGAGTCATTCAATAAATAAGGTGAATTTTTTGGTATAAGGACTTTTACGAGTGTCATTCAATAAATAAGGTGAATTTTTTGGTATAAGGACTTTTACGAGTGTCATTCAATAAATAAGGTTTTTTGAATTTTTTGGATAAGGACTTCTGCGAGTGTCATTCAATAAATGAGGTGAATTTTTCGGTGTAAGTAATTCTACGAGTGTCATTCAACAAATAAGGTGAAATTTTTGGTATAAGGACTTTTACGAGGGTCATTCAATAAATAAGGTGAATTTTTCGGTGTAAGTTCTTCTACGAGTGTCATTCAATAAATAAGGTGAATTTTTCGTTATAAGGCCTTCTACGAGGCTCATTCAATAAATAAGATGAATTTTTCGGCATAAGGACTTCTACGAGTGTCATTCAATAAATAAGGTGAAATTTTTGCTATAAGGACTTTTACGAGGGTCATTAAATAAATAAGGTGAATTTTTCGGTATAAGGCCTTCTACGAGGCTCATTCAATAAATAAGGTGAATTTTTCGGTATAAGGACTTCTGCAAGAGTCATTCAATAAATAAGGTGAATTTTTCGGTATAAGGCCTTCTACGACGCTCATTCAATAAATAAGGTGAATTTTTCGGTATAAGGCCTTCTACGACGCTCATTCAATAAATAAGGTGAATTTTTCGGTATAAGGACTTCTGCAAGAGTCATTCAATAAATAAGGTGAATTTTTCGGTATAAGGACTTCTACGAGGGTCATTCAATAAATAAGGTGAATTTTTCGGTATAAGGACTTCTACGAGGGTCATTCAATAAATAAGGTGAACTTTTCGGTATAAGGCCTTCTACGAGGCTCATTCAATAAATAAGGTGAATTTTTCGGTTTAAGGACTTCTAATACAGAAAGAAGCTTCCTTTCTTTTATTATTTTTCAACGTAGTCTCGCAGCAGTGTCACACACTTTTTCCCTCTGTGCCCAAGTTTCCGTATTTCCTCAGCGTAACAATCTTTGAACTGATGTCTCAGCCAATCGCTTACAGCCCTTTTGACTTCATCTTCACTTTCAAACTTCGTGCCTCTCGTGAACGCTTGCTAGGGACTAAACAGGTGAAAGTCTGAAGGGACAAAGTCTGGGCTGTAAGTGTGATGAGGGAGTAGTTCCCAGCCCAGCTCGTTGATGGTCTGCACCCATCGGTAGCTGACCTTTGAGTAGGCAAGGACGTCATGGATAATTTTGTGTGCTGTCCGAACAGATATGCTCAAAGTCCTTGCAATGTCATCCACTGTCACCCCTTCCTGTCAGACTGAATGAGGTCCTTGTCTGATTCGATCACCTCAGGAGACCTCACTTCTGTTGGCCTCCCAGACCTGTCTTCATTCTCAACATTGCTCCGTCCTTTAAACACTTTAGCCCACTTTTAGACATTTTTTGGCTGAAACATGTGGCACCATACACAGTTGACATTCTCCTATAAATTTCAACTGGTTTGCACCCTTCAGCAACTAAAACTTGATAACTGACCTCTGTTCAATCCTGGAATATGCTTCTTGGTCGGCTATCTTTGTTAATCTCCAAAACTCTGAAAGTTTTTTTCAATCTGCAAAAAAAATTAAATTCCTTTTGAAAAAGAAGTAAAGGATAAAAATTTAAAAAAAGTAAGCTTCTATCTGTATTAGAAATCCTTATTGAATGGCCCTCGAAGAGCTTTGGCAAACTATGGATAACAAATGAATTTTTATGTTTACTATTTTTCTCAGTTTTCAGTTTATACCCTAAATATAGCTTAAGTATATTTCATTAATTAAGGATGATTATTGAAATAATATTGAAGAAAATATATTATATGCGTATACTTATAAAAATATATATCTATTTACTTGGTTTCTACGCTGATGACACAAATATTTATTCCTGCTTTGCGGGTAACGCTAATCACTTTAAGAAATTAAAAATGGATGCTGATGCCATAAACGACCTCAAGTCTGTTGTTAAATGGGGTAAAAAATGGCTTGTTAATTTTAACACCTCCAAAAATAATCATATTTCAACATCCAACTTTTAACATTCTGAGATTTAAATTGTTGGGACGTTGGACGTGTTTGAACTCTAAACCTCTGTGGACATTTTAAATACTTACATTTCTCTTTGAACGCTTTTAACTACAAAACTATATAAATTTTCTATGAACATTTTTCTTCTCACAAATAGGTTATAGTGTTTAGTTAACAAATTTCACTGATATTTTCTTTCTTACAATTTTGTTATTCTGTTAATAAACATTTTACTTTAATGTACAAAGAAATATTTTATACTTCCATATTTCAACCTTAAAACCTTTGATATTTAAATTGTGGGGACTTTTGACGAGTTTGACACAAGGCAAATTTAACAAGCGTAGCCGAAGCACCTAGAATTCCCAGCTGACATGAAGTGAAAAAACTACATTGAAGCAATTGCTAGGGCAGATGCTAAGAAAGTTGTTTCATTGTGTAATGCGAGACAATTTTTTTCTCCTAAATTTGTCTTACGTGTTTATAAGTCTAGCGTTCTTACATCCTAAGAATATTGATGTCACATATAGTCCGGCACCCTTGTTATTTACCTTGAACTCTATTACGTCGTGAGTAAGAATAAATAACTCAACAACAGGAATAGGTTAATTGTTGTATTCCGTGAAAATAGTATTTACAAAGGTTATTAGTATCCAATACAAAAATAAGGGTTAATCGTCTCAACCGTCGTAAGACGTAGTATGAGCAATGGGTACTTCCGGGTCGTCACCGGAAGTCTACGACTGACTTGTCTGCACACTCTCCCTCGTAGATGCCACCATTACTTTACATAGTAATGGAATAGTCCATTATAGACGAATAGGCGCGGGCGTTCCAACAAACTCCTTGATAAAATCAAAAGAAAAATCAGCAATATTATTGGTTCTGATATGGCGGTTAGGTTTCACTCACTTTGCCATTGCCTCTCTATGTCTTTTTTAAATACTTCCGTATTAATTGTTCGGATTAAACCTTTGCCATTGTACCTAGACTTTTTGAATTTAAACACAGAACCAGACTGGCGTTGAGTTCTTTTCAGTTTACAATTGAACTGGTGAGATATCGCTGGAATTTCTATGCTGACAGTTCCTTTCTAGCACTTCTCTTTTGATGAAAACCATTCCGGCTTTATGCATTTTAGCCAACTGTTATATTAAAAAAATTAAATGCAATGTCAATCACTTTTTTCTGTCAACCTGATTCTCTTTACTCTTGCTGATTATTATAAATGCTTGTTTCTATTTGCGTAACTACTTGTGTCTTAGGGGCTTTATTGCCTCGCAGAGAATGAAACTGAGTAAAAATAAATTACCTTTAAAAATAACTACTTCTTTGTTTTCCCTGTCTTCCCTTCTCCATTTTCCGTTCTTTTCTATTTCTGTCTGGTTTTTCTTTATCTCTAAGTGACTGACTGGGAAGCGTTATAACAGAAGACGGAAAGTGCGACACAGAAATCCGAAGCCGAATCGGCATGGCAAAGGAAGCATTCTAGAAGTTGAGTGAAGTATTAAGAAAAAATGACAAATTCACTAGAAACAAAAAAGAGAGTACTGGATTGCTATGGGATGTCAGTTTTTCAATATGGCAGTGTATGCTGGACAATACCATCAAAGATGAAGAAAAACTTGCAGGAGCTGCAATGTGGTTTACAGAAGGATGCTGCGAATATCATGGATCGAGCATGTGAGGAATGATGACGTTTTGGAAAGGATGGAAACGAAAGGGAAATTAATACTGAGCATCAGGAAGAGACAGCTGAAGTTCCTGGGACATGCAATGAGGAAGGAGGGTTTGGAGAACCTGATACTAACAGGCCAGATAGAGGGAAAAGGAGACAAGAGAAAGCAGCAGATAACATATCTGAAGGGCCACATCTGGTAGATAACGGAACGAGGGTTGCGTGGAGTAACAGCAGAAAGCGTGCTAAGAGCCACCAGGGATAAGAAGACGTGGAAGGCTATGATCGCCTACGTCTTAAAAGGACAAAGCACAAGAAGAAGAAGAAGGCCGACGTTAAGTGACTGATAACATTATCACTTCCTCTTTCTTTCTTTCTTTCTTTCTTTCTTTGAGACAGACAGCGTCTTTGACATATCATTTTTCTCCTGTATGCTTTTACATCCAAAACGAAATAGTCGCTTATATATATGTTGGGGCGCTCTCCACCTTTTGACCGAAATGGACTGTTCGAATCACTATATAAAATAGTACTAATTATACTTCGAGAAAGGAAGTCGAGTGAGCGAGTCAGTCGGGTATTTCCGGTATTGCACCGGAAGTGTTCTACTAGTCAATCTATCACGTCTCTATGACGATACTGTATACTAATTATTTGTTCGGCATTCTACTAATCCTCACCTCTGGTAAATACTTCTCTTTCCTGTCAATACACCTACTTTTATATTATTACGTTGTTTTGTATGATTTCACATAATTCTGTTACCCGACGTAAAAATATATTAGGTAATGGCCACGCGCAACAAACTTATGAAGTGAAAATCAAGCTTATTATAGGAATTGTCAGCATCGAAAACGCTACATTTTTCCCAAAATATACAATGGAAATTTATCTTGCATTTTCAGTGACAAATATGACGTTAACAAAAATATTTCATCACTAAAATATTATCGGCTTGATCCAAAGAATGACAGAAAAGAAAGTGGTTGAGCAAACACTTCAATAATTCATTTCCACATAACTTAGCTATCCTCATTGTCGCAGCAAAAATCCAGGTGACAGCATTATCACACTTGACAGGAACAATATATATATATATATATATATATATATATATATATATATATATATATATATAGTTTATAAAGGAAAACTCAACACGTCATATTATAAACTTTAGTTCCTTTCAATGAGCTTAATTAGCTCATATCATCAGACCCTTTTACAATATTTCCTCCATCTGGCATAAAGTTTCTGCCGGAATGAACATTTTCTTAAAAGGAAGAGGGAACATAATAGAAATAACCAGATAGATTTACCTATTAATAATTTATATTAAAGAAATCTTGTTGGATTATCCTCACCGTTTACGGACTGACAACTATATATATATATATATATATATATATATATATATATATATGTAGTCCCTTCTAAAAGTATTAGAATGGTAAGGCCAATTCAACAAATTTTCGCTGAAGACATTTGGGTTCACGATCAAAAGAGGAATATGAGATAAAAATTTCAACTTGCATATATATATATATATGAAAGTTTCGTTAAGAATGACAAAAAGGTGATATGTATATTTTTTTTAATATAATTTTTCATGTGATGTCATAACTTTTTTTTTTTCAGAACGTAAGTTGTATTAAAATTTCCTAATGTTTTATTTATGCAAGCCGTTTCGGCTATACCTTCAACCATTATCAAGTGAACTAGCATTAAAAGTATAGCCGAAAATGCTTGCTCAAGGAAAGAATTCAGATAATGTTTAAAAAAATATACGTTCTGAAAACCTAGAAAATTATAAGAACACATCAGAAATTGCATAAGAACCTTAACTATAGCACTTTATCTGTCATTTCGAACGACATTTACATAAAAGAGAGATTGTTGCCTAAATACACAATATATAATTTGGCAGTTACTTTTAATCTATCTATCTATCTATCTATCTATCTATCTATCTATCTATCTATCTATCTGTGTGTGTGTGTGTGTGTGTGTGTGTGTGTGTGTGTGTGTGTGTGTGTGTGTGTGTCAGATTAAATAAATTGCAAACATTGTGTCTGTTTATTTTTACTAAAATCCGCAAATACCCACAGACAATCTTTCGCGTGTTATAATTGAAAGATGTAAAAATGAGCTGTTACTTTGACAGTTGATTTTATTATTCATTTCTCGATGTTCCCAAGTACTTTCACTCTCTTTTCAGATCATCTTCAGGGACGTGAGTTGTGGAAACTAAAAATAATCGCAAAACTGTGTTGCTAAAAATGACTGTAAATTTTCTTCCTGCTTCAAAGGTAATCGCTGTCAAATTGCTTAGCGTTCATTAGAACGTAAAAATGAACCAAAATGGAATTTTTTAGGCTGCAATATTATGGTCATGCACGTGCTAAAGCATGAATAAACTGTTTTTTACGAACATTTTTAGAAATTTGCTACAGTATTCATAGTTGATTCTATTAATCGACCGCTTAAACTTTTAATGAATATTGCCTCGAAGATCTATAGTTTTCTTTTGTTGTTTTCTTGGTTTAGGATAGTTGTGTTATTAATCATTATTTTTTTTCTATTGTGAATGTAGACAGGAGAGTTGTTGTACATGTCTAGAAATGAACGAATGAGCACACAGGTGTAACGTAAGAAGTCTTGTTAATGTAGTTGATGTAACATTTATATTTGTTTTTTCTCTTTTCACTTAATTGGCATATAATATAGATTTTACGTAATACATCAGTTGGTGGGAAGGAGTCATTACGGATAATTAAATTAGTAGTATTATATTTTTTACATACATGTTATTAATTTTAATTTTTTATTAGGATCACCGGGAGATACATTAATGCGAATGAGATTTTTTTTTCATTGTTTTTAGTTATCGTGAAGGATGCGCGTTGTGGTACAGTGGATATCGGCTCGGAACAAGAAACCGGGGAGCCGAGTTCGAATTCCAGTTGAATCCATTGTATTCACTTACGCGCAAATACCATTGGGAAAGGTATTAATCCGTCTATTCCTTCCAGTTATGGGTTAAATAGCAGGACAGATTGGGTTCTATAGCCTTGGTCGGCAACCAGTCTACCGCAGAAAGCAATGGCAACCTACTGCGGGATAATCTTCTACCCAGTCAGTCATGTCTCTTTCGAGACATGATCGCCCAAGCGTGTATCGCATATGGCACTTAACTGACTGACTGAATATAATAGTTGGAAATATGATTAAGGCTTCTAATGGGCATAAAGTGGGGGATCAGTTTTCTGTTGTTATGAAGTAATAAACTGATACCCCACTAATTATAATTAATATAATAATGTAATATAATATATCTCTTCTTCCTCCAGCTATGAGTCAAATTGCAGGAGAGATTGGGTCCTATAGCCTTGGTCGGCAACCAGTCTACCGCAGAAAGCAATGGCAACCTGCTGCGGGGTAATCTTCTGCCCAGTCAGTCAAGTCTCGAAAGAGACATGATCGCCCAAGCGTATATCACGTATGGCACTTAACTGACTGAATCTGGTTGCAATAAAAGAGTTTGTTATGTTTAGTCTATTTGTGGAAGTACTATATTCTGTTTCATGTGTGTTGAGGTTTTTAAAATATCGTATTATTTGTTCATTCACGATGTGGGCTGGGAAGTAATTATTAATGACTGTCTGCTTAATATTTTTTAGTTCAGAAAAAAATTATTATTTTGCTCAGGAATTGATTTTGCTCGGTTAATTAAATTGTGTATAAATGCTATTTTGTATATCCACTCTTATAGTTGAGAGTGCAGGAGTTTCGGCTAGTTGTTTTATTGTATGGAGGGAGTAAATATGTTATTACTTGTGTCTATTAAATATCAAGAAAAAGGACTTTGTTATCTTTTTTAAGTTCGTATGTGAACTTGAGGATAGAGACTTTTAAAAAGATTTTTGTGTTCTATTAATTTTTAGCTAATACAAGAATATTGTCTACACATCGTACGTAGATAGAAAGTGTTTCTTCTTCTTCTATGTGCCCTGTCTCTTCAAGACGTAGGCGATCATGGATCTCCATGTCTCCCTATCCCTTGTGGCTCTTAGTATGTTTGCTCCTGTTGCTCCTGGCAACCCCCGTTCCGTCATCCACCTGATCAGACCCTGCAAATATGTTATCCGCTGCCTTCCTCTGTCTCTCCTTCCTTCTATCTGTCCAGTCAGTATCAGGTTCTCCAGGCTCTCCTTCCTCATTGCGTGTCCCAGGAACTTCAGTTGTCTCTTCCTGATGCTCAGCATCAATTTCCTTTTTGTTGCCATTCTTTCTAACACTTCGTCGTTGCTTGTATGCTCAGTCCACGATATCCGTAGCATCCTTCTGTAGAACCACATTTCGACCGCTTCCAGTTTTGTCCTCATTTTCGATGATATTGTCCAGCAGTCACAGCCGTATTGAAGAACTGACATCACGTAGCAGTCTAGCACTCTTTTCTTCGTTTCTATTGAGATCTTCCTGTGTGTTAGTATTTTGCTCATCTTCTGGAACGCGTCCTTTGCCATGCCAATTCGCCTTCGGATCTCCGTGTCGCACTTTCCATCTCCTGTTAGAACACTTCCTAGGTACTTAAATTCTTGGACTTGTTTGATTATGTTATCCCCCTCCTATATTTGGCATTTTGGGTTGTATCTTTTGCTGATGACCATACACTCAGTTTTCTTAAAGTTTATTTGTAGTCCCTTCTTGTCACTCTCCACTGCTACTTTCTGTATGAGATCTTGCAGTTTCGTTTCCGTGTCCGCAATCAGTACTGTATCGTCCGCGTATCTTATGTTGTTCAGGTTGTGGCCTCCAATAACAAATCCTGGTGTGTCATCTAGGGTCCTCAAAATATTCTCGCTGTATAGGTTGAACAAATCCGGTGAAAAGACACATCCTTGTCTTACGCCTTTTTCTAAAGTGTTTAGTGGGGCTAAATATATTATATTCTAGGTTTGCCATATAGAAGTTGCTAGCGGTTGAACCCAGTACCATTGAAACACAGTCCCGTTGCACATATAAATTGTTTCAGTGATTATAGAATAGGACTTTGGTGGTACAGGTCAAAAATATTTTTCTTAGTATTTTAGGTCTAATTTTCTGTGGGAGAGGGCAGAGAATTTTAATTATATATATTTTTATTATAATGTCAATGGTTTCCGTCGTGGACCCGGTTAAATGTATAGCAAGTATAACGCAAAAACAACCAAATAGGAAAATACGAATATATATTAAATACGGAAATAATACAATACTTGGAACTTGGTTAGTAGGAACGATAATATGAGTTAGAGTGGAATACTATAATTCGACCCTCGCCCTTAGAACTGGGACTCATAATGGTCGTTAAGGTAACAGTGTTCGTAGACCGACTGTCGGCAGAGTTCGGGCCGCTCTGAGGTCGCTCTACTCAGGCTAATCTTTCTCTCTGACCTTTTGCGAGGGGAGGTATAAGTAATGGTTAGAAGAGTTCATTCAATCTGTCATTGATGCCGCCATGAGACTTTCTCTAATAGAAACGTTAGTGAACAGATTTTTAACATCAAGTGATGCTATGGCTTCATTTTTAGGTTTTCCTCTTTTTAATATCTTATAAGTTCAAGTGACGATTTAATGTTGCATTTGTTTGGTATGTATGGTGTAATTAATTGGTTAAGCGTTTTAGACAGTTGGTATATAGGAGTGGGTATTTGTGAAGAGGCTTGTGTGTTTTGATAGAACCATAAATGTTTCCTGGCTTATAGTCTCTGATTATTTTGGTAAGTTTTAGATTGTCTTGCTCCGCATTGTTCGCTTTTATTAATTTATTAATTTTTGCTTTCAGCTGAGTGGTAGGGTTATAAGTAAATTTTTCTTTTCAAATTTAGTGTAAACATCAAGTAACTGTTCTGTTTTTTAGGTACAGTCACACTTGTTTATATTCTTCTTACAAAATGCGATGATGGCTGACCGATAAAGGAAAATCTAAATGATTATTATTAATTATTATGTCATTTTCTTCATAATTCTATTACTGCTATGGCCACACTACTTACTAAGACTGCAGAAAGACCTAAGGCAGGTAGTGGTGCGTTTTTGTGGCTGCATTTCATTTAATGTGATACATCGTTATTTTGTATCAGTCCAAGTTGATATACTATCACTAGTACTATTCTTGTTTCAATTTCCACATTTTTTCTATTTCAGTTTCCAAATTTTTATACTTTGATAATTTTTTTTTCAATTTCTTTGATTGCTATGTTCGCAAGCCATATCAATTATTAGGCAAGTATTTTTTTGTTTTTTCTACAATAATATCCGGCCTATTTGCTTCCATTTTCCTGTTTGTATATATTGTGTTACCCCATAGAATGATGACATCTTCTACCATTGTAACTGGTGTTGGGTGATATTTATACCAGTGTTTGTTTACATATTTTGCCAAGTGTTTGTCCAGTGCAAATATTGCCCTACTCTATCGTGACAATTTCTATATTCATTTGGGGCAAGTACAAGCATTCTGAGATTTGATCGTCTATTGTTTCTTGGTATTTATCACAGAATCTGCATTTTGGATCAACATTATTACGTATAATATTTGCCTGAAAGTTTCTAGTGAAAAAACTTTATTATTATTATTATTATTTGCATTCATTTATACATTTCCCAACCTGAGACTTGAGTTAACCATTTTCCACGAATCATTTTTATAAAAAAATTAAGATCACACATATTTTTCATAGATAAAACTTGTCCTAATTTGTGAACTAATTATGAGCACAATTTTATGGATTTTTTTAAGGTATTGGTTATTAGGAATCCCTTCATTGAAGCATGCAAATGCATCAGTGTCACATTTTTTTATTTTTCTACTTTTTGAGATATTTGAAGAGACATTACAATCAGCCAAGACTGCCGTGTTAATAAGAAAGCATAATCTGTTTTTGTCGTCTTTAATCAGTTTGGCTGGGCGATTAGATTAGATCTGATTGCTCTGTCTCTGTGTATTCGAAACTCCCATAAAATTATTACGGGTCCTTTGACTATAACCTGTTCATACTAGTTTCGTGTAGTTTCATTCCTGTAAAAGTAGCAAATATTCCAGGGCAGATATTTTCCAACTCTATTATACCGAATTTAATATTCAGTGAATGCTGACACCGATACAAGTTTTTTAATTGTTTCTGGATATATATCACAGAATATGCGTTTGGAGATCAGCAAATCTTTCAGTATGTGTGCTTGGAAATTTCATACATGGATCGAGAGCAACAAGTATAATCACTTAGGTTTCAGGTTTTTTATCCTGCTGTACACTACCGGCCATAATTATTAGGTCACCTAAGTTTTTTTTTAAAGAAATGATGTATTTCATACTAAATTTAAGTGGATAATTCTAAATCAAAATAGAATGGTTCTTTTTTATTTGTAAAATGTTACAAGGCAAATAGCAACTCTTTACCCATCGCAATCTCTAGATTTGCTCTATCTATCTATCTATCTATCTATCTATCTATCTATCTATCTATCTATCTATCTATCTATCTATCTATCTAATCCTTTGCCCTATCTATCTATCTATCTATCTATCTATCTATCTATCTATCTATCTATCTATCTAATCCTTTGCCCTATCTATCTATCTATCTATCTATCTATCTATCTAATCCTTTGCCCTATCTATCTATCTATCTATCTATCTATCTATCTATCTATCTATCTATCTATCTATCTATCTATCTATCTAATCTTTAACGCCCTATCTATCTATCTATCTATCTATCTATCTATCTATCTATCTATCTATCTATCTATCTATCTGCCCTATCTATCTATCTATCTATCTATCTATCTATCTATCTATCTATCTATCTATCTATCTATCTAATCCTTTCCCTATCTATCTATCTATCTATCTATCTATCTATCTATCTATCTATCTATCTATCTATCTATCTATCTATACTACCAGACAAAATTATTGAGCCTCCACAATTTTCTTTAAAAGAAATTATGTATTCCATACTATTTTTAAGTGGATAATTCTAAATGAAAATAGAATGGTTCTTTTGTTATTATTACTTTGCAAAATTTTACAAGGCAAGGAAGCAAAGATGAACTCATCCGAATCATCCTAAATTTTCTACAGTCTTTCATTGATGAAACTGCAATATAGGTAATTATTAAATATTTATAAATTCATTTGATGCACATGTTATTGCACAGAATTAACAAAAGAACCATTCTATTTTCATTTACAATTATTCAATTGGAAATAAATACTAAAAAATAGTATGAAATACATCATTTTTTTTTAAACACTTGGATGGCCTAATAAGTATGGCCGGTAGTATATATATATATATATATATATATATATATATATATATATATATATATATATATAAATCTACATTTTAGGAAAGGTTAAATTGTCGCTGTTTAACTTGTAAAATTTTGCAAAGTAATATTAACAAAAGAACCATTCTATTTTCATTTACAATTATTCAGTTGGCAATAAATTCTAAAAAATAGTATGATATACATGATTTTTTTTAAAACACTAGGGTTGCCTAATAATTATGGCCGGTAGTATATATATATATATATATATATATATATATATATATATATATATATATATATATATAGCAAATATACTGTGTGCGATGGGTAAGTTGTCGTTATTTGATTTGTAAAGTTTTCCAAAGTAATAAAAGATCCATTCTATTTTCATTTACAATTATTCACTTGGCAATAAATACTAACAGATAGTATGAATTACATAATTTTTTAAGACACTGAGGTGGCCTAATAATCATGGCAGGTAGCGAACGTAGTCATTTATGTGTACTGGGTTCGTCTATGTCGGCTTGTTTTGTTACGGGCAGAGTATTGGCTATTAAGAGGCTGATCGTTTTTGCATTTGCCTCTGCCTTTGCTTTAGGTTCATTTATTTGAACTTCTTCACTAACCTGAAATTGCCTTTTGAATTTGTAGGCTTTCTTTATTATTGTTCTTTCATGTTCATTAACACATATCACTATACAGTCTCTTGTAGTTTCCAGATATCTCCGAAGACTAATTGTTGTGATTTTGTTAGACAGTTCTAATTGAACTAATTCCTTGCGTCCTTCAGATCTGGACAGAAACTGACGATAAATATCAACCTTTGGATGATGCACGCAGTAGAAAGTGATAAACTTTTGACATTCATTCGCTTAATGTCAGTTATGGCCTAATTAAGAAGGTGGAGTATCTTTATGGATGACATTCTGCTTTGTAAACTCGACTCACTATTTAACACTAGGCGCATGTACAAATAGCATTCTTTTATTACTTTCTCCTTCATTTGGATTCACTGTATTTCATCTCTTTTGCTAATTCTTAGGCATTTCTAGGTTTTATCTCAATTTCCTAATTATTCTGACAAAATCTAGATTTGTTGAGCGTGTTTCTCTCATATTCCCTTTCTTAAATGTTACTTTCGCACATTTATCTTATCCGAAATCCATATCAATAACATTACTGAAACATTTTACAATATTGAGAGTACCCTTTAACTCACTGCCGTCTTTGGCAAACAGTTCTCTGTCATTCGATGAAGTTAAATGATTGAATATGTACTTTTTTAAAAATTGGTTCCATAGTTATTGCTGTATAGTTCATGCGAAAAAAGAACTAAGTACAGTTGCTTTGCTAAGCATCGCTTAGATGTTGCACAAGGCCAAAAATATGGGGTACCCAGTGAGGATCGAACTCCCTATTCAGTTGTAATAGATGCTAGCAAGACAAGCTTGATAACTATTACACCACGTCAGCGTACCCAATAGAACTAAGTAGAAACAGCATAGAAGGGGCGAATAGAGTTTCCTTGAAATATTCCTTGTCGGATTTTCAAACAATTGGATGTAATAGGGGCTAGCAAGACTAGCTTGTTAACCATTACACCACGTCGGGGTACCCAAAAGAACTAAGTAGAAACAGCATGGAAGGGGCGAATAGAGTTTCCTTGAAATATTCCTTGTCGGATTTTCAAACAATTGCATGTAATAGGGACTAGCAAGACAAGCTTGTTAACCATTACACCACGTCGCGGTACCCAAAAGAACTCAGTCGAAACAGCATAGAAGGGGCGACATGGAGTTTCCTTAAAATATTCCTCGTCGGATTTCAAACAATTGGATGTAATAGGGGCTAGCAAGACAAGCTTGTTAACCATTACACCACGTCAGGGTACCCAAAAGAACTAAGTAGAAACAGCATAGAAGGGGCGACCTGGAGTTTCCTTGAAATATTCCTCGTCGGATATTCAAACAATTGGATGTGGCTATACCTTGATTGTAATCTAAGTCTAATGAACTTTTTCACAGTACCATACTATATTTAAGGAAATTGTGGTGCATTGGATATCGGCTCGGAACGACAAATCGGAGAGCAGAGTTCGAATTCTAACTGAATTCATTGCATTCACTTACGCGCAAATACCCTTGGGAAAGGTATTAATCCGTCTCTTCCTTCTAGTTATGGGTTAAATAACCGGACAGAACCAGTCTACCGCAGAAAGCAATGGCAACCTACTGCGGGATAATCTTCTGCCCAGTCAGTCATGTCTCTTTCGAGTCATGATAGCTCAAGCGTGTATTGCGTATGGCACTTAACTGACTGACTGACTATATGTGCGCTCTGATGCAGTGAATGTGATGTAATGAATAGCTAATGAATATGTATACACCTTGGTTCACCCTCACTGGAATGTGATTAGCTGGTGTCAGCCGTAAATGTAAGCTAAGGCAAGGACTTCTAGAGATTCAGAGATCACCTACTAGAGGTCTACAGGTCTTCGACTAGAGATCTACGACTTATGAACTACGTCTAATTACTACGCCTTCGTCTCAAGATACTGCATACGATGAGTACCGTACATTACGTCTACTTACTTCACTGTTCTACCCGGTTACATTTGCCTTAACCACTTAACTACCCAGGACATATCAGGATGGCGACTCGGAACGAAAACCCGAGTTCGAATTCCAGTTGAATTCGCCATTTCCCCTTACGCGCAAATAGCCCTGAGAAAGACATTAATCCGTCTCTTCTCTCTTGTTTCGAGGTATGACTGACTGGGTAAAAGATTTCCCCGCAGTAGGTTGCTATTACTTTATGCGCTAGACTGGTAGCAACCAAGGCTATATAACCTAATCTGTCATGCTATTAACTCATTAATACCTTTCGGCATACTTACATTTACTAAATTGTGAAAACTGCTGGTTTCGTGGTCAAAGTACATACATACAATAGGTAAAATTCAAAATAAGGAGAAAAAGAAAAAGAAATCGAAAAGAAGAACAATGAAGAAGAAAGAGAAGAAGAAGAAAGTGAAGGAGAAAGCGAAAAAGAAGAACTAGGAGAATGAGAAGAAGGAGGAGAAGAAAGAAAAGAAGAAGACGAAGAAGAAGAAGGGAAGAATAAAGAGAAAAACAAAGAAGAACTATAAGAGAAAAACAGAAAGAATAAATGAAAGAACAACAACTAGAGGAAGTGCCTGTCGATAGCAGCTGATTTATGAAAGTGAAGAATCCTTCAAAACACTCAGTAGAATAAGAATTAGAAAGAAAAATGAAAGAAAGGAGAAGAAACTGAAAAAAGGAATAGAATAAAAGAAAAAAATGAAGAGAAAACACAAAAAGAAAAGAACAAGAAAGAAGAAAAGGAAGAAAGAGAATAGAAAGGAAAATTAAGGCAAAGATGAAATAACACAAAGAAAGAAAGAAAGAAAGAAAGAAAGAAAGAAAGAAAGAATAAAAGAAGTAAGGAGAAGTAATCAAAGAAAAATAAAAGAAAAGAAAAAATGAGAAGAGTTTTCGTTTTGTTTAATGGCATATCAAGCTCTGTGGGTTTTTTAATGCCAAAAAGGTGGGGTTTTAAGGTATTTTTTAATGTTCGGTTATAAGGTTGATTAAGTCAGATGTTAATGAACATTTTTGTTCTTATTCTTTTTCATTTTAGAAAACTGAAAATGTCTTCTAGTTTTGTATTCAAACATTTTTTGTTAAGAATAATTTCTGTTCCTTCGAAAAAGTGTCATGATAATTTTTTCTTCAAAAATATATTGTTGGTAATATTTTTCTTTCAAAAAAGTATATTTGTCTATGAAAGTCTATTTTTATGTATATATTTATATAAAAGTGAATTTTTATTGATTTATAATGTTTTGACCCCAGTTTGGGGTGTTAACTATTTGCCCTAGCTAAAACCTTAACAGCCAGGTCCACTCTTCCCAGAGTGGATCTGGGAACAACAACAATTAAGAGGTGGTTCCATGTTCCTCAAAACCTCTCAATCAGAGGCCTTACTGCCGGATACAGTTTACCGTCATGTCCAGGAAATGAGAAGAAAAAGAACACTAAGAAGAAATATGGAAAAACCAGAACAAAAAATAAGGAAAAAGAGGAGAAAAAGAAAAAGAAAGAAAGATTGAAGAAGAGAAAAATTAGATGAGAAAGAAAGCACACAGAGAAAGAAATAAAGAAAAAAAAAAGAAAAAAGAAATATATAACAAAAAGAAGTAATCTTTGTTACCAGCTGATCCATGACACTTAACACCCTTCAATATACTCAATAGAATAAGAAGATATAAAATAAATAAATAAATAAATAAATAATAATAATAATAATAATAATAATAAGTGATCTTCATCACCAGCTGATCCATGATACTCAACACCCATCTATATACTCAATAGAATAAGAAGACATAAAAGAAAGAAAGAAAGAATAATAATAATAATAA
>JBBBDQ010000287.1:592500-849589 GCA_037127315.1 Ascarosepion bandense | reverse complement strand
TTCTTTCTTTCTTTCTTTCTTTCTTATGGCTCGTGTATATATTTGTTTCTTTTTTCATTACGTTCATTTTCTTCCTTTCTTTGGCAACTCTTGCTTCGTTTCTTCCTTTTTATTAAATATGTCTGCATTGTTTCTTCAACGGAAATTCGACGTTCATAATTTTTTTGTTTTTATTCTTTCCTTCTTGTTTTCATTTTCTATAAGTATTTTAAGTCTTTTTATTGCAAACACCAAAATGACTTCTATGTGGAATCGTTCATGCAACAGGTTAACCCCTAATTAGATTTTCGGCGCAAAACGCAGTTCCAAAAGTGCCCTGTAACTGACATAGCATTCAGTCTAGAAAGGGACACTGACAAAGAGAACCAATCTTCCGAGTGTGCCGTGAAAGCCAAAATTATTTCGACATATACATCAATATTGCTAACAAGACCAACATATTGTCAGTGTTCCTGCAACTGACAGGCTGGGGTTGGCACTGGTTATTTGTAAAGCACTTTTGTCCAGAAAGCTATTGAGCAGTCATCAACTGACCACTGCTTTATCACCGAATTTTCGAGTTTTGGCTACGACGTCCCAAAATAAATTTTATTTCTACCATCAGCCCTTTCCACCGTCCGTGGTTCTGTATTCAAAGATGCTTGGCCGTTAGTCAAACCTGAATAGAGAATATGCAGAGGTTGGTTTCAGGTATGGGTATGTTAATTGAATGAGCTTCGGGTTTGGCGAGAGACTGGGTTAACGTTCTGTATTCGAAACTTGTTGTTCAAAGGACTTGGATTTCTGAAGTCTTATGTTATCGATTCTGAATGAACCTAAGTGCTTTTGACATAAAAAGTGGAAGATTTGGGTCAATTCTTCACCTCTGGTTGAATATCTGATGTCTTAATAAAGAATTCGTATCCTGTAGTAAGTGATATTCACACAAAAGTTTTTATTTTACGAGGGATATTCGAAAAATAAGCTACAAACATTTTCTAAACTAATATTAATAAACAAACAAAACAGTGTACCATATATTACCAACATTGCTATGCTAATTTTTCCATGTCGTCACTGTTAAGATTGGTGTAATTCCCTTTTGTGTCCAAGTGAATAACTTCCTTCATCGAAGAACGTTGTGTTAATTGATTAACAACAGCATATTCAGTTTGAAACCGCTTCCCGGATGAATGTCGTCTGAAAAAATTAATGACTTGCAAAAACAGAACTATGAGATGGTTCGATTAAAACAATCCATATATATCACTAGGGCCATTTTCAGCTATGGAAGTTGTGTTGTATACAATGTTTTATAACCAAATCTTTTTCCGATATCTTTCCGATATCCAAACTTATTTAAGGATTTTTTCAAAACCGCCGATTTCGAAGGAACAATTTGACAGACGTATTGCAAAGTTTCAGACCTTTATCAGTCAGTTAAGTGGCATATGTGATACACGTTTGGGCGATCATATCTCTAAAGAGACATGACTGAATGAGCAAAAGATTATCCCGCAGTAGGTTGCCATTGCTTTCTGCGAAAGACTGGTTGCCAGTCAAGGCAATAGAACCCAATCTGTCCTATTATTTAACCCATAACTGGAGAGAAGAAACAGATTAAGACCTTTCCAATGGGTATTTGTGCATAAGTGAATGCGAGGAATTCAACTAGAATTCGAACTCGGCTCCCCGATTTGTCGTTCCCAGTCGATATCCACTGAACAACAAAGCACATCCAGACATCTATAGCCTTCAATAAAATGATTCAAGTCGCGTATTGTTGTCTTAAGTATGTGATGAACGTAGTTATTCTACCCGGTTTAAGAACCGCCAGTGAATGCTCTCTGCCAGACAGGTACCCAGTTTCTGCTCATTACAATAAACAAGGTGGATCTCTAATATAACATGGAAAAAACGATGACGATCGACTTTTTAGACAACGAAGGTGACCTTAGTGTGATGTAGGAGGTTAGCCGTAAAGAGATCACGCACACTCTATCGGAGAATCGTTAGCCTGTTCTCTCTTTCTCTGTTCTTCTCTTCTTCTTCTTCTCCTTCTTCTCTTCTGTTTCTTTGGCCAAACACCCCAGGCTTGTTTAACCAAAACATCCTACGCTTTTTTGTCGCTAAATTGATGTCATCTACGGCCAGATATATCTGTTAATCATTTTTTGACGGCTATTGCCTTTCAAGCTGTCACCTGTATATTTCTGTTTTTGATATCAGTCATATTTTTACCGGTCACGGTAATATATTACAAATTGCAATGGCATTTTTAAGCATAGAATTTTCAAGTTTATTAAACCACATAATATCTCCCTGTTTCTCACCTGCATGCACAGTTGCTATTACCCTCAGGAATTACTGCTTCCGGATGTACCAGCGTGACATTTCTATGTCTCAGCTAGTAATGAATGCAAGCGTAACCTAAATGATGCAAAATTATTCTTCACTGACAAAATGAAATATCGTAAGTTCTGCTACAGAGATTACTGGTGGCTCTGCAACTGTGTGTTACAAAACAGTAAACACGCAATCTCACATCTATTTAACCAACTGGCAGTCCTCACATCAACAGCAGACAAGGTTGAATACTTTGCTCGGAAATACTCTTCCACCTCAACAGATGACTCATCTGAAGTACCTACACTAAAGGCAATGATTATCAGGCCACCCCAGTGTTTTAAAGAAATTATGTATTTCATAATATTTTTAATATTATGCCAAGTGGATAATTCTAAATGAAAATAGAATGGTTCTTTTGTTAATACTGCATAATAACATGTGCATCAAATGAATTTATAAATATTTAATAATTACCTATACTGCAGTTTAACCAATGAAAGAATGAAGAAAATTTAGGGTAATTTTGACGAGTTCATTTTTGCTTCCTTGCCTTGCAAAATTTTGCAAAGTAATAACAAAAGAACCATTCTATTTTCATTTAGAATTATCCACTTAGTTCTATAATACCATGATTTCGAGGAGATAGTGATATAAACACACACACACATACATGCTCTAACATACTTACACACACAGTCACGCACTCACTCTAATTAATGACAGCAGCATTAGCCAGAAATGACCATTCGTTGAAAGGCACAAACTCGAACACAAGCTCTCCTATCATTCTGAAGATGAGATTTTGATCTAGAAATATTAATGTATAATAAATAGGTAATGCCTAACAACTTCTTTACCTTCCTAAACGCATTGTGACAGCCTTCAAAACCTAACCATACACCTAAAACCAGTTTGTTCAAATTGGCTTAAATTCTTATGTTTCTGTGAAAAATATCGTTACCAGGAATTATTCTATAATGAAAATACAATAGAAAATCAGAAAAAAAAATTATAATTGGATTTTCTTAAGCAACGAAAATCAAAAATATCGAAAAGAAATTACAACGTTTTTCATTTTTCTGTCTATGACGGCGGCATTTGTTGATCTCGTGATTTTGACGGCTGATTATACGAAAATGAAATAAATTTGAAAATCGATAAAATGAAAACCACGATAAAACCGAAATATAATTAAGAAATTATTAATTTCGATTGCAGTTTGAAATGAGAAGTCGCAAAAATACTCTCGATTTGGTGAGTGCTTCTTGTCTAGACATTTCCTGAGAAACTCTTTGCCCCAAACATTACAAAATACATTTAAAAATCCACCGAAATTATATTCAGAACATTTTAAATAACACCAATCAGGATAAATGCAACAACAATTACAAAAGTCGCTTCATTTTTGAAGATATTTTAAAAAATGTAAAATGGAAAACTTCGATTGAAAAAAATAATTTATCTCGATGGCAAAATTGCTCATATTGCAGAAAATTCTAGAGTTTCTAGAATAATGGCAACAGTTGAATACTTTAACGACAGAGAAATTCTTGGTCAAATCAGTTAGAATTCTGTATATGTGTTTCTTAATTCAATCAAATTTTAAATGTTTATTGCTAACTTTTGAGGATAATTAAATAGTTTATGTTCAAATTCTCTCCGGAAAAGAGAAAATGTTCAAAACCAAATGTTAAATAAGACCTAAAGAATTTTTTTTATTCTTCGTGCATTTTTATGGGTATACGATCTTCAGTATGTTATCATTGATTTTTCAAACAATTTAAGATACTCAGATGATACAGTGCAAATAGTAGACACAGAAGGGAAACTACAAGACCTCCTACAGAAGGTAAATGAAGAGAGTGACAAAAAAGGACTACAAAAAACTGCAAGGAAACCAATTGCATTGTCACCAGTAAAAAGGGCAGCCCAATTTGCAAATACAAGTCGGGGATACTAGAATCAAGCGTGTACAAAAATTTAAATACCAAGGAAGTGTTATGACAGAAGACGGAAAGTGCGACACAGAGATCCGAAGGCGAATTGGCATAGCGAATGAAGCATTCCAGAAGTTGTGTAAGGTATTAAGAAACAGGAAAATTTCGCTAGAAACAAAGAAGAGAGTACTGGATTGCTATTTGCTGTAAGTTCTTCAATATGGCAGTGAATGCTGGACAATATCATCAAAGATAAAGGAAAAAATTGAAGCAGCTGAAATGTGGTTCTACAGCAGGATGCTGCGGATATCATGGATCGAGCGTGTGATCAATGACGAGGTTTTAGAAAGGATGGAAACGAAAAGGAAATTAATACTGAGCATCAGGAAGAGACAGCTGAAGTTCCTGGGACATACAATGAGGAAAGAGGGCATGGAGAACCTGATACTAACAGGCCAGATAGAGGGAAAAAGAGACAGGGGAAAAGTAGCCGATAACGTAATTGAAGGACCTAATCAGGTGGATGATGGAACGAGGGTCGCATGGTGTAACAGGAGAAGACGTGCTAAGAGCCACCAGGGATAGGGAGACGTAGAAAGCCATCATCACCTACGTCCTGAAGGGACAGGGCACATAGAAGAAGAAGAATATTTGATTTACAATACTTTGTGTAAAACATATCTGAAATTTTTCTCTATCGCTAGCCACTACTCTTCACAACGTTCTGGCAGCAATTGGATTCCCTGTCGGAAAAATGACACGTCTTCTAAGGCTGACCACGTTTTGAAAGAAATTTTGGAATTTTTATAAGGAAAGTGCTGCTCACCCAAACCATGTTCCATCGGTCGGAATAAGTAATAACTGAATGGGGCAATGTCTGATAAATACGGCAGGTGGGTTAGGACTTTCCATGTAAGCGTTTCTAAATAGGTTTTCACTCGTTTTGCAACATATGGTTTAGCGTTGTCATGTTGGAAAATCACTATGTCTTATCTCTTCCTATAGCGGCCGTTTCAATTTGTTGTTTGGCTCAAACGCATCAATTATAGTCGATAGCAGTCTGCCGTGATAGTTTCGGTTGGTTTTAGCAACTTAGACTAAATTACACCAAGCTGTTCCCACCAAATACAACGCAGAAGCTTCGAACAATAGATAGACGACTTTGACGACCATATTGATGCACGGCCGGGCTTCACCCAACAATTTTCTTCGCTTAGGATTATTGTAGTGTATCCACATTTCATCTCCTGTCACGATACGATGCAAAAAAACGTTTTCCTTTTCTGCCGTTGAAGCAGCTATTCCTACGTGACGAGGCCCGTTCGACGTCAATCGGCTTCAACTCGGACTGCACTCAATGATTTCAAAACGTTTCTAAACTGTTGTCTAATCAATTCCTAATGATCCTTCAAGTTTAGCATGGGCCTGAAATGATTCTTTATGAAGTAATACCTCCAATCTTTCGTCTTCAAACTTTTTCGGTACGCCAGTGTATTCTTCAACAACAAAAACATCATTTTTCTATGTCTAAAGCAATATCTGCATATTGTTTCTAGCAGATCACGGTCACCGTAAATCTCAACCAGAATTCAATAAATCAATTAACCATCAACAAATACTACATCAAATAGAAAACAATAAAAAATCGTTTACAAAGGAAGATATCAAATTACACCAAACTTCATATAAATACAGAAAAATGGAAACAACAGCTGGAAACAAAAGACACTGAAGAGCTAAGAGAACACAATAATGCCTTCACAAAACTTCGAAATCGGCATGAAATACAAATGCTGAATTAAGTGACAAACTTTTCAGCAATATATATATATATATATATATATATATATATATATATATATATATCATAGTGATGATCCACGTATACTGTCTTAATATGTATAGGAAAAACTACTAAAAAGTTGTAAGTTTAAAAATCTATTTTTTTTTACAGTATTTATTTATTTCTATTATTATATTTGATATTTCAGACCGTCCTCGGTCCTTCATCAGAAACAAATGCTTTTAAAATTTAAATTAGAAACGTTTACGCGATGAGCGTTCGTCCGAGAGATTGTTTACATCACGTGACGCAGAAAGCGACAGATCTTTTTTAGTATTTGTAAGCGCAAACCCATCTCTAACAATACCTAGAAATGTTGTTTTAAAGAAAAGTTTCATAAATGTATCTAAAAAAAGTTTAACTATTGAAATATTTATAAAGATTCAACACACCTAAGTCCCTATTTAACCCTAGCCTGTATGTATTTAATTTTAAAATCCAGTACTTTTCTTTCTTTCTGCGTGAGTATGTAGAACTAAAATCAGAATCTATTAAAAAAACTGTCGCTTTCTGTGTCACGTGATGTAAACAATCTCTCGCGTGAACATTTCTAATTTAAATTTTAAAATATTTATTTATTTCTATTATTATATTTAATATTTCAATCAAATATAATAATAGAAATAAATAAATACTGTCAAAAAATATATATATTTTAAAACTTACGTTTTAGTAGTTTATATATATATATATATATATATATATATATATATATATATGTATATATATATATATACATATATATATATATATTTGTTTGTTTGTGTGTGTGTGTGTGTGTGTGTGTGTGTGTGTGTGTGTGTGTGTGTGTGTGTTACGGAAATTAACGAAGATTAACGAAACTGGTTACAAACAAGCGACAATTTGAAATGATTTGTTTGAACATTATTTTTGATCGATACTCGTATTTAAGTAGATATTCTGTTTATAATCAAACAGTATTATATATTTATTTCTACCGGCCTGATTATTTACGATAATCATCATGTTACGGAAATTAACGAAGATTAACGAAACTGGTTATAAAAAACCGACAATTTGAAATTATTTGTTTGAACATTATTTTTGATCGATACTCGTATTTAAGTAAATATTCTGTTTTTAATCAAACAGTATTATATATTTATTTCTACCGGCCTGATTATTTACGATAATCATCATGTTACGGAAATTAACGAAGATTAACGAAACTGGTTATAAAAAACCGACAACTTCAAATGATTTGTTTGAACATTATTTTTGATCGATACTCGTATTTAAGTAAATATTCTATTTTTAATCAAACAGTATTATATATTTATTTCTACCGGCTTGATTTTTTACGATAAATTTTTGTTACGAAAATGTGTCTCATTCAGCAGGATTTAAAAGTGCAACCTCTATCCACATAGGGGATACCACCATGTGATCTGGCGCGTCTTATAAATAGACTATCTACTTAAATACAAGTATTGATCAAAAATAATGTTCAAACAAATCATTTCAAATTGTCAGTTGTTGATAACCAGTTTTGTTAATCTTCGCTAACTTCAGTAACATGTTTATATTTGTTGATATTACGATATATTTCAGAGTAGAGATGGTTATTACGATGAATTCGGAAATTGTGTTATAGTCTTAATTTGACTTCATTCAGATTGATCGTCATTCGTGGTCGAGAGGTCTAAGACCCCGTAAAAAAGTTTATCGTAAAAAATCAGGCCAGTAGAAATAAATATATAATAATGTTTGATTTTAAACAGAATATCTACAGAAATATGAGTATCGATCAAAAATAATGTTCAAACAAATCACATATATAATGTCAAGAAATTTGTTACTTAACTGAGCAGTATTATATTTTATAGTGACTTCGAAGTCGGCATGAAATAATACTCTGTTGTGGGACCCATACTCACCTCAACATGGACTCACCCACTGCTATATTAATAGGTGTGTGATAGCAGTAGGGGAAAAACGTCTTAGGCATTCGCCTGACGACGCTATGACACTGTCAGCCCTCTGCCTTCGGGTAGAGGGCGCTCGCTACTTCCGAGCAGAGAGCACAAACCCAGTCGTGGTTCCGCCGAAGGGTAGAATCACGACTGGGGAAAAATAGACAGACATTTTTTGGCCCGGCTATATGGCCGGGAATACCCACTATAAAATGACCATGTGTCACATCTGGCCTTGCGTGGGAAGGCTAGTAAATACAAAAACGTCTTAGGCACTCGCCTGACGACGCTATGACACTGTCAGCCTCTGCCTTCGGGTAGAGGGTGCTCTCTGCTTCCGAGCAGAGAACACTAACCCAGTCGTGATTCCGCCGAAGGGTAGAATCACGACTGGGGAAAAATAGACAGATATTTTTTGGCCCGGCTATTTGGCCGGGAATACCCACTATAAAATGACCATGTGTCACATCTGGACTTGCGTGGGATGGCTAGTAAATACGAAAACGTCTTAGGCATTCGCCTGACTTTTCTATGACACTGTCAGCTCTGCTTTCGGGTAGAGGGCGCTCTCTGCTTCCGAGCAGAGAGCACTAACCCAGTCGTGGTTCCGCCGAAGGGTAGAATCACGACTGGGGAAAAATAGACAGACATTTTTTGGCCCGGCTATATGGCCGGGAATACCCACTATAAAATGACCATGTGTCACATCTGGCCTTGCGTGGGAAGGCTAGTAAATACAAAAACGTCTTAGGCACTCGCCTGACGACGCTATGACACTGTCAGCCTCTGCCTTCGGGTAGAGGGTGCTCTCTGCTTCCGAGCAGAGAGCACTAACCAGTCGTGATTCCGCCGAAGGGTAGAATCACGACTGGGGAAAAATAGACAGACATTTTTTGGCCCGGCTATATGGCCGGGAATACCCACTATAAAATGACCATGTGTCACATCTGGCCTTGCGTGGGAAGGCTAGTAAATACAAAAACGTCTTAGGCACTCGCCTGACGACGCTATGACACTGTCAGCTCTGCCTTCGGGTAGAGGGCACTCTCTGCTTTCGAGCAGAGAGCACAAACCCAGTCGTGGTTCCACCGAAGGGTAGAACCACGACTCGGTAAAAATAGACAGACATTTTTTGGCCCGGCTATATGGCCGGGAATACCCACTATAAAATGACCATGTGTCACATCTGACCTTGCGTGGGAAGGCTAGTAAATACAAACGTCTTCGGCACTCGCCTGACGACGCTATGACACTGTCAGCACTCTGCCTTCGGGTAGAGAGCGCTCTCTGCTTCCGAGCAGAGAGCACAAACCCAGTCGTAGTTCCACCGAAGGGTAGAACCACGACTGGGGAAAAATAGACAGACATTTTTTGGCCCGGCTATATGGCCGGGAATACCCACTATAAAATGACCATGTGTCACATCTGGCCTTGTGTGGGAAGGCTTGTAAATACAAAACAGACAGTAGCACTGTGCGCATGACCGCAGTCGACTACCAAGGACTATACTGGATTCGTAAGCTCTACTTTACTGTACCTTCTTCTTTGTAACCTTTTTTGTAAATACATCTTTCTTTAACCTACACCTCAAGTTCCATGTTATATGTTCGTGGACTCATTTTTGGCTCCACATCATACTGTCTCTCTCTCTCTTTCTCTCTCTCTCTCTCTCTCTCTATATATATATATATATATATATATATATAGAGAGAGAGAGAGAGAGAGAGAGAGAGAGAGAGAAAAAGAAAAAAAAATTTTTTGTTTTACTTTTAGTTCATTAAGATTGGCTAGAGAATACAATTATACAATTTTGTACAATAGACTTGCTTGACAGTTGCCTTACTTTAACCAGTTACATATATAAATCAACCAGTTCAGATATTGTTCATTGTTTTGCTTAGTGGTCACAAGTATCATGGCTGTGTGTCGAAAGGCTTGAGTTTTGAGTTTGAAGGATGAAGCAACTGGATAATTCAAGAGTCAATTTTTAATATTGGGGAGTTTAATCTGCGTAAATTTGGTTATTAAAACTCAAGATAGTTAAAACTAGGTCCCAACTGCTAATATATCTACAAATTTTATGAAAAATTGTTACAAAATCGTAAAACATTTGGCTGTGATTCATATTTAGTCATATCAGATTCGTATATTTGCTTCCCAACGTCAACTGTTATGTCATTCAATAATAATAATAATAATAATAATAATAATAATTAATTATTATTATTATTATTATTACTATTATCATCAGAATCTGTACTTACCCCAAATGAATATAAAAATCGTCACAATACAGTGGAGCAATATTTACAATGGACAATGTGCAAACACTCTGGAAAATCTGTAAACAAACACTGGTATGAACATCACCTAGCACCGGTTAGAGAAATAGAAGATGTCACCATTCTATGGGATTACACCTTCTACATAGACAGAAAAAGTGAAGCAAATAGGCCAGACATTATTGTTAAAAACCAGAAAGTAAAATTTTGCCTATTAATTGATATGGCTTGTCCAGCTGATTGTAACAAAGCAATCAAGGAATTCGAAAAACTGTCAAAATATAAAGACCTGGAAACTGAAATAAAAAAAATATGTGGGAAATGAAAACGGGTATCATACCAATGATTGTAGGTGCACTTGGAATGATAAAAAATGGAACAAAACAACACATTGAAAGAATCCCTGGAAACCCCAACTTAAGAGATATGCAAAAGATTGTTGTGTGAAGTACAGCCCACACACTAAGGAGAACTTTGTCTATTTAACGCTAGTGGGGTTAGGGGAGAGAGAAAGAACATGAAATGGAGCCATAACAACACACCACAACCTGCCTTAGGTCTTCCGCAGACTTGGTAGGTAATGCAACCATAGCAGAAATCGAATTATAATGAAAAATGACATAATAATAATAATAATAATAATAATAATAATAATAATAATAATAATAATCTTGGATGATTAAACAAAGACAAATTTCACTATCATATTTTATCTTTGTTTTCTTTAGCTCATCACGAATGCAACAAAGTTTTCAAAGTCGCAGCACAATTTTAATATCCAAACCATATTAGCCAAAATTCAAACAATTTTATGAGATGCCATGAGCAGTATTTTTGTATTTTTGTTCAATTTCATGCAAGTCTGAATTATTACAGAAAGATGTGAGTTACACTCAGAATTCTAATGACGAATTTCTTGTACAATAAGAATGAGAGAAATGGTCATAGGAAGTGGAGATTAAGGGATTAGGAGAATGGATAATGTTTAACATTTACTGAATGAGATTATGATTGTAGAGTTGAGACTTTATATGGAGAACACAATTCTACTAAGTGACAGTTCGTAGGAAAAACTGAGTAAAAACTTTTCATACTTTTGGAATAAGGACGAAATGGGTGAAATTTGACACCATGAAAATGGTGGGGGTGTGGCGTAATTGTAAAAGACTGAAACTGTCCAACGAAAATAAAAGAAAATAAGACTACTGCCATTGGAATTATAAAAACGGAACCGTTAAACTTGGAAAGATGCATCTGAGTTTTTCAAATACAGAAAATTACAAAGTAAGTATATCCCTAATGAAGAGTTTGAGGAAAATCATTAGCAGAAAAAAACTGCCTAGTCAGTCACTTAACTGACTGTTACCTCATCCAGGGAATAAAGGGTTTTACGTTTGATCAACGCCCTTTCCTGTAAAAAATCAAGTTACAGAAGGATCATCGAACCGTCGTCGATGGCGAGGTGTCGTCGATAGAGTGGTGTCATTGATGGCGCGGTGTCGTCAATGGCGCGGTGTCGTTGATGGCCTATATTGAGAGCGATGGGGTCTTAGCAAGCGTTTAAGCAATTGTTATAGGAAGAGAGTATCAGCAAGATTAAGATGATGAACATTCCAAAACAACTCTTTTCTCGCTGAGACGATTCTGCTTGGTCATAAGAAAAAAGATAAACATAAATGCTCCGATAATGTGGTATTACAAACCAATTATTTCCCCATTTAGAAATTTGAGATTGGTCAGAGGAAAAGATTAGCAGCAACGTTCCGATCATGGATGTTTCTGAGATATTGAAAATTACAAGACATTGAGGCATTTTAGCTTGGTCAAAAGGTGGGATTAGCTGCAAGTCCCAAGTCTATCTGTTTCTTTCGGATTTATAAACAATATATATAAATATGAGAGAATTATATATATATATATATATATATATATATATTACCAGCCATAATTATTAAGGCAGTGTTGTATTTCATACTATTTTTTAGTATTTATTGCCAAATGAATAATTATAAATGAAAACAGAATGGTTCTTTTGTTATTACTGCACAATAACATGTGCATCAAATGAAATTATAAATATTTAATAATTACCTATATTGCAGTTTCATCAATGAAAGAATGAAGAATATTTAGGGTGATTCGGATCAGTTCATCTTTGCTTCCTTGCCTCGTAAAATTGTGCAAATAATAATAACAAAAGAACCATTCTATTTTAATTAATGTTATTAATTAACCACTGAGAATAGTATGAAATACATCATTTAAAAAATGGGTTGGCTTAATAATTATGGACGGTAGTGCATATATATATATATATATGTATATATATATATACAGTATCGTGCAAAAGTATTAGGACAATAAGTTTTTTTATCTTTTATGAGGCATATTGACAGAAAATAAACAACTAAAAGTTTCATTTACTCAGCAAATGCTTCAACAAGAGAAATACATGTTACAAAATAAATTTAATATTTAGTATAAAAGCCTTTTGCATTGATCATAGCCATTATTTTGTCAGGCATTGACATCACAAGTTTCTTCAATGTATCTAATGGTATCTCCTGTCAAACAGCTTGTATTTGTTCCCAAATTGTGTCTTGCAAAGAAACATTAGATTTATCAATTCGAGTGGGGGATAAGAAAAAGGTCAGTCATATGCAAGGATAATAGAATAATGAGTAGATTCAAAATCAATTGTTTAATAGAAAACAGGAGAAATTAAATATAACCTTTTTTATTACATTTCGTTTATACCTAGTTTTATATAATCAATATTTATTAGCAATTATTTGGCTTTTCTCCCTGTATTTGAATTACAGTGAGGTTTTAAGGAAAGTCACCCCTATCCTAATACGTTTAGAACATTACAGGTAGTGTGCAAAAATGTTAGGACATGGGTGATTTGAAAATTTATTTTGATGCCTATTGTTGTAATACTTTTGCACAGTACTGTATATATATAATAATCCTCTCAAATATTTTGCTGTCATTTTTACAGCAGGTGTATAATCGGTATAAACATTATAGAAACAACTAAAACACTTACCTAAAAAAATATAGCGAAAGAAAAACAAATAAAAATAAATAGCTAAGAAATAACAAAAACATAAATTAAGAAAAATACAAAAGAACAAAAATAAACAAATATAGAAATGACTAAAACACTCATCTAAAGAAAAAAAGAAAAAAACTAAAAAATATAGAAATAATTAAAACAGTCATCTAAAGAAAATAAGACAAGATATAATAAAATATATAGAAATAACAAAAACGTAACTTAAGAAAAATACAAGAGAACAAACAAAATAAACGAAAATATAGAAATAAACAAAACACTCATCTGAAGAAAAAAGACAAAATATAATAAAATGTATAGAAATAACGAAAATATATCTTAAGAACAAACAAAAGTACAAACAAAAATATCCAAAATATATAAATAACTAAAACACTCATCTAAAGAGAAAAAAGACAAAGCATTAATAAAATATATAAAAATAATAGAAACATAACTTAAGAAAAAAAAACAAACAAAAATAAACAGAAATAGAAAAACAAAGACAAAAAATTAATAAAATTTATAGCAATATTAAAAACACACATCTAAAATAAAAAGCACAAAAATTATTAAAATATATAAAAATAACAAAACATAACTTAAGAAAAATACGAAAGAATAAACATAAACAAAATATAGAAAGAACTAAAAAAAACTCATCTAAATATAAAAAGACAAAAAATAAACAAAAATATAGAAATAATTAAAACACTGATGCAAACAAAAAAGACAAAAATTAATACAATATAGAGAAATAACAAAAACATAACTTAGAACAAACAAAACTACAAACAAAAATAAACAAAATATAGAAATGAATAAAACACTTTTCTAAAGAAAAAAGGCAAAAATAAACAAATTATAGAAATAACAAAAATACTCGTCTAAAGAAAAAAGACAAAAATAAACAAAATATAGAAATGAGTAAAACACACTTCTAAAGAAAAAAGACAAAATAAACAAAATAGAGAAATGAGTAAAACACACTTCTAAAGAAAAAGACAAAAATAAACAAAATATAGAAATAACAAAAAACACTCTTCTAAAGAAAAAGACAAAAATAAACAAAATATAGAAATAACAAAAACACTCTTCTAAAGAAAAAGACAAAAATAAACAAAATATAGAAATAACAAAAAACACTCTTCTAAAGAAAAAAGACAAAAATAAACAAAATATAGAAATGAGTAAAACACACTTCTAAAGAAAAAAGACCAAAATAAACAAAATAGAGAAATGAGTAAAACACATTTCTGAAGAAAAATACAAAAATAAACAAAATAGAGAAATGAGTAAAACACACTTCTAAAGAAAAAGACAAAAATAAACAAAATATAGAAATAACAAAAAACACTCTTCTAAAGAAAAAAGACAAAAATAAACAAAATATAGAAATAACAAAAAACACACTTCTAAAGAAAAAGACAAAAATAAACAAAATATAGAAATAACAAAAAACACACTTCTAAAGAAAAAGACAAAAATAAACAAAATATAGAAATAACAAAAAACACTCTTCTAAAGAAAAAGACAAAAATAAACAAAATATAGAAATAACAAAAAACACTCTTCTAAAGCAAAAAAGACAAAAATAAACAAAATATAGAAATAACAAAAAACACTCTTCTAAAGAAAAAAGACAAAAATAAACAAAATAGAGAAATGAGTAAAACACACTTCTAAAGAAAAAAGACAAACATAAACAAAATGTAGAAATAACAAAAACACTCTTCTAAAGAAAAAAGACAAAAATAAACAAAATATAGAAATAACAAAAAACACTTTTCTAAAGAAAAACGACAAAAATAAACAAAATATAGAAATAACAAAAAACACTCTTCTAAAGAAAAACGACAAAAATAAACAAAATATAGAAATGAGTAAAACACACTTCTAAAGAAAAAGACAAAAATAAACAAAATAGAGAAATGAGTAAAACACACTTCTAAAGAAAAAGTCAAAAATAAACAAAATATAGAAATAACAAAAACACTCTTCTAAAAGAAAAAAGACAAAAATGAACAAAATAGAGAAATGGGTAAAACACACTTCTAAAGAAAAAGACAAAAATAAACAAAATATAGAAATAACAAAAAACACTCTTCTAAAGAAAAAGACAAAAATAAACAAAATAAATGAGTAAAACACACTTCTAAAGAAAAGACAAAAATAAACAAAATATAGAAATAACAAAAAACACTCTTCTAAAAAGACAAAAATAAACAAAATATAGAAATAACAAAAAACACTCTTCTAAAGAAAAAGACAAAAATAAACAAAATATAGAAACAACAAAAAACACTCTTCTAAAGAAAAAAGACAAAAATAAACAAAATATAGAAATAACAAAAAACACTCTTCTAAAGAAAAAGACAAAAATAAACAAATAGTGTTAGAGTAAACCTACACTTCTAAAGAAAAAAGACAAACATAAACAAAATATAGAAATAACAAAAACACTCTTCTAAAGAAAAAAGACAAAAATAAACAAAATATAGAAATAACAAAAAACACTCTTCTAAAGAAAAAAGACAAAAAATAAACAAAATATAGAAATGAGTAAAACACACTTCTAAAGAAAAAGACAAAAATAAACAAAATATAGAAATGAGTAAAACACACTTCTAAAGAAAAAGACAAAAATAAACAAAATATAGAAATAACAAAAAACACTCTTCTAAAGAAAAAGACAAAAATAAACAAAATATAGAAATAACAAAAAACACTCTTCTAAAGCAAAAAAGAAAAAAATAAACAAAATATAGAAATAACAAAAAACACTCTTCTAAAGAGAAAAAAGACAAAAATAAACAAAATAGAGAAATGAGTAAAACACACTTCTAAAGAAAAAGACAAACATAAACAAAATGTAGAAATAACAAAAACACTCTTCTAAAGAAAAAAGACAAAAATAAACAAAATATAGAAATAACAAAAAACACTCTTCTAAAGAAAACGACAAAAATAAACAAAATATAGAAATGATAAAACACTTCTAAAGAAAAAGACAAAAATAAACAAAATAGAGAAATGGAAGTAAAACACAATTCTAAAGAAAAAAGTCAAAAATAAACAAAATATAGAAATAACAAAAACACTCTTCTAAAGAAAAAAGACAAAAATGAACAAAATAGAGAAATGAGTAAAACACACTTCTAAAGAAAAAGACAAAAATAAACAAAATATAGAAATAACAAAAAACACTCTTCTAAAGAAAAAAGACAAAAATAAACAAAATAGAGAAATGAGTAAAACACACTTCTAAAGAAAAAGTCAAAAATAAACAAAATATAGAAATAACAAAAAACACACTTCTAAAGAAAAAGACAAAAATAAACAAAATATAGAAATAACAAAAAACACTCTTCTAAAAAAAGACAAAAATAAACAAAATATAGAAACAACAAAAAACACTCTTCTAAAGAAAAAGACAAAAATAAACAAAATATAGAAATAACAAAAAACACTCTTCTAAAGAAAAAAGACAAAAATAAACAAAATAGAGTATTGAGTAAAACACTTCTAAAGAAAAAAGACAAACATAAACAAAATATAGAAATAACAAACACTTTCTTCTAAAGAAAAAGACAAAAATAAACAAAATATAGAAATAACAAAAAACACTCTTCTAAAAAGAAAAAAGACAAAAATAAACAAAATATAGAAATGAGTAAAACACACTTCTAAAAGAAAAAGACAAAAATAAACAAATAGAGAAATGAGTAAAACACACTTCTAAAGAAAAAGTCAAAAATAAACAAAATATAGAAATAACAAAAAACACTCTTCTAAAGAAAAAAGACAAAAATAAACAAAATAGAGAAATGAGTAAAACACACTTCTAAAGAAAAAAAGACAAAAATAAACAAAATAGAGAAATAGGTAAAACACACTTCTAAAGAAAAAGACAAAAATAAACAAAATATAGAAATAACAAAAAACACTCTTCTAAAGAAAAAAGACAAAAATAAACAAAAATAGAGAAATGAGTAAAGCACACTTCTAAAGAAAAAAAAAACATAAACAAAATATAGAAATAACAAAAACACTCTTCTAAAGAAAAAAAACAAACAAAAATAAACAAAATATAGAAATAACAAAAAACACTCTTCTAAAGAAAAAGACAAAAATAAACAAATATAGAAATAACAAAAACACTCTTCTAAAGAAAAAAGACAAAAATAAACAATATATAGAAATAACAAAAAACACTCTTCTAAAGAAAAAAGACAAAAATAAACAAAATATAGAAATGAGTAAAACACACTTCTAAAGAAAAAGACAAAAATGAACAAAATAGAGAAATGAGTAAAACACACTTCTAAAGAAAAGGTCAAAAATAAACAAAATATAGAAATAACAAAAAACACTCTTCTAAAGAAAAAAGACAAAAATAAACAAAATAGAGAAATGAGTAAAACACACTTCTAAAGAAAAAGACAAAAACAAACAAAATATAGAAATAATTAAAACACTGATGCAAACAAAAATGACAAAAATTAATACAATATAGAGAAATAACAAAAACATAACTTAGAACAAACAAAACTACAAACAAAAATGAACAAAATATAAAAAAGAATAAAACACTTTTCTAAAGAAAAAAGGCAAAAATAAACAAATTATAGAAATAACAAAAATACTCGTCTAAAGAAAAAAAGACAAAAATAAACAAAATATAGAAATGAGTAAAATACACTTCTAAAGAAAAAAGACTAAATAAACAAAATAGAGAAATGAGTAAAACACACTTCTAAAGAAAAAGACAAAAATAAACAAAATATAGAAATAACAAAAAAACACTCTTCTAAAGAAAATACAAAAATAAACAAAATATGGAAATAACAAAAAACACGACTCTAAAGAAAAAAGACAAAAATAAACAAAATATAGAAATGAGTAAAACACACTTCTAAAGAAAAAAAGACCAAAATAAACAAAATAGAGAAATGAGTAAAACACACTTCTAAAGAAAAAGACAAAAATAAACAAAATATAGAAATGAGTAAAACACACTTCTAAAGAAAAAGACAAAAATAAACAAAATATAGAAATAACAAAAAACACTCTTCTAATGAAAAAAGACAAAAATAAACACAATATAGAAATAACAAAAAACACTCTTCTAAAGAAAAAGACAAAAATAAACAAAATATAGAAATAACAAAAAACACTCTTCTAAAGAAAAAGACAAAAATAAACAAAATATAGAAATAACAAAAAACACACTTCTAAAGAAAAAGACAAAAATAAACAAAATATAGAAATAACAAAAAACACTCTTCTAAAGAAAAAGACAAAAATAAACAAAATATAGAAATAACAAAAAACACTCTTCTAAAGCAAAAAAGACAAAAATAAACAAAATATAGAAATAACAAAAAACACTCTTCTAAAGAAAAAAGACAAAAATAAACAAAATAGAGAAATGAGTAAAACACACTTCTAAAGAAAAAAGACAAACATAAACAAAATTTAGAAATAACAAAAACACTCTTCTAAAGAAAAAAGACAAAAATAAACAAAATATAGAAATAACAAAAAACACTCTTCTAAAGAAAAAAGACAAAAATAAACAAAATAGAAAAATGAGTAAAACACACTTCTAAAGAAAAAGACAAAAAGAAATAAAATATAGAAATAACAAAAAACACTCTTCTAAAGAAAAAAGACAAAAATAAACAAAATAGAGAAATGAGTAAAACACACTTCTAAAGAAAAAGACAAAAATAAACAAAATATAGAAATAACAAAAAACACACTTCTAAAGAAAAAGACAAAAATAAACAAAATATAGAAATAACAAAAAACACTCTTCTAAAGAAAAAGGCAAAAATAAACAAAATATAGAAATAACAAAAAACACTCTTCTAAAGAAAAAAGACAAAAATAAACAAAATATAGAAATAACAAAAAACACTCTTCTAAAGAAAAAAGACAAAAATAAACAAAATAGAGTATTGAGTAAAACACACTTCTAAAGAAAAAAAGACAAACATAAACAAAATATAGAAATAACAAAAACACTCTTCTAAAGAAAAAAGACAAAAATAAACAAAATATAGAAATAACAAAAAACACTCTTCTAAAGAAAAAAAGACAAAAATAAACAAAATATAGAAATGAGTAAAACACACTTCTAAAGAAAAAGACAAAAATAAACAAAATAGAGAAATGAGTAAAACACACTTCTAAAGAAAAAGTCAAAAATAAACAAAATATAGAAATAACAAAAAACACTCTTCTAAAGAAAAAAAGACAAAAATAAACAAAATAGAGAAATGAGTAAAACACACTTCTAAAGAAAAAGACAAAAACAAACAAAATAGAGAAAAGAGAAAAACACCCTTCTAAACAAAAAGACAAAAATAAACAAAATATAGAAATAACAAAAAACACTCTTCTAAAGAAAAAATACAAAAATAAACAAAATAGAGAAATGAGTAAAGCACACTTCTAAAGAAAAAAGACAAACATAAACAAAATATAGAAATAACAAAAACACTCTTCTAAAGAAAAAAAACAAACAAAAATAAACAAAATATAGAAATAACAAAAAACACTCTTCTAAAGAAAAAGACAAAAATAAACAAATATAGAAATAAAAAAAACACTCTTCTAAAGAAAAAAGACAAAAATAAACAAAATATAGAAATGAGTAAAACACACTTCTAAAGAAAAAGACAAAAATAAACAAAATATAGAAATGAGTAAAACACACTTCTAAAGAAAAAGACAAAAATAAACAAAATATAGAAATAACAAAAAACACTCTTCTAAAGAAAAAGACAAAAATAAACAAAATATAGAAATAACAAAAAACACTCTTCTAAAGCAAAAAAGAAAAAAATAAACAAAATATAGAAATAACAAAAAACACTCTTCTAAAGAAAAAAGACAAAAATAAACAAAATAGAGAAATGAGTAAAACACACTTCTAAAGAAAAAAGACAAACATAAACAAAATGTAGAAATAACAAAAACACTCTTCTAAAGAAAAAAGACAAAAATAAACAAAATATAGAAATAACAAAAAACACTCTTCTAAAGAAAAACGACAAAAATAAACAAAATATAGAAATGAGTAAAACACACTTCTAAAGAAAAAGACAAAAATAAACAAAATAGAGAAATGAGTAAAACACAATTCTAAAGAAAAAGTCAAAAATAAACAAAATATAGAAATAACAAAAACACTCTTCTAAAGAAAAAAGACAAAAATGAACAAAATAGAGAAATGAGTAAAACACACTTCTAAAGAAAAAGACAAAAATAAACAAAATATAGAAATAACAAAAAACACTCTTCTAAAGAAAAAAAGACAAAAATAAACAAAATAGAGAAATGAGTAAAACACACTTCTAAAGAAAAAGTCAAAAATAAACAAAATATAGAAATAACAAAAAACACACTTCTAAAGAAAAAGACAAAAATAAACAAAATATAGAAATAACAAAAAACACTCTTCTAAAGAAAAAGACAAAAATAAACAAAATATAGAAACAACAAAAAACACTCTTCTAAAGAAAAAAAGACAAAAATAAACAAAATATAGAAATAACAAAAAACACTCTTCTAAAGAAAAAAGACAAAAATAAACAAAATAGAGTATTGAGTAAAACACACTTCTAAAGAAAAAAGACAAACATAAACAAAATATAGAAATAACAAAAACACTCTTCTAAAGAAAAAAGACAAAAATAAACAAAATATAGAAATGAGTAAAACACACTTCTAAAGAAAAAGACAAAAATAAACAAAATAGAGAAATGAGTAAAACACACTTCTAAAGAAAAAGTCAAAAATAAACAAAATATAGAAATAACAAAAAACACTCTTCTAAAGAAAAAAGACAAAAATAAACAAAATAGAGAAATGAGTAAAACACACTTCTAAAGAAAAAGACAAAAATAAACAAAATAGAGAAATGAGTAAAACACACTTCTAAAGAAAAAGACAAAAATAAACAAAATATAGAAATAACAAAAAACACTCTTCTAAAGAAAAAAGACAAAAATAAACAAAATCGAGAAATGAGTAAAGCACACTTCTAAAGAAAAAAAAAACATAAACAAAATATAGAAATAACAAAAACACTCTTCTAAAGAAAAAAAACAAACAAAAATAAACAAAATATAGAAATAACAAAAAACACTCTTCTAAAGAAAAAGACAAAAATAAACAAATATAGAAATAACAAAAACACTCTTCTAAAGAAAAAAGACAAAAATAAACAATATATAGAAATAACAAAAAACACTCTTCTAAAGAAAAAAGACAAAAATAAACAAAATATAGAAATGAGTAAAACACACTTCTAAAGAAAAAGACAAAAATAAACAAAATAGAGAAATGAGTAAAACACACTTCTAAAGAAAAAGTCAAAAATAAACAAAATATAGAAATAACAAAAAACACTCTTCTAAAGAAAAAAGACAAAAATAAACAAAATAGAGAAATGAGTAAAACACACTTCTAAAGAAAAAGACAAAAACAAACAAAATATAGAAATAATTAAAACACTGATGCAAACAAAAATGACAAAAATTAATACAATATAGAGAAATAACAAAAACATAACTTAGAACAAACAAAACTACAAACAAAAATGAACAAAATATAAAAATGAATAAAACACTTTTCTAAAGAAAAAAGGCAAAAATAAACAAATTAACGAGAAATAACAAAAATACTCGTCTAAAGAAAAAAGACAAAAATAAACAAAATATAGAAATGAGTAAAATACACTTCTAAGAAAAAGACAAACATAAACAAAATATAGAAATAACAAAAACACTCTTCTAAAGAAAAAAAAACAAACAAAAAATAAACAAAATATAGAAATAACAAAAAACACTCTTCTAAAGAAAAAGACAAAAATAAACAAATATAGAAATAACAAAAAACACTCTTCTAAAGAAAAAAGACAAAAATAAACAAAATATAGAAATGAGTAAAACACACTTCTAAAGAAAAAGACAAAAATAAACAAAATATAGAAATGAGTAAAACACACTTCTAAAGAAAAAGACAAAAATAAACAAAATATAGAAATAACAAAAAACACTCTTCTAAAGAAAAAGACAAAAATAAACAAAATATAGAAATAACAAAAAACACTCTTCTAAAGCAAAAAAGAAAAAAATAAACAAAATATAGAAATAACAAAACACTCTTCTAAAGAAAAAAAGACAAAAATAAACAAAATAGAGAAATGAGTAAAACACACTTCTAAAGAAAAAGACAAACATAAACAAAATGTAGAAATAACAAAAACACTCTTCTAAAGAGAAAAGACAAAAATAAACAAAATATAGAAATAACAAAAAACACTCTTCTAAAGAAAAACGACAAAAATAAAAACAAAATATAGAAATGAGTAAAACACACTTCTAAAGAAAAAGACAAAAATAAACAAAATAGAGAAATGATAAAACACAATTCTAAAGAAAAAGTCAAAAATAAACAAAATATAGAAATAACAAAAACACTCTTCCTAAAGAAAAAGACAAAAATGAACAAAATAGAGAAATATGAGTAAAACACACTTCTAAAGAAAAAGACAAAAATAAACAAAATATAGAAATAACAAAAAACACTCTTCTAAAGAAAAAAGACAAAAATAAACAAAATAGAGAAATGAGTAAAACACACTTCTAAAGAAAAAAGACAAACATAAACAAAATATAGAAATAACAAAAACACTCTTCTAAAAGAAAAAAACAAACAAAAATAAACAAAATATAGAAATAACAAAAAACACTCTTCTAAAGAAAAAGACAAAAATAAACAAATATAGAAATAACAAAAAACACTCTTCTAAAGAAAAAAGACAAAAATAAACAAAATATAGAAATGAGTAAAACACACTTCTAAAGAAAAAGACAAAAATAAACAAAATATAGAAATGGGTAAAACACACTTCTAAAGAAAAAGACAAAATAAACAAAATATAGAAATAACAAAAAACACTCTTCTAAAGAAAAAGACAAAAATAAACAAAATATAGAAATAACAAAAAACACTCTTCTAAAGCAAAAAAAGAAAAAAATAAACAAAATATAGAAATAACAAAAAACACTCTTCTAAAGAAAAAAGACAAAAATAAACAAAATAGAGAAATGAGTAAAACACACTTCTAAAGAAAAAAGACAAACATAAACAAAATGTAGAAATAACAAAAACACTCTTCCAAAGAAAAAGACAAAAATAAACAAAATATAGAAATAACAAAAAACACTCTTCTAAAGAAAAACGACAAAAATAAACAAAATATAGAAATGAGTAAAACACACTTCTAAAGAAAAAGACAAAAATAAACAAAATAGAGAAATGAGTAAAACACAATTCTAAAGAAAAAGTCAAAAATAAACAAAATATAGAAATAACAAAAACACTCTTCTAAAGAAAAAAGACAAAAATGAACAAAATAGAGAAATGAGTAAAACACACTTCTAAAGAAAAAGACAAAAATAAACAAAATATAGAAATAACAAAAAACACTCTTCTTCTAAAGAAGAAAAAAAGACAACAAAAATAAACAAAATATAGAAATAAACAAAAAACACACTTTTAAAGAAAAAAGACAAAAATAAACAAATATAGAAATAACAAAACACTCTTCTAAAGAAAAAAAGACAAAAATAAACAATACATAGAAATAACAAAACACTTTCTAAAGAAAAAAAGACAAATAAACAAAATATAGAAATGAGTAAAACACACTTTAAAATAGAAAAGACAAAATAAACAAAATAGAGAAATGGAAAACACACTTAAAGAAAAGTCAAAAATAAACAAAATATAGAAATAACAAAAAACACTTAAAGAAAAAGACAAATAAACAAAATAGAGAAATGAGTAAACACACTTCTAAAGAAAGACAAAAAAACAAACAAAATATAGAAATAATTAAAACACTGATGCAAACAAAAATGACAAAAATTAACAAGCAATATAGAGAAATAACAAAAACATAACTTAGAACAAAACAACCACCAAACAAAAATGAACAAAATATAAAAATGAATAAAACACTTTTCTAAAGAAAAAAGGCAAAAATAAACAAATTATAGAAATAACAAAAATACTCGTCTAAAGAAAAAAGACAAAAATAAACAAAATATAGAAAATGAGTAAAATACATTTAAAGAAAAAGACTAAATAAACAAAATAGAGAAATGAGTAAAACACACTTCTAAAGAAAAAGACACAAATAAACAAAATATAGAAATAACAAAAACACTCTTCAAAGAAAATACAAAAATAAACAAAATATGGGAAATAACAAAAAACACTCTCTAAAGAAAAAAAGACAAAAATAAACAAAATATAGAAATGAGTAAAACACACTTCTAAAGAAAAAAGACCAAAATAAACAAAATAGAGAAATGAGTAAAACACACTTTCTAAAGAAAAGACAAAATAAACAAAATATAGAAATGAGTAAAACACACTTCTAAAGAAAAAGACAAAATAAACAAAATATAGAAATAACAAAAAACACTTAATGAAAAAGACAAAAATAAACACAATACAGAAATAACAAAACACTCTTCTAAAGAAAAAGTCAAAATAAACAAATATAGAAATAACAAAACACATTTCTAAAGAAAAAGACAAAAATAAACAAAATATAGAAATAACAAAAAACACTTTTCTAAAGAAAAGACAAAAATAAACAAAATATATAAACAACAAAACACTCTTCTAAAGAAAAAAGACAAAATAAACAAAATATAGAACAATAAAAAAACACTCTTCCAAAGAAAAAAGACAAAAATAAATAAAATAGAGTATTGAGTAAAACACACTTCTAAAGAAAAAGACAAACATAAACAAAATATAGAAATAACAAAAACACTCTTCTAAAGAAAAAAGACAAAATAAACAAAATATAGAAAATGAGTAAAACACACTTCTAAAGAAAGACAAAATAAACAAAATAGAGAAATGAGAAACACACTTCTAAAGAAAAAGTCAAAAAATAAACAAAATATAGAAATAACAAAAAACACTCTTCTAAAGAAAAAAGACAAAAATAAACAAAATAGAGAAATGAGTAAAACACACTTCTAAAGAAAAAAGACAAAAATAAACAAAATAGAGAATGAGTAAAAACACACTTAAAGAAAAAGACAAAAATAAACAAAATATAGAAATAATAAAAACACTCTTCTAAAGAAAAGACAAAAATAAACAAAATCGAGAAATGATAAAGCACACTTCTAAAGAAAAAAACATAAACAAAATATAGAAATAACAAAACACTTTCTAAAGAAAAAAACAAACAAAAATAAACAAATATAGAAATAACAAAAAACACACTTAAAGAAAAAAGACAAAGGTTAAACAAATATAGAAATAACAAAACACTTTCTAAAGAAAAAAAGACAAAAATAAACAATATATAGAAATAAAAACACTTTTCTAAAGAAAAAAAGACAAAAATAAACAAAATATAGAAATGAGTAAAACACACTTAAAGAAAAAGACAAAATAAACAACAAATAGAGAAATGAGTAAAACACACTTCTAAAGAAAAAGTCAAAAATAAACAAAATATAGAAATAACAAAAAACACTTTTCTAAAGAAAAAAAGACAAAAATAAACAAAATAGAGAAATGAGTAAAACACACTTCTAAAGAAAAAGACAAAAACAAACAAAATATAGAAATAATTAAAACACTGATGCAAACAAAATGACAAAAATTAATACAATATAGAGAAATAACAAAAACATAACTTTAGAACAAACAAAACTACAAACAAAAATGAACAAAATATAAAAATGAATAAAACACTCTTTTCTAAAGAAAAGGCAAAAATAAACAAATTATAGAAATAACAAAAATACCTGCCTAAAGAAAAAAGACAAAATAAACAAAAATATAGAAATGAGTAAAATACACTTCTAAAGAAAAAAAGACTAAATAAACAAAATAGAGAAATGAGTAAAACACACTTCTAAAGAAAAAGACAAAATAAACAAAATATAGAAACAATAAAAACACTTTCTAAAGAAAACAAAAAATAAACAAAATATGAAACAACAAAAACACTCTCTAAAGAAAAAAGACAAAATAAACAAAATATAGAAATGAGTAAAACACACTTCTAAAGAAAAGACCAAAATAAACAAAATAGAGAAATGAGTAAAACACACTTCTAAAGAAAAAAGACAAAATAAACAAAATATAGAAAATGAGTAAAACACACTTTGCAAAGAAAAAGACAAAATAAACAAAAGTGATAGAAATAACAAAAAACACTTCTAATGAAAAGACAAAAAAGGTAAACACAATATAGAAATAACAAAAAACACTTTTCTAAAGAAAAAAAGTATAAAAATAAACAAAATATAGAAAACAACAAAAAATACCTTTCTAAAGAAAAAAAGACAAAAATAAACAAAATATAGAAATAACAAAAACACACTTAAAGAAAAAGACAAAAATAATCAAATATAGAAATAACAAAAAACACTTTTCTAAAGAAAAAAGACAAAAATAAACAAAATATAGAAATAATAAAACACTCTTCTAAAGCAAAAAAGACAAAAATAAACAAAATATAGAAATAACAAAAAACACTCTTCTAAAGAAAAAAGACAAAAATAAACAAAATAGAGAAATGAGTAAAACACACTTCTAAAGAAAAAAGACAAACAAACAAAATGTAGAAATAACAAAAACACTCTTCTAAAGAAAAAAGACAAAAATAAACAAAATATAGAAATAACAAAAAACACTCTTCTAAAGAAAAAAGACAAAAATAAACAAAATAGAGAAATGAGTAAAACACACTTCTAAAGAAAAAGACAAAAATAAACAAAATATAGAAATAACAAAAAACACTCTTCTAAAGAAAAAAGACAAAAATAAACAAAATAGAAATGAGTAAAACACACTTCTAAAGAAAAAGACAAAAATAAACAAAATATAGAAATAACAAAAAACACACTTCTAAGAAAAAGACAAAAATAAACAAAATATAGAAATAACAAAAAACACTCTTCTAAAGAAAAAGGCAAAAATAAACAAAATATAGAAATAACAAAAAACACTCTTCTAAGAAAAAAAGACAAAAATAAACAAAATATAGAAATAACAAAAAACACTCTTCTAAAGAAAAAAGACAAAAATAAACAAAATAGAGTATTGAGTAAAACACACTTCTAAAGAAAAAAGACAAACATAAACAAAATATAGAAATAACAAAAACACTCTTCTAAAGAAAAAAGACAAAAATAAACAAAACAAAATAACAAAAAACACTCTTCTAAAGAAAAAAGACAAAAAAATAAACAAAATATAGAAATGAGTAAAACACACTTCTAAAGAAAAAGACAAAAATAAACAAAATAGAGAAATGAGTAAAACACTTCTAAAGAAAAAGTCAAGAAATAAACAAAATATAGAAATAACAAAAAACACTCTTCTAAAGAAAAAAGACAAAAATAAACAAAATAGAGAAATGAGTAAAACACACTTCTAAAGAAAAAGACAAAAACAAACAAAATAGAGAAAGAGAAAAACACCCTTCTAAACAAAGAAGACAAAAATAAACAAAATATAGAAATAACAAAAAACACTCTTCTAAAGAAAAAATACAAAAATAAATAAAATAGAGAAATGAGTAAAGCACACTTCTAAAGAAAAAAGACAAACATAAACAAAATATAGAAATAACAAAAACACTCTTCTAAAGAACAAAAACAAACAAAAATAAACAAAATATAGAAATAACAAAAAACACTCTTCTAAAGAAAAAGACAAAAATAAACAAATATAGAAATAACAAAAACACTCTTCTAAAGAAAAAAAGACAAAAATAAACAAAATATAGAAATAACAAAAAACACTCTTCTAAGAAAAAAACAAAAATAAACAAAATAGAGTATTGGGTAAAACACATTTCTAAAGAAAAAAGACAAACATAAACAAAATATAGAAATAACAAAAACACTCTTCTAAAGAAAAAGACAAAAATAAACAAAATATAGAAATAACAAAAAACACTCTTCTAAAGAAAAAAAGACAAAATAAACAAAATAGAGAAATGAGTAAAACACACTTCTAAAGAAAAAAGACAAAAATAAACAAAATATAGAAATAACAAAAAACACTCTTCTAAAGAAAAAGACAAAAATAAACAAAATATAGAAATAACAAAAACACTCTTCTAAAGAAAAAGACAAAAATAAACAAAATATGGAAATAACAAAAAACACTCTTCTAAAGAAAAAGACAAAAATTAACAAAATAGAGAAATGAGTAAAACACACTTCTAAAGAAAAAAGACAAAAATAAACAAAATATAGAAATAACAAAAAACACTCTTCTAAAGAAAAAAGACAAAAATAAACAAAATAGAGAAATGAGTAAAACACACTTCTAAAGAAAAAGACAAAAATAAACAAAATATAGAAATAACAAAAAACACACTTCTAAGGAAAAGACAAAAATAAACAAAATATAGAAATAACAAAAAACACTCTTCTAAAGAAAAAGTGAAAATAAACAAATATAGAAATAACAAAAAGCACTCTTCTAAAGAAAAAAGACAAAAATAAACAAAATATAGAAATAACAAAAAACACTCTTCTAAAGAAAAAAGACAAAAATAAACAAAATAGAGTATTGAGTAAAACACACTTCTAAAGAAAAAAGACAAACATAAACAAAATATAGAAATAACAAAAACACTCTTCTAAAGAAAAAAGACAAAAATAAACAAAATATAGAAATGAGTAAAACACACTTCTAAAGAAAAAGACAAAAATAAACAAAATAGAGAAATGAGTAAAACACACTTCTAAAGAAAAAGTCAAAAATAAACAAAATATAGAAATAACAAAAAACACTCTTCTAAAGAAAAAAAAGACAAAAATAAACAAAATAGAGAAATGAGTAAAACACACTTCTAAAGAAAAAGACAAAAACAAACAAAATAGAGAAAAGAGAAAAACACCCTTCTAAACAAAAAGACAAAAAATAAACAAAATATAGAAATATAAAAAAGCACTCTTCTAAAGAAAAAAATACAAAAATAAATAAAATAGAGAAATGAGTAAAGCACACTTCTAAAGAAAAAAAGACAAACATAAACAAAATATAGAAATAACAAAAACACTCTTCTAAAAGACAAAAACAAACAAAAATAAACAAAATATAGAAATAACAAAAAACACTCTTCTAAAGAAAAAGACAAAAATAAACAAATATAGAAATAACAAAAACACTCTTCTAAAGAAAAAAGACAAAAATAAACAAAATATAGAAATAACAAAAAACACTCTTCTAAAGAAAAAAAACAAAAATAAACAAGACGGTATTGAGTAAAACACATTTCTAAAGAAAAAAGACAAACATAAACAAAATATAGAAATAACAAAAACACTCTTCTAAAGAAAAAGACAAAAATAAACAAAATATAGATATAACAAAAAACACTCTTCTAAAGAAAAAAGACAAAATAAACAAAATAGAGAAATGAGTAAAACACTTCTAAAGAAAAAGACAAAAACAAACAAAATATAGAAATAACAAAAAACACTCTTCTAAAGAAAAGACAAAAATAAACAAAATATAGAAATAACAAAAACACTCTTCTAGAAAAAGACAAAAATAAACAAAATATGGAAATAACAAAAAACACTCTTCTAAAGAAAAAGACAAAAATAAACAAAATATAGAAATGAGTAAAAAACACTCTTCTAAAGAAAAAAAAGACCAAAATAAACAAAATAGAAAATGAGTAAAACACTTCTAAAGAAAAAGACAAAAATAAACAAAAATAGAGAAATGAGTAAAACACACTTCTAAAGAAAAAGACAAAAATAAACAAAATATAGAAATAACAAAAAACACTCTACAAGAAAAAAGACAAAAATAAACACAATATAGAAATAACAAAAAACACTCTTCTAAAGAAAAAGACAAAAAATAAACAAAATATAGAAATAACAAAAAACACTCTTCTAAAGAAAAAAAGACAAAAATAAACAAATTATAGAAATAACAAAAAACACTCTTCTAAAGAAAAAAGACAAAAATAAACAAAATATAGAAATGAGTAAAACACACTTCTAAAGAAAAAAGACAAAAATAAACAAAATAGAGAAATGAGTAAAACACAACTAAAGAAAAAGTCAAAAATAAACAAAATATAGAAATATAAAACACTCTTCTAAAGAAAAAAGACAAAAATAAACAAAATAGAGAAATGAGTAAAACACACTTCTAAAGAAAAAGACGAAAATAAACAAAATAGAGAAATGAGTAAAACACCCTTCTAAACAAAAAGACAAAAATAAACAAAATATAGAAATAACAAAAAACACTCTTCTAAAGAAAAAAGACAAAAATAAACAAAATAGAGAAATGAGTAAAGCACACTTCTAAAGAAAAAAGACAAACATAAACAAAATATAGAAATAACAAAAACACTCTTCTAAAGAAAAAAAACAAACAAAAATAAACAAAATATAGAAATAAGAAAAAACACTCTTCTAAAGAAAAAGACAAAAATAAACAAATATAGAAATAACAAAAACACTCTTCTAAAGAAAAAAGACAAAAATAAACAAAATATAGAAATAACAAAAAACACTCTTCTAAAGAAAAAAGACAAAAATAAACAAAATAGAGTATTGAGTAAAACACATTTCTAAAGAAAAAAGACAAACATAAACAAAATATAGAAATAACAAAAACACTCTTCTAAATAAAAAAGACAAAAATAAACAAAATATAGAAATAACAAAAAACACTCTTCTAAAGAAAAAAGACAAAATAAACAAAATAGAGAAATGAGTAAAACACACTTCTAAAGAAAAAGACAAAAATAAACAAAATAGAGAAATGAGTAAAACACACTTCTAAAGAAAAAGACAAAAATAAACAAAATATAGAAATAACAAAAAACACTCTTCTAAAGAAAAAAGACAAAAATAAACACAATATAGAAATAACAAAAAACACTCTTCTAAAGAAAAAGACAAAAATAAACAAAATATAGAAATAACAAAAAACACTCTTCTAAAGAAAAAGACAAAAATAAACAAATTATAGAAATAACAAAAAACACTCTTCTAAAGAAAAAAGACAAAAATAAACAAAATATAGAAATGAGTAAAACACACTTATAAAGAAAAAGACAAAAATAAACAAAATAGAGAAATGAGTAAAACACACTTCTAAAGAAAAAGTCAAAAATAAACAAAATATAGAAATAACAAAAAACACTCTTCTAAAGAAAAAAGACAAAAATAAACAAAATAGAGAAATGAGTAAAACACACTTCTAAAGAAAAAGACAAAAATAAACAAAATAGAGAAATGAGTAAAACACCCTTCTAAACAAAAAGACAAAAATAAACAAAATATAGAAATAACAAAAAACACTCTTCTAAAGAAAAAAGACAAAAATAAACAAAATAGAGAAATGAGTAAAGCACACTTCTAAAGAAAAAAAGACAAACATAAACAAAATATAGAAATAACAAAAACACTCTTCTAAAGAAAAAAAACAAACAAAAATAAACAAAATATAGAAATAACAAAAAACACTCTTCTAAAGAAAAAGACAAAAATAAACAAATATAGAAATAACAAAAACACTCTTCTAAATAAAAAAGACAAAAATAAACAAAATATAGAAATAACAAAAAACACTCTTCTAAAGAAAAAAGACAAAAATAAACAAAATAGAGTATTGAGTAAAACACATTTCTAAAGAAAAAAGACAAACATAAACAAAATATAGAAATAACAAAAACACTCTTCTAAAGAAAAAAAGACAAAAATAAACAAAATATAGAAATAACAAAAAACACTCTTCTAAAGAAAAAAGACAAAATAAACAAAATAGAGAAATGAGTAAAACACACTTCTAAAGAAAAAGACAAAAATAAACAAAATAGAGAAATGAGTAAAACACACTTCTAAAGAAAAAGACAAAAATAAACAAAATATAGAAATAACAAAAAACACTCTTCTAAAGAAAAAAGACAAAAATAAACACAATATAGAAATAACAAAAAACACTCTTCTAAAGAAAAAGACAAAAATAAACAAAATATAGAAATAACAAAAAACACTCTTCTAAAGAAAAAGACAAAAATAAACAAAATATAGAAATAACAAAAAACACACTTCTAAAGAAAAAGACAAAAATAAACAAAATATAGAAATAACAAAAAACACTCTTCTAAAGAAAAAGACAAAAATAAACAAAATATAGAAATGAGTAAAACACACTTCTAAAGAAAAAAAGACAAAAATAAACAAAATATAGAAATAACAAAAAACACTCTTCTAAAGAAAAAAGACAAAAATAGACAAAATAGAGAAATGAGTAAAACACACTTCTAAAGAAAAAAGACAAACATAAACAAAATGTAGAAATAACAAAAACACTCTTCTAAAGAAAAAAGACAAAAATAAACAAAATATAGAAATAACAAAAAACACTCTTCTAAAGAAAAAAAGACAAAAATAAACAAAATATAGAAATGAGTAAAACACACTTCGAAAGAAAAAGACAAACATAAACAAAATAGAGAAATGAGTAAAACACACTTCTAAAGAAAATGTCAAAAATAAACAAAATATAGAAATAACAAAAACACTCTTCTAAAGAAAAAAGACAAAAATAAACAAAATATAGAAATAACAAAAAACACTCTTCTAAAGAAAAAGACAAAAATAAACAAAATATAGAAATAACAAAAAACACTCTTCTAAAGAAAAAAGACAAAAATAAACAAAATAGAGAAATGAGTAAAACACACTTCTAAAGAAAAAGACAAAAATAAACAAAATATAGAAATATCAAAAAACACACTTCGAAAGAAAAAGACAAAAATAAACAAAATATAGAAATAACAAAAAACACTCTTCTAAAGAAAAAGACAAAAATAAACAAAATATAGAAATAACAAAAAACACTCTTCTAAAGAAAAAAAGACAAAAATAAACAAAATATAGAAATAACAAAAAACACTCTTCTAAAGAAAAAAGACAAAAATAAACAAAATAGAGTATTGAGTAAAACATACTTCTAAAGAAAAAAGACAAACATAAACAAAATATATAAATAACAAAAACACTCTTCTAAAGAAAAAAAGACAAAAATAAACAAAATATAGAAATAACAAAAAACACTCTTCTAAAGAAAAAAGACAAAAATAAACAAAATATAGAAATGAGTAAAACACACTTCTAAAGAAAAAGACAAAAATAAACAAAATAGAGAAATGAGTAAAACACACTTCTAAAGAAAAAGTCAAAAATAAACAAAATATAGAAATAACAAAAAACACTCTTCTAAAGAAAAAAAGACAAAAATAAACAAAATAGAGAAATGAGTAAAACACACTTCTAAAGAAAAAGACAAAAATAAACAAAATAGAGAAATGAGTAAAACACACTTCTAAAGAAAAAGACAAAAATAAACAAAATATAGAAATAACAAAAAACACTCTTCTAAAGAAAAAAGACAAAAATAAACAAAATAGAGAAATGAGTAAAGCACACTTCTAAAGAAATTGACAAACATAAACAAAATATAGAAATAACAAAAACACTCTTCTAAAGAAAAAAACAAACAAAAATAAACAAAATATAGAAATAACAAAAAACACTCTTCTAAAGAAAAAGACAAAAATAAACAAATATAGAAATAACAAAAACACTCTTCTAAAGAAAAAAGACAAAAATAAACAAAATATAGAAATAACAAAAAACACTCTTCTAAAGAAAAAAGACAAAAATAAACAAAATATAGAAATGATTAAAACACACTTCTAAAGAAAAAGACAAAAATAAACAAAATAGAGAAATGAGTAAAACACACTTCTAAAGAAAAAGTCAAAAATAAACAAAATATAGAAATAACAAAAAACACTCTTCTAAAGAAAAAAGACAAAAATAAACAAAATAGAGAAATGAGTAAAACACACTTCTAAAGAAAAAGACAAAAATAAACAAAATAGAGAAATGAGTAAAACAAACTTCTAAAGTAAAAAGACAAACATAAACAAAATGTAGAAATAACAAAAAACACTCTTCTAAAGAAAAAAAACAAAAATAAACAAAATAGAGAAATGAGTAAAACACACTTCTAAAGAAAAAGACAAAAATAAACAAAATAGAGAAATGAGTAAAACACTCTTCTAAAGAAAAAGACAAAAATAAACAAAATATAGAAATAACAAAAAACACTCTTCTAAAGAAAAAAGACAAAAATAAACAAAATAGAGAAATGAGTAAAACACACTTCTAAAGAAAAAAGACAAACATAAACAAAATATAGAAATAACCAAAAACACTCTTCTAAAGAAAAAAAACAAGCAAAAATAAACAACATATAGAAATGAGTAAAACACACTTCTAAAGAAAAAAGCCAAAAATAAACAAAATAGAGAAATGAGTAAAACACACTTCTAAAGAAAAAAGACAATAATAAACACAATATAGAAATGACTAAAACACTCTTCTAAAGAAAAAGACAAAAATAAATAAAATATAGAAATATTAAAAACACTCTTCTAAAGAAAAAAGACAAACATAAACAAAATATAGAAATAACAAAAACACTCTTCTAAAGAAAAAAGACAAAAATAAATAAAATATAGAAATATTAAAAACACTCTTCTAAAAAAAAACACAAAACAAAAATAAACAAAATATAGAAATAACAAAAACAGATATCTAAAGAAATAATGTAACAAAGAAACAAAATAACCAAACATACAGAAATAATTAAAATACATATCTATAGAAAGAAAAATACAGAAACAAAAAAATGAACATATAGAAATGGCTAAAGCACATATCTACAGAAATATCTACTGGAAGATAGGAAGAAAGAAACAAATAAACAAAAATAGATAAAAGTATAGAAGTATCAAAACACAAATCTAAAAATGAATGTTGCGGTAAACAATAAAAAATAAATAAAAATATAGATAAATATCTAAAGCACTTATCTAAGAAACTACAATCGAACAAAGATAGAGATATCGCTAAAATTCATGTCTAAACAAACAAATACACAAAACAAATATAAATACATATATAGAAATAGCTAAAACCTATTATCTAAGGAAAGAAATAAACAAAATTAAACAAAAATATGTAAATAATATCGAATTGTCTAAAACACCTTTCTGATAGAAGAATGAAAAAAAAAAAACGATCAAAAGTAAATAGAAAATTCTAGACGTACTTATAATACATATCTAAAGAAATAAACAAAAAGCGGACAAAAATATAGATAGCTAAAATACATATCTAAAGAAAGAAAGAAATAAATAAATAGAAATAAATAAATATTATTGAAATAGCTAAAACATATAAAAAAAGAGAAAAACATAAAATTATAAAAAACTGAATGGAATAAAAAATTCATTTTTTTAAAAATTTCTCCCTGAACAACACATTTAATTTTTTTCAGATTCGATACATCTGTAGACACTAATGCAAAAAATATTTTAATTTCTTCAGAACTTAGTTGTCTTTTGTGATAGATATTGATTTTTCTTTCCCTGTGGCTTCTTATATTCTTGTAATTCTTTGCACTAATATCTTTCTAAAACGCATTTATCCGAAAAAAATTAACCATAGGAAACTGCAAATATGCGATTTGAGTTTTTAATGTTTTTTGTGACGTACAACTTCGTATCAAAGTAAAGAACATGGTGACTGTGTAAAGAAAGATGGTAATTAAAGTGTGCTTAAAAAACTGGAATACTTCTTCTTTCAGGACGTAGGCGATCATGGCTTTCCACGTCTCTAGGGCTATCAGCAGCTTTATTATAATGCCGTCTGGACCAGCTGCCTTGTTTCTGTTCAGTTTGGCCATTGCAGCTTCCACGTCGGACTTTAATATTTTCGGATTGTCCTCACCTTTGTGTATTCTCGGTTTCTCTCTCCTGTCGTGGAAAAAGATCTTTTATATATTCTTCCTATCGCTGGAATATTTCCTCTTTCTCCAATATTATCGTTCCATTCTTGGATTTTATGCATGCAGTTGAGAAGCAGGTTTTTTGTCCTGCCAGTTCTGTTATCTCTTAATGCATGTCTACCTTATTGGTTCTGCTCAGTCTCACTACCTCTGCGCATTTGTCGTTGGATACACAAAAAGAGGCGAGAAAAAGTTTTTAATGACAAAATAGTGAAATACATAAAGTTTTAAAATAGAAGGGAGGGAACAGTAGGGAATACATAACTGAAGACGCGATAACGATGACCGGAGGCGGGACTAATCATTCAAAAAGGAAGGTGATAGTCGTAAATTCCGGAGGAAGTTGATTAAGGTAAAGAGAGATATTGATGCGGTGATTTTAAAGGTGAATTCGAAAAAGAAAAAGAAAGTAAAATTATGTAAAAAGAAAAATGTTAGTAAGAATGCAACAAAGGAGGAGATGAATGATGAGAAAAAAGCGATTAGAATATAAAAGGATAGAAAATATGCCTCAAATAAAAAAGAAAGAAATTAAGAGAAAAAAAGAAAAAGGCGTACAAATGGCCGAAACGTCGTACAAATGCCAACAAAGATGAAAACAATAGTCCGAATAATATAAATAGTGTACTGAAATGTTATATAACATCGGTCTTCGTAAAATAGTATAGAATGCTTGACAATCTCATGACAGATGACAAAGAATCTTGAGGCAACGGAAATAGGGCTCTACAGAAGGATAATGAGAATAATGACGTAGACCCGGTTAAGAGTCCAGCAAGAAATAATAAAACAACAACCAAAAGAGGAAATAACTAATATATATTAAAGACAGCAAAATACAACAAATGGAACTTTGTTAGCAGAACGGTAATACGGTTAGTGAGTAATACTATAATTCAACCCTCGAACTGGGATTCGTAATAGTCGTTACGGCAGCAGTGTTCATAGACGACTCTCGGCTATGTTCAGGGCGTTCCCCTCAGGCTATCGACTAGCTACTCCCAAGCTACTCAATCTCTCTACCACCACTTTATATGTAGTGGGTGGAGAGTTCAATCTGTTGGATTGGTGATGCCGCCATGACAGATAATATGAAAATAACATATGATCGACGATGAAATTTTAGAGAAATTCCTTAGACACATAATCAGAAAAGATGTCTTAGAAATTTTGACATTCAGTCAGTCAGTTAAGTGCCATACGTGAAACACGCTTGAAAGAGACATTACTGACTTAGCAGAAGATTATCCCGCAGTAGGTTGCCATTGCTTTCTACGGTAGACTGGTTGCCGACCAAGGCTATAGAACCCAATCTGTGCTGTTATTTAACCCATAACTGGAAGGAAGAGACGGATTAATACCTTTCCCAATTTATTTGCGCGTAAGTGAATGCAATGAATTCAACTGGAATTTGAACTCGGCTCTCCGATTTCTTGTTCCGACCCGATATCCACTGGACCACAACGCACATCCGTTAACTGACTTTGACATTCACAGGGCATATTAAAGGCAAGAAGGACGGAAGGAAAAACCTCTTATCTAGACATTAAGAGATATGCCAAAATTTTAAAACTTTCAAAGAGCTACAAAATATAGGATCTTGTTAAAAACCATCACCTCCCGCTTCCTGAAGGTCAGCGTGTATAGGAGAAAACTAATACCAACAACTCAAGAAAATTGGCATTAAATCTAATCAAACAGAATACATGAAGCTCAAGTCAACAACAATTAGAACAAGAAAAATATTGGAAATTAATAGCAGCAATAGAAATACATTGTTCTCATAAATATCTAGACAATGATTGTAAGAATCTTACCTAAACAGGATGGAGTAGGAAGTGGTGAACTTATGAATTTTAAACAAGGAGGTTACTGGTAATTTATAAAGCTTTGCATCAGTAAAATTGTATTCGTAAATTGTAACGTTTTTGCAGAGGGTTTTTTAATTATTTCTTTCCAATTAATGCCACTCAAAAATAACGTATTACTGAACATGAAATAATTTGAAAAAAAAAATTATTAAGGAGAGAGGACAATACCAGAACATGAAATAAAAAGACATTGATATTCCCCTTGCATTTTACTCATATTACTGGATTGTTCAGGGTGAAATTATATATATATATATATATATATATATATATATATATATATATATATATATATATATCAGCATGCAGTGTGAGTATAGAAGAATCCAAAGGAATATTTTGTACATACAGTGGTAGGATAACTCTCTAAGAGACCTCTAAATATATATGTATATAAATACATATAGAGCAAATATAAGAAAAATTAAAGCAGACTCGTTATTTGATGGTAAATCGGAATTATAGGCCTATTTTAGGCGAACTATCATCAGCTTCCGTCTTTATTTTACAATTCGTGTAAAATCTTTTGTAAAATAAAGACGGAAGCTGATGATGGTTCGCCTAACCACGAAATAACGTGTCTGCCTTAATTCTCCTTATATATATATATATACTACAGGCCATAATTATTAGGGCACGCCAGTTATTTTAAAAGAAATGATGTATTTCATACTATTTCTAATTGGATAATTCTAAATGAAAATACAATGGTTCTTTTGTTATTACTTTGCAAAATTTTACAAAGCAAGTAAGCAAAGATAAACTCGTCCGAATCACCCTAAGTTTTCTTCATTCTTTCGTTGATGAAACTGCAATGTAGGTAATTATTAAATATTTATAAATTCCTTTGATGCATATCTTATTGTACAGTATTAACAAAAGAACCGTTCTATTTTCATTTACAATTATTCACTTGGCAATAAATACTAAAAATATTCTGAAATACATCATTTTTTAAGACACTACCGTTTCGCTTTAACTGGACACAACGATTGCTTTTTAGTCTTTCGTGCCAACGTCCAAAGAGTCTGAGCTCCAGGACCATGGATTAGTTTTAAAACTTTCATTACACCCGAGCAACACCGGGCTATACTGCTAGTAATATATAATCATTTTTTGGCCATGCCAATGCGTCTTTGGATCTCCATGTCGCATTTTCCATCCTCTGTCAAAACATTTCCCGGGTATTTGAATTTTTTGCTTGTTTTATTTTAGATTTTCTAACTTGCAGTTGGCATATTGGACTTCTTTTTTTACTGATGACCAAACATTCAGGTTTCTTGAGGTTTATGCTCAGTCTTTTCTTTTCACTTTCATTTGCTAACTTCTGTAGAAGGTCCTGCATTTTTTTTTCCCTGTCTGCTCACAGTACCGTGTCATCCGCGTATTGGATATTGTTGAGATTGTGGCCGCCAATGACGAATCCTGGCAAGGCTTTTATTTTTTACATAATTGCTTTGCTCTAAGGTTGAAAAAATCCGGTGAGAAAACACAACCTTGTCTTACGCCCTTTTCTATATTTGCATACCTGCTGAGTTCACCTCCTAACTGCCCACAAGCGGTTTACTGTTAATATAGATTATTGATTATCCTAACGTCCTTTCCGAAAATGCCGATGTTGTCGAACGTCTCTATCAAGTCACTGTGTGGTACTTTGTCAAACGCTTTTGAGTAGTCTATAAAGCACAGATAAAGGTCCTTCTGCATTTGTATTGCTCGTTCAGATAGCATTCTGAGCATGAATATCGCATTCCTCGTTCCGGTATATTTAACGAATCTACATTGTTCCTGTCCCATCTCTGGGCCGATTCGTCTACGCGCTCTGTTCATCAGAATCCGGATGATGGGTTTTGTTATGTGGCTCATTAAACTGATTGTTCGATGGAGCTCACATTCCTTTGATCTTAGATTAGTGTTATGAAGATTGATCTGCTTAGATCCTCCGGTATATTTCTCGTTCAGATAGCATTCTGAGCATGAATATCGTATTTCTCGTTTCGGTATCTTTAACGAATTCACATTGTGCCTAAATTTAAAACGTCTAGGTTGCATAGAAAAAAGTTCATCAGAACGGTTATCATGAAATATTTACTAAAAATGTTCAGAGAACCTATGTTACAGAGGTGAGAAATTAATTGAAGTTAAGATGGCAAGTCAGAACCAATTATCTTGATTCTTCTTTGCATTTTCTTTCAACATGTTTTTATCCTCTGATATTTTTTAACCCCATGTAAAGCAATAAATCCACTAAGATTCAAGACCACACTGAGTTTGAGAGAATACAAGGAAAAGAATAAATTATTTAAGAGACAGAACAATGAAAAAAAATTAACAATTGAAAATCCATTTAAATTTTTTGATGACCAAATTTGAATGCAAACAAGGAGTATGAGAGAAAAAACTGTTAGCTTAGAACTTGCGATTAAATCAAGTAAATTCAACTGTAAATTAATAATATCCTGCTGACAATGATTCGCTTGAATTCGTAAGGTTGCGGTAACAATGATGAATTATCAGCAGAACATTTACCTTGAAAATATTTATCAAAAAATCAGCTTACTACTTAAGTCAAGATGCCAGGTCAGTTCCGATAACGTTGCAGATTCTTCTTTGGATTTTATCCAGGAACTTACGGTAAATAAGAGAAACATTGGACCATATGTGACGGCAAAATTCAACGCATGTAATAAATATAATATTTAACATAAATTCTGGCTAGAAAAATTGTCTGGAACAACACAGTGAACCGACTTTCAATTTGCGAAATGTCTTTGTGTCAAACATAACCAAACCTATCACATTTGAATTTATTAAAAGTTTGCACAAAATACAAAAGCCTCTCATTTGTAAAAAAAAGTGTAAATTAACTTAATGAGAAGACTGACATCAATTTTTGGTATTGTGAAATAACACATCACTTGTAAAATCCTGTATACTTTTTTTTTAATGTGTATTTGAAGAGTATACGTTCACGTAAAGTTAGATTGACTGAATTATTAAAGAAAAGACAATATGGTGTCGTTAAAGACTTTTTCCTTGCTCATGACTGGCCATTACATAAAACGGTGTATTATTTTTGTTTTTGCTGACGTCAGCGCTTAATAAAATTCAATGAGCCGACTTTATGAAAATAACTTTTCTATTGAAGAATGTATAAATGTCTAAACATTTTTATAAACTCATGTTAATGTGTAGGTGTGCGTAAACACGGATTTTCTGTAAAATCAAACCTTACAAAATTCGGCACAGATACTTGTTCGATTTTGGAATCTTCAATTTGTAATTTGCATGCTAAGCATCACCTCTTACTAACAAACCTGCACTCCGTTTTCTTGCAATTGGTTTTTAGTCCTTTCCTCTTGCTTTCCTTTACTTCATTCTGTAGCAGGTTTTGTAGTTTTCTTTCTGCGTATGTTATCGTTACCGTGGTATCTGCATCTCTTTACTTAAGATTGAAACCACCATTAATTAATCCTTGTTACTGATTAACATAATTTTCTTGACTTTTAATATTTATTAATCCTTATTTATTAATAATATTGTAGGGGCGTCAGTGATGCTTGGCAAATTAGCCTTGTGTCCAACACGTCCGAAGTTCCCACAATTTAAATATCAGAAGGTTGAATGTTGAAATGTGAAAGGATAAAATATTTCGTGTGTAGATTAAAGTAAAGATTTATTAACAGAATGATAAAAGTGTAAGCAGAAAAATATAAGTGAAATTTTGTTAACTGAACTCGATAACATATCTGTGAGAAGAAAAATGTTCATTGAGAAAATGCATACAGTTTTGTAGTTAAAATTGTTAAAAGAGAAATGTAGGTATTTAAAATGTCCACAGAAGTTTAGACTTCATGGTTGTGTAGTAGCGGAATGTAAAGTCTTCTTATGTTCCTTCCTCTTTTTGGTAGTTTGGCAACAGAGTGAGGGAGAAGGTAAGACAAATAAAGAAATTGTACTTAACGCGTCCTGTTGCCATTGCTCTCTTTGGTGGTGTGGAATGAAAATGAAGAAAAGAAAAATTGGAAGAAGAGGTGAAAGGAATCTGTGATTTGCCCTTGTGAAATTTCTTTTGTTATATTGCCACGAGGTCCATCAGCTAACCGCTCACATGTCAGACTGGACTGACCGGGTCATGGAATGTCTTTAAGTAGTTAGATCTGGTTATGTGACTGGTTCTCAGAGGCATTTTCTTCTTTAGATGTGAAAAAAGTTTGACTGACGTCATATTTGAGTTTTTGATTTGTAATCTAATCAGGATCCAGCATTTTGCTTTTCACACTGGCTTATGAAATTTTTCTTAGTTGGGTTTTCCCAATATGTTTTTAGTCATTTGAATCCACTTTTGCGGGCGTGCAATTTTACTTTGTCTGTTATAGTCCCCACAATCTTTGTCTCTCTTTGGCGGCGTGGAATGTAAACGAAGAAAAGAAAGTTGGAAGAAGTGGGCTGAATGAATCTGTGACATGCCCTACGTCCGGGTCGGTTTCTTGAAATTTCTTTTGTTACATTGTCACGAGATCCGTCAACTAACCGCTCCCATGTCGGATTGTCTTGACCGGGTCACGAACGTGGTTAAGTAGTGAAATTCAGTCATGTGACCGGATCCCAGAGTCTTTAACTGTGAAAATACGTCTGACTGACGTCGTAATATGAATTTTCTATTTACTATGCAAATGAGATCCAGACATTTGCTTTTCACACTGACTTGTGAAATTTTTCTTAGTTGAGTTTTTCCAAAGTGCTTTTAGTCATTTGGATCCAATTTTGCGCGTGTGCAATTTTACTTTGTGTGCTTTAGTTAGTTGATGGATGATATCAGATTTGTATCTTATAATATTAAATAGTTATTAAATAAAGCTTAAGTTTTATATGTTACTTTTTTCCGTATATTTTTAGTTTCCTGAAATGTATTTACTCAATCTAGGTAACTTTTGGTATATACTAAAAGTTTCTTAGTTTAGTGCGTTGGTTGGTTTTGTTCAGCAGTATATCAGTATCCCTAATGTGTTATTTAATGCCATAATCTAAATATTTTGAAAACATTTTTATGGCTTCAACGGATTACATTATGAACGCAATTGCATGTCTTCAACTACAGATAAAATGTGTTGGTTGTAATTTTAATATAGGTATTATTGGTAATTTTATTATATAAAAATGTATTACTATTCTCTTTACTATAACAATATTTAGTATTTATTTGTGCATATTTGTGCTACTACTCCGGAACTGGGTAGAGCTGAGAACGGTAGCAATTAAGAGGTGGTAACACGCTTCCCAAAACCCCCCAAACCCCGATCAGATCATTTGCTATTGGATGTAGTTTGTCGTTATTCCATACTCTCGCACAAATCGGGAAAAAATCTTGCACACAATGTAGAATGATTTTAAAAACGAATTCAAGGTAGACTATGAGGTTTGAAAAATAAAAGTAGCGATATAATAAAACCGTTTTTATATAGTATGAATTGTATGTTCATAGCTTCATTACAATAGATGTTGTTGGTATGTCTCATGAGGGAATGTTGGTAACACCATTTACAACCGGTGTATAATTCTCCTAGAGACTGATATGAGAGCCGAGTCTACCCTGCCATTAACCATTAGCTTAGTGAAATTAGTACGAAAATGAAATCAACGGCAGGAAATGGAAATCGATGTTCCAATCCCTGTATATAAGAACATACAGTTTTTACAGACTTACGAGAAATAATTTCGTTTGATCCCTAGGAGAACAAAAGATACAAACACAGAAAAATGGGTACACAAATCGGTGGATATACAGTGTATCGCAGAAAATTGACCTTATTTAAAATGTGAATATCTGAGTAACTAGATCTCACAGATTGGCTTCATGTTGAACTATAAAGGATTTATCTATATATCTGAGATGAAGTAGTATTTACAGAATTAAAACTTTTCAGACTATTGTCCTTATCTTTGTTGCCATTTGTACGACGTTTAATAATAGATAATTCTATTTGCCTATATTTCTGAGATGAGGTAGTATTTACAGTATTTACATTATTTGAACTATTGTCCTCATCGTTTTTGCCATTTGTATGACGTTTAATAATAGATCATTCTATTTGTCTATATTTCTGAGATGAAGTAGTATTTACAGTATTTACATTATTCAGACTATTGTCCTCATCGTTTTTGTCATTTGTATGACGTTTAATAATAGATCATTCTATTTGTCTATATTTCTGAGATGACGTAATATTTACAATATTTAAATTTTTCAGACTAGTGTCCTCATCTTTGTTGCCATTTGTACGAGTTTTCGGCTGTTGTACGCTCCGGCCTTCTTCAATTGCTAGGAATTTCAAACCGAACCCTTTATTACAATCACTGGGATATATGAACACCATTCCCTGCGTAGTAGTGGCTTTTTTGGCAGCCATGCGTTATTTCTCTTTAACCCTGTAAGATATTTGTTTACCACTGCTGTAGCCTGGTATTGAACTTATAACTCTTTGGGTCAAGTTACAGAAACTAACCAACATCTATATCCACTTGAACAAAACAATTGTTCTTGTCCTTAAGGACACATGGCCTAGTGGATATAGACGTTGGTTAGTTTCTGTGACTTGATCTAAAGAGTTGTGAGTTCAATACCATGTTGCAGCAGTGGTGAACAAATATCTTACAGGGTTAAAGAGAGATAACTCTTGACTAGCAGAAGAGGCTCTAGGCAAGGATTTAGAATGATATATCCCAATTCTCGTAATAAAGGGCACGTTTCGAAATTTCTAGCACCTGAAGAAGGCCAGAGCGTACAACGACCGAAATGTCGTACAAATGGCAACAGAGATGAGAACAGTAGTCCGAATAATGTAAATACTGTACTATAAGCGATATATTTATCAAAATTCGAACAAGAGATGTAGACTTTGTAGCCGATTTCACAAAGCTTTACAAATGTTTAATATGCGCAGCGCATCACCAATGACACAACACAGGGCAAGTCAGCTGTCCAGCTCCTGCCAAACACGTTGTAGCATGTCTTGCGTAACATTCTCTGGCTTATGACTGATTTTATGCTTAAGTTTTATTAGGTTTGTTGGAAGAGGCGGAATATATACATGTCATTACTTATAGTCCAAGAAGAAATAGAAAAAAAAATCACAAACTGACAAGTCAGGTGAACGTAGTGGCCATTTCAATAGTTCATTGCCATTATCTTTTGGACGACCGATCTATCTTTCTGGTAGATTCCCACTGATATAAGTCCTCACAGTTAATTTACTTTTTATAAAATTCGTTGGTATGTCTATAAATTACATCCAGCAGCAAGTCCTCAGATTTGAAGTAGCCTGGAACCACCTATGAGAAAATAGTGATTCCCCATCTATAGAAAAATAGTGATTCCCCATCTATAGAAAAATAGTGATTCCCCATCTATAGAAAAATAGTGATTCCCCAACAAACACAAACATAATGAAAGTAAAAAATAGAGTTTGATAGTAAAAATATGTGCAATATATTATATATAAAAATAATCGAAAATATATGACCAATAAATTTTATCTGTAATTAAAGGCATAAGACTGCTCTCAAAGTATATAACTGGGCCTCACCCATTCACAGTTAGATCAACCAAATGCAGACGACAATTCTACTCCTTAAGCTACTTTTCTCGCACTTCTCGCCCGTAGAACTTGCTTCCATATTCTTGCTTTCCTGACGGCTACAAACTCCAGGAATTTAAATGCAATGTCAATACTCATCTTCTAACCACTTGACTCTAGTTCTTTCTACATCACCATGTATACCTTTTCCTTTCTCTCTACCTTTGCGACTATCATCACACCTGTATTCCAATTATTCTCTTGCTCCTTTCATGGTTCTTCTTTCTCTTCACTCTCCTCCTATCTAATTTTTTTACTCTTATGTTGCCTCCTGCACATCAGTGGCGTTACCACCTTGCTCGGCGTGATACGATTAAAACAAAAACAAAAAAATTACTGAAAGCCATAGAAATGTGTTCAAATTATTTTGATTTCGACAATAAATAACACATGGAGGTATTGATATGCCGCTAAATATAGTAGACTACAAAATGATGTCAATTTTGTGAGGACACCCTGTACTTTCGTGACTGAATGTCGTGAATTCCGGGAATGGGAACCGCACAAAATAAAGGAACAACAACCAGAATTGTAGATAGAAAAATAAGTATATTAATGCAAAGGATACAAACTTGAACACAGGTTAGTAATCCAGGAATACAACTTAGTACGAAGTATATATATATATAAGTCTCTGAAGTGAAGCCGTAGTATATTTAGTATGTCTACGTTAGATGCTGACGGGTGCTGTGTAATAATATTCTTGTCGAGTGGAGCTCAGAGCTACTATGAATTACCAGGGTAGGACTTGGGACCCTGCCCTTAAACAAATCCCAATGAGACTTGCTCCGTCAGGGAGGAAGCTGGCTCAACCCGACTAGGGTGAATGCGACATACATACATACATACTATCGCTGTATTCTCCGTGATACCTCGGTATCTTCCGGTATCTTCCGGTATCTCTCGGATCTGACGTTATCTCACTATGGCAGTAGTATATGGGTACTCAAGTCGTGTCCATTATCATGGAAAAAGGGGACACCCCACAACATTGAATAATGATGCACTTAATTTATATGAATAGAGCTTTGTTTTCATACGTGCGTGCGCGCAGACACACAGACATACACATACAGATTGAATTTTTCAGATATATTTTCATATTTCTTATTTTACTAACCCCCTAATAACATTTTACATTTACTACGTGGCAAATAAGAGTTAATTTCGGTTTAATTGCTAATACCACATCTAGATTTGCAGTCAATCAAAAATAAAGAAAAAAATCACTAGCGCTTTAGTGATTCTATGCTTAAATTCTTTGCGGGTTGTAGGAAGAGGTGGGGGATATAGACCTTTCCTTTCACATAGACCAACAGGGAAAAAATTACGAATCAGACGAATGTGGTGGCCATTTGCATAAGGTATTGTCATTATCACTGATACGCGCGATGCCTCTTCCTAATGGATAAGTTCAAACTGTCAACTTTTTTATCTTCTTCTTCTATGTGCCTTGTCCTTTCAGGAAGAAGGCGATCGTGGCCTTCCACGTCTCCCTATCCCTGGTGGCTCTCAGCACGATTTCTCCTCTAACATCTCGCAGCCCCCGTTCTGTCATTCACCTGCTCAGACCCTTCAAATATGTTATCCGCTGCTTTCCTCTGTCTCTTTTGCCCCTCTATCCTGCCTGTTAGTATCAGATTCTCCAAGTCCTCCTTTCTCATTGCATGTACCAGGAACCTCAGATGTCTCTTCTTGATGCTCAATATTAATTTCCTTTTTGTCCATTCTTTCCAACACTTCGTCATTGCTCACATGCTCGGTCTACGATAACCGCTGCATCCATCTGTAAAACTACATTTCAGCTGCTTCAAGTTTTCCCTTCATCTTTGTTGATATTGTCCAACATTCACTGCCATATTGAAGAACTGACATCACATAGCAATCTAGTACTCTCTTCTTTGTTTCTAGCGAAATTGTCCTGTTTCTTAATACTTTACTCTGCTCATGGAATGCATCCTTGTGCTTTTGGATCTCAGGAATATAAATGTATAGAAACTGCTGTGACCACAAAATGAGGGTCAGTTTATATATTGAATGTAATATGCAATTGATCCCCCACTTTATATCCAGTATGCTTCTGTAGAAACACATTTCAGTTGCTTCAAGTTTTCCTTCATCTTTGTTGATATTGACCAACGTTCATTGCCATATTGAAGAACCGACATCACATAGCAATCCAGTACTCTATTCTTTGTTTCAAGCGAAATTGTCCTGTTTCTTAACACTTTACTCTGCTCATGAAATGCATCCTTGTGCTTTTGGATCTCAGTAATATAAATGTATAGAAACTGCTGTGACCACAAAGTGAGGGGTCAGTTTATATATTGAATGTAATATGGAATTGATCCCATACTTTATATCCAGTATGCTTCTGTAGAAACACGTTTTCCCTTCATCTTTGTTGATATTGTCCAACATTCACTGCCATATTGAAAGGCTGACATCATCATTTGAGCGAGAATTGGCTTTTACAAAATGATGTCCATTTTTCGGGATACCCTGTTTCGTTATGGCGACAGAGAGCGAATATATGTGAGCAAAAATGAGAGTTAGTGAGTGCATGTGAAAGTGAGTGTGTGTGCGTCTGCGCGCGTGTGTGTGATAAAGATATATAAAGAGAGAACGAGAGAGAAAGTATATTAAATGTAGAAATGAGTTGAAAGGCCGGTGAAGCATTTTACTTGATATTAAACCTACAAACAGAGAAGTAATAAAAAATATAACTACAGTCTTTGATCTAACTAAAATTGAGTTTATTTCCTAAACTTGCCATCAGTTTAACTAGGTCTTAGGAAGACATTGCAAAAGCAAACGGTACTGGAGTGAAAAAGTCTGTCACCTGCCCGATGAAGGTCGATAACAGACGTATTTAGGTTATTCCAGACATTTCCAGTTAAGCCGGGCAATAAAATATCACATTATAAATAGATATCGCTCCATTCATTTGGGAAATAGACGTTGGAAGATCTTTGAGTGGTATTTTTTTAAAAATACATATCCAAATAATTAGTGAGTGCTGAAAGGTTATTAGGCAGGCCGACATTCTCAAATATGGCTTAATAAAAGATCAAATATATTGTAACGATTTCTGTATCGAGCTAATATTTACTACTTCTCAGCAGTAAGTAAGTAAATAGTCTCATAAAAAAGCTATTGACTATATATAGATGTATGTATGTATGTATACAGTACTGTGCAAAAGATATTAGGATAAGAACTATTTTATCTTTCACAAGGCATCAAAATAAAGTTTAAAATTACCCCTGTCCTAACACTTTTGCACATTACCGGTAGTGTGTAAAAGAATTGGGACAGGAGTAATTTTCCTAAAAAACTCATTGAAATTCAAATACAGGGTGAAAAGCCAAGTACATTGCTAATAAATATTAATTATTTAAAACTAGGTGTATAAGAAATGTATTAAAAAGACGTTATATATAATTTTCCTATTTTCTGTTAAACAAGTTATTTTGAAATTACCCATTATTCTATTATCCTTGGTTATGGCTGACTTTTTTCTTATTCCCCACTCTCGAATTGATAAATCTAATGTTGCTTTGCAAGACTCACTTTGGGAACAAATACAAGCTGCTTGGCAGGAGATACCATAAGATACATTGAAGAAGCTTGTGATATCAATGCCTGACAGAATGAAGGCTGTGATCAAAGCAAATGGCTATTATGCTAAATATTAAATTTATTTTGTAACAAGTATTTTTTCTTGTTAAAGGATTTGTTGAGTAAATCAAATAAAATGACTTTAATTAAATTGTATATTTTCTGTCAATATGCCTCATAACAGATAAAATAGGTTTTTATCCTAATTATTTTGCACAGTACGATAGATAGATAGATAGATAGATAGATAGATAGATAGATAGATAGATAGATAGATATGAGCAGAAATACATTTATCGCAAGGGTCTTATATCCGACAAACTGGACATTTGATGGCATAGGGCAGGGAGACCAAAAATAGAGATATGGCAAATGTTGAATCAAGTCCCGATCGGGGATAAACACACCTGCCGACAGGAAGACGTGGCGGGCTGAAATCGAACGAAAAATTATCCGAATCAATCGACATCCTTTTTCTTGCAGCCGCTAACGCGTTGTTTTTGCAGTGCATTTGAAGGTCGACAACACACACACACACGCACACACACACAGACACACACACACACACATATATATATATATATATATATATGTTGTCAATCTTCAAATGCCCTGCGAAAAAAGATTATATATATATATAATATTCTAAATCATCGTACAACGATTTTAATAAAAATATTACAATAACAATGGCTCCAGTAAGTAGCGAGTACTCTTCCAAAAAGTCAGTGACCCGGTGATATTCTTAGGCAGATCATTTATGAAAATCAGAAAGACGGATCCTCCAAGAAGTGACCTCTGGTTGACATCGGCATTGAATGTCTGGGTCTCGGAGGATTTGCCGTTAATAAAACCCTTCAGGGATTTACCTGATAGGAAGGATTTGATAACAGTGAAAATTCAAGTGATTCCATAGCTACAGTGCTTGTGTAGCAAACCTTTGTGCCAAACCTTGACGAGGGGCTTCTTGATATCTAATTCTACGGTCCTGCGATATGTGTATCAAGGACCTCGCTAACTCTGTGTTTAATGGTAGTTAGAACGTCAGCAGTGGATCGGGCAGATTGAAACTAGTACTGCACTCCGAACAAGAAATTGTTCCTATCTAGATGTAGGCCTCAATGCCGTCAATGCATATAGCGACAAAATCCAATTTCAGTCCGTTTACAGTAGCCAAACGAAGAGGTTGCTTTTTTTTACCCCCACTACAGCCCATACAAAGACTAAATCTGGACCCCTTCCCAGCATCTTACAATTACATAGTGCTGTTCCCCTTTAGGAATATATCGTTTCCTAGATATAGAAAGAAACATCAGCTCGCAGTCTTCAATTTGGGAGAACCCAAGACTCGCTGTTTCCCTGGGATATAGTAGACGAATCCGTCGAAGCTAAATCTGGAGTCCGTAAAACTTCTTCCAGAAACAGAGGTATCCCCATATATGCAAGACTTTTTTTCCTTACAGTCTGCTTTTCCCTGTAGATATATGTGATATATTTTTCTTTGCGTGGGATATGTGTGTATACAATTTTGTGTATCTCTTTATGGTATAAAGTCTCTCTGAGACCAAAAAATTTTTGCCATTGATTTTATTTCAGCCATTACGTTCTGTCCGTAAATTACGGTGTTATTATATCACGTTATCGTTATAGCGGTGGAAATACAAATGAGAAAATAAACCTTTCTTTCATAGGTCTCTCTTTTTATATCTGAAAAGAGTTACGTATTTGCAAATTGTTGCCTTTTTAATGGATATATTCTTATCAACACGTTTCAAAGTAACAATAAGTCTTCCAAATAATTTTTTAATAGATTTGATATTAGTTCCACTGCACCACTACGCACATTTGTAAGAATGGTTAGCACATCGTAAAAGGTTTCCCCTTTATGTATGGATATCGGCTCGGAACGACAAATCGGGGAGCAGAGTTCGAATTCAAGTTGAATTCCTCGATTTCACTTACGCACAAATACCCTTGGGAAAGGTATTATTCTATCTCTTCCTTCCAGTTATGGGTAAAATAATAGAACAGATTGGGTTCTATAGGCTTTGTTGGCAACCAGTCTACCGCAGAAAGCAATGGTAACCACTGCAGTGAAGCTACACCACGCCGGTGAGAGAGTGACTGCAGCCGGGCTGCCAAACACATTGCCGATTCTCCGTTATATTTTGTCAAGAACACTGAGGAGTTCTTATATTACTTCCTTATAGGTGCGTTAAGATCTGAAACTTTAAGCACTCAGTTCTGGGAACGCAGTCTGTTGGAAAACAGCGAGATTTTATTCAAGGTCTTAATATATATAAATATACTGATTATTATTATTGTTTCTCCTGTACGCAATTAAAGAAGATATATATGCTTTAATATATACACTACCGGTCATAATTAATAGGCAACCCCAGTTTTTTTTTTTAATGATGTATTTCATTCTATTTTTAAGTGGATAATTCTAAATAAAAAACAGAAAGGTTCTTTTGTTATTATTAATTTGCAAACTTTTACAAGGCATAGAGGCAAGGATGAACTCTCCTGAATCAGCCTAAATTTTCTTCATTCTTTCATTGATAAAACTACAATATAGGTAATTATTAAATATATATAAATTCATTTGATGCACATGTTATTGCGCAGTATTAACAAAAGAACCATTCTATTTTTATTTACATTTATTAGCTTGGCAATAAATACTAAAAAATAGTATGAAATACATCAATTTTTGTAAAACACTGGGGTGGCCTAATAATTATGCCCGGTATTGTGTGTATATATATATATATATATATATATATATATAAACAAAAAGTTCGAAATTTAAATCCATTGGATAGCCATTTCTACAGATTTGAATTTCGAATTTTTTGTTTTAATTTTTATATTTGGCTCTTGAAATAGAACGTAATATTTGCATCGAACCCTCAACCTTGATCAATTTTAATATTGAAATTAATATTAATAGGATCGGTCTTTTAGGATTTACCTATCTGATCATCCTTTTAGATTTAAAAAAATATATATATATATATATAGCGAGAGAGAGAGAGAGAGAGGGGGGAGAGATGAGGGGAGAGAGAGAGAAAAAAACTAATTATGCAGACATATTCAGAGATTGAAAAATGCCGGACAAAATTCTTCTTCGTTAGAAATCTCTTTTGACAAACACATCAGAGGAAGAATACATTCCTGTATATTAATTGTCAAAGAAAACACAATTCGCAGTGCAAAGGAATATAAGGAGGAGAAAGAAGGTAACACGAACTAGAATAGAAATTTATTAATAAAACTGAAAAAATGAGAGGAAAAGAAAAAGCAAGGGAATATACGAGCACAAATGCTAAAACACACACACACACACACACACACACACACACACACACACACACACGCACACACACATATATATATATATATATACATACAGTACTGAGCAAAAGCATTAGGAAATGAACTATTTTATCTTTTATGAGGCATTAAAACAAAGTTTAAAATCACTCCTGTCCTAACACTTTTGCACACTACCGGTAGTGTTCCAAAGTATTAGGACAAGGGTGATTTTTCTAAAAACCTCACTGAAATTCAAATCCAGTTTGAAAAGCGAAGTAAAATGCTAATAAATATTGATTATTTAAAACTAGCTGCAAAAGAAATGAATTAAAAAGAAGTTATATTTAATTTTTTCTATTTTCTATTAAACAAGTCATTTTGAAACTTCTTTTTTAATCATTTCACCCCAAACAAGGCATTCCACTGCCACTGTTGCGCAGGGGGTTACACAGGGGAAAGTGATGAGAAAGAGTGGTTAGTTAAAGGAAATTTCGGGAGGAAGGTGATAGACGGGTGAGGATACCAAGAATGGGGGTTGGGTAGATGGGAAGAGAGTTTGAGAGAATGGATGCGAGTTAGTGTGATAAGAAATGTCTAATGACCTTGCATTTAAATTCTTGGAGCTTGTAGCTGTCGGGGAATCAAGTATATGGAAGGAAATTCCACAGGTGGGAAGTGCGAGAAAAAAAGCTGTTCGAGTAGAAATTGCGGTCACATCTTATCGGTATCACTATAAAAATGTTGGACCTAGTTGCTAATCTAGTATCTCGTGCAAATTCATAACTAGTGGGCCAGCAGTGATCTAAGTTCATCGGAGCAGAAGCCGTGAACGTATTTATAGAAGAAACACAGAGAAGCCACATCACACCGGTGAGAGAGTGACTGCCGCCGGGCTGCCAAGTCAGTATCAATCACATTACAGATTCTATTTTGTCAAGAACCCCGAGGAGAATATCAGGGGCACCCGACCAGATGTGGCAGCAGTATTCAATGTACGGGGGGATGTTAGATTTATATATGTGCAGGATGGACTCAGACGGGAAAAACTTCCTGGCCCTGGTCAGTGAACCGATTTTCATAGCAGAGGATTAAGCAATGGATTCGATATAGTCATTCCACTTTAGGTCCGCTGAGAGTGTGATGCCAAGGAGGCGTATTGTTTTATTCTCAGGGAGGCTAGGCTGTTCCATGTTAATGGGGGGTAGGATCAATTGTCTATGATGGTTAATTGATAACAGCTTCGTTTTGAAAGCATTAAAATTTACGAGCCATTTCTTACCCCAGTTCACCACCGAGTGGAGGTCCTTCTCAAGCTCGGCAGCTAGGTTCGCTTTGTCACCCTCACCAGATTTTTGATCAAGGCGAGAGTAAACTGTGGTGTCATCGGCGTACATGTCTACTTGTGTTCTTATAGCATTGGGGAGATCGTTAATGTAGATCAGAAAAAGCGTAGGACCTAGAATAGAGCCTTGAGGGACACCCGTGATCGTATGGTAGTTTTGAGAGGCATGTCCGTTTAATACTACCTTCAATGTGCGATGAGAGAGGAATGACTGGATTCGGTTAAACAAATGTCCTGTTATACCATAGCTCCGCAGTTTGCGTAGAAGGCCAGCATGCCAGACTCTGTCGAAAGCTTTGGAAATCTCCAAGGCAACAGTTCGAGCTTCGCCATATTCTATTATCTTTGGATATGACTGAACCTTTTTTATTAACCGCCCCTCTCGAATTGATAAATCTAATGTTACTTTGCAAGACACACTTTGGGAACAAATACAAACTGCTTGACAGGAGATACGATAAGATACATTGTAGAAGCTTGTGATGTCAATGTCTGACAGAATGAAGGCTGTGATCAAAGCAAAAGTCTATTAAACTAAATATTAAATTTATTTTGTAGCAAGTATTTTTTTTCTTGTTAAAGCATTTGGTGAGTAAATCAAATAACATTACTTTAACTGTTTATTTTATGTCAATATGCCTCATAAAAGATAAGAAATTCTTGTCCTAATACTTTTGCACAGTACTTTATATATATATATATATATATATATATATATATATATATATATATATATTTCTTATCTTTTATGAGGCATATTGACATAAAATAAACAGTTAAAGTAATGTTATTTGATTTACTTATAATTGTTATCGTCGGAAGCACTTTCAACCACTTCTATATCCATTTTCAAAGATGTTTATGTCTCTGATGTTGTTGTTTTTCCTCTTGCTTTGAATGTAACTTAGCATTGTATTTTTTGTTGTTTTTCAAGCATTCATTCAAATCTCTTTTTCTTCCCAGTGTACATTAATATATATATATATATATATACATACATATGTGTGTGTGTATGTGATACGCTTATAAACATGTTTATCGATAAAAGTATTTTGTTTTCGTTGCTATATATACATATATAATAAATATAAATATGAATGTGTTTGCGCGCTCGAATGTGTGTGCGTGTGTGGATTTAGGTCTTTTGGCGACAGAATATTTACACAAGTCATCCTGTTAAATTTACTTTTAGTCGGCCATATTGTGAAGAAAATATACGCCGAAGGCCATGTTGGATTTAACTCATCCCGGCCGGCCCATTCAAAAATAAAGCCCGGCCAATGTTTCTGCTCAACGTTCCATGTCTCCCACGGAGCATACCCCTAATAACCTTCTTTTGGACTAAGGTTATGTTCTCGATACGGAAGAAATAAACAGAGGCAATTGGAAACATGTAGTTTCTTTCACGGGCCCTTGAGGCATTTGAGCAGCGAATATAACTGTTAAATGTGTATGGCCGCCATGATCTTTTCTTATATAAGAGTGAATCACACGAGGAAACAGCATTCTTCTCTGCAAGAAGCAAAGAGGCGTTGAATCCTTTGCAGAATCTGGTCTTGATGCCCAGGAAATTGTTTCTCCTTGCCAGATGCAATATTTTAGCTGCGGGGTCATTTTCGATCACAGTCCGGCCTTTAACACATCTCAACTATTTACAACCACAGGAATTTATTTACCTTTACTAATTCCCGTCGTAGTCATCGTCCATTTTCTTTTTATTGTTTCTTTTTTCCTTTTCGACTCTTCCTTCTTTTTATCATTTTCTATCTTTTCTTTCTTTTTTTTCTTTCTTATGCTATTTTATTCAGTTTCACATTTGTCTATCTTTTCACTGTTTCTACTTTCTAGTTTGTTTTTTTTTTCGTTTTCTGATTTTAGTCTAACTTTTTTCAAACATTTCTTCTCTTTTATTTCGACACTTCCATTAATGTACCTTTTTTTCCATTATTAATTTCTTCTTTTTACTCTTTTTTCTTTATTCCATTTCTTTCTTCATTTTCAACATTTATTCTCATGTTTTTTTAATTTTCGACACTTTTTCCCTCTTTTTTTAATGTCTTCACTTCCTCAATTTCTCCTTCTTTCCGACTGATTTTTTCTTTTTTTTATCTCTTTTTATTATCTATTCTATCTGCTTTCCATTTCCCACTTCTTTTTTCTCTATTTCTTTATCTTTTTTTCTTTATCCTTAACGATTCTTTTTATGTTTTTTTTGCTTCACATTTTCATTTTCTTTCCTTCTTTTCTCACTGCTACAATCTTTCTCATTCTTCTTTTTTCTATTTTCATTATAAATTTTGTTCGTCTCATTTATATATCCAAACTTTGTCACTCTCCGCTTTTTTTTTTACATATTTCTCTTTATTTTCTCTACTTTTCTTTTTTTCGATTTATTTCACTATTTCAACATTTTTTCATTCATTCTATTTTCCCCCTCTTTATTCTATTTTAATTATTACTTTATTTAATTTCTTTCTTTCTCTATTTCAACTTTTTGTTTATTTTCATTCCTACTACTTCCCCCCACCTCTTCATTTTATTTCAATTATATCTTTTTTTCTTTTCTAAAATTTCTTTCATTTTTCTTCTCTTCAGTCAGTTAAGTACCATACGTGATACACGATTGGGCGATCATGTCTCAAAAGAGACATGACTGACTGGGCAGAAGATTATCCCGCAGTAGGTTGCCTTTGCTTTCTGCGGTAGACTGGTTGCCGACCAAGGCTATAGAACCCAATCTGTTCTTTTACTTGACTCATAGTTTGAAGTATAAGAGATGTATTATATTATTAGGTACTAATTAGTGGGGGATCAGTTTATTACTTCATAACAATAGAAAACCGATCCATCACTTTATGATCAGTAGATGCCTTAATCATGATTCCATCTATTATATTCAATCAGTAAGTTAAGTGTCATACGGGATACACGCTTGAGCGATCATGTCTCGAAAGAGACATGACTGACTGGGCAGAAGATTATCCCACAGTAGGTTGCCTTTGCTTTCTGCGGTAGACTGGTTGCCAGCAAAGGCTATAGAACCCTATCTGTCCTGTTATTTAACTCATAACTGGAAGGAATAGACGGATTAATACCTTTCCCAAGGTTATTTGCGCGTAAGTGAATGCAATGAATTCAACTGGAATTCGAACTCGGCTCCCCGATTTCTCGTTCCGAGCCGATATCCACTGCACCACAATGCACATCCATTTCTTCTCTTCCCTTTCCTAATTATTTCTCCGTTTGATTTTTTTAGTCCTTCCTTCGTCACTTATTATTCTTTTTTCTTTTCTGTTATTTCTTCTTTCTCTTTCCGCTTTTTCTATTTTCCCTTTTTTTTTCCACACCTTTCTAGTGTTAATACTTTCTAAGTTTCTCATTATTTTCTCATTTCTTAAGCAGTTTACCTCAGTCTAATTTTCTCCATTCCTCTTCTTTGTCGTTTTCACACTATTCCCTCCTTCTATTTGTCTCTAAATTTGCAATACTTTTTTGCCTCTTTATTTCTTTTCCTTTATTTCTTTCTCTTTGTTATTTTTTCCCTAATTTTTCTATTGTTTATTTCCCTTTTTATTCAGCATCCGACGTTACTCCTTTTTCTTTCCCCTTCTCTTCTGCTTATTTTATTTTATTTTTCTTTATTTCTGGTTTTTCTCATGATTTTTCATTCTATTATCAATCTCATCTCTCCTCTTTTTTTACTCTCTTTCATATTTTCTTTGTGTCTACCGTTTCATTCTTTTTTTTCTTCTTTATTTACGGCGTTCATATTTTAGCTTGAATTTACCATATTCTTTCTTTTTATCATTTTCTTGTCACCTGATACATTTTCTTCTTTAAATTTTAAAAAAAATATTAATTATCTCTCTTTTATATATTCTTTTATATTTAATTTTTCTTTTCGTCAATTTTATTATTATTATTATTTCGGTGTTTTTATGTTTTCATTATCATTTCTTTCTCTTTTCTTTTTTCTTCTCTTTCATTCTTTAAGTAAGTCCATGAAATCTTATCATCAGGAGTAAAATTGGAGAAAATGAGCCATATTGATGGCTGAATATCGGTTTTTGATCAGATTCGATAGAATATCTTCTTCTTCTACTCTGTACCTTGTCCCTTCAGGACGTGAGCGATCATGGCTTCCACGTTTCCCTATCCCTGGTGGCGCTGAGCACGCCTTCTCCTGTTACACCATGCAATCCTCGTTTGTCACCCACCTGATTAGGTCCTTCAAATATGTTACCTGTTGCTTTCCCCTGTCTCTTTCCTTCTCTCTGGCCTGTTAGTATCAGATTCTCCAAGCCCACCTTCCTCATTGCATGTCCCAGGGACTTCAGCTGCTCAGTATTCGTTTCCATCATTTCCAAGACCTCATCATTTCTCACATGCTCGATCCATGAGATTCGCAGCATCCTTCTGTAGAACCACATTTCAGTTGCTTCAAGTTTTTCCTTAATCTTTGATGGTATTGTCCAGCATTCACTGCCATATTGAAGGACGGACAGTGCGTAGCAATCCAGTACTCTCTTCCTAGTTTCTAGCGAAATTGTCCTGTTTCGCAATACTTTACTAAACTTCTGGAATGCTTCCTTCACCATGCCAATTCCCTTTCGGATCTCTGTGTCGCACTTCCCCTCTTCTGTTATAACGCTTCCCAGGTATTTAAATTTTTGTACCTGCTTGATTCTAGTATCCCCGACCTGTATTTGGCATTTTGGGCTGCCCTTTTTACTGATGACCATGTATTCGGTTTTCGTGCAGTTTATTTCTAGTCATTTCTTGTTACTTTCTTCTGCTACCTTCTGTAGGAGGTCTTGTAGTTTCCTTTCTGTCTGCTATCTGCACTGTATCATCTGCATACCTTAGGTTGTTTAAATTGTGGCCTCCGATTACGAATCCAAGCATAACTTCTCGGGTCCTCAAAAAAAGGTATCGATTTCCGATATCGGGGAAAATCTGAGATCTACTAATGTTTGAGACTAAATACTATAATTTTACTAAGTTAAAGCAAATTCTTCAGGAAGAAAGGCTATAAAAAGGGCTAAAATCCTGATCTTGTTCAGACCTGATTGGATATCGGGTTATCGATTTCTGATATCTGGGGAAATCAGAAAAAAATCAATAGCCCATGGCCTGAACGGACGCCAAAAGAATATTTGTGTGAAGTTTGGTGAGAATCGGTTAAAAATTGTGGATTTGTATAAAAGACATACATACATACATACACACAGACAGACAGACAGACAGACAGAAAGACAGACAGACAGACAGACAAACAGACAGACAGACAAACATCTTGCCTTTTATATATATAGATCCTGTTTTTACAATTATCCATTTATTCCTTCGTTCTTTCGTTTGTTTGTTTTCTTTTTTCTAAATATTCTTTAGCTTTTCTTTATTTTTTATTCTTTTTTTTTAATTATTCTTTGCCCCGCAATTTCTTCTCTGTCTTTTCTTTTTCCTTTTTTATTTGTCTCATTCTTTTTTTTTTTCATGTTACTTAAAGATGACTTTCCTCTTCACCTTTCACTCTTTTCTCTTTTCTTATCTGTTCTTCTGTCTCTTTTTCCTATTCTTTTTCTTTTTTTCTTTTTCTGTTTCCATTAATTCTTTTTCTTTTCTATTATTCCCCTTTCTGTTTTCCTTACTATTCCATCTTCCATTATGTTTCAATATTTCAGCTTTTCTTATTTCTTCATCTCTCACTTCATCTCTTTTATTTCATATTCGTCACACTTTTTTATTATTTTCTTCACTCTCACTTAAGAGCCAGTTTTCTTCTTTTATTTTTTCTTTTCTATCTTCTTTCTCTTCATATTATTTTCTTGTTTCCTTAATTTCGACATTTCTTCCTTTTCTCTTTTTCTTTTCCATCTCCTCTTTACTTACCAACTACTTAAATCTTTCTTCAATTTTTTTCTTTTTACTTTTTCTTATCCTTTTCTATCTTGTTACTTTCATCTTTCATCTTTCTTCTTTCGCTTTCTTCTCATCATCATCTTCTGCCCGTTTGAATTTATTTACCTCATCTTTTACGTTAATCTTTCTCCTTCTTCTTTCCTTCGTATTCTTTTCTCTGCAAACTCGATTTTTCTTCGAGGATCGCCATTGTTTGCTAATAATTCTGGCTGGCTTCAACTGCGTTAGTCCGTCTGAATGGGGTTCCAAGAATTCATGCTGCTCTGCCTGGTTCCGACATTCAATCTGTAACCTTAGATTGATGAAAAGGGGGTCACATTGGCAAGCATAGTTTGCTTACAAATCATCATCTATCTGTCTGTGATCAGACATCGACAAATAGAGATAAAGAGAGAGGTAGAGAGAGATAAAGAGAGGGGTAGAGAGAGATAAAGAGAGGGTTAGAGTGAGATAAAGAGAGAGGTAGAGAGAGATAAAGAGAGAGGTAGAGAGAGATAGAGAGAGGTAGAGAGAGATAAAGAGAGGGGAGTAGAGAGGGGGGGGGGAGGAGGGGGAGTAGATAGAGAAAGAGAACAAAACAACCAACCAAATTTGTTGGGTGCGATAACCGAATGTTTCACAATGGAAAAATAGGTCAATTTTCGATACCAATAAAAATATAACAACCATTTTGAGAATCTTGCAACGAAAAATAAACAAGTCATGGAAGTATTTAGGAAGCAATTTCAAAGGATAAACTTTTAAATTTAACATCTTAAAAAGATTATAGTTAGCCAAATTTATGTTGTGGAGTAGTTTTTCGTACTGAAGGTTATAATCGGGCTATGTCGGCTGCTAATCGACTTAACGCACCCAAAATGTTAGAAACTTGATAATCTTCCACTGAAAGCTGACTCCTTAGTATTCGAATAACTGTCGACTAATAACAACTGCCTAGTAGTTCTACTGAACTTCAATAGAACTCGAAAGAACTTCTATGAACTCCCCAAAAACTTCTTGTTAACTCTTATTAATATAGAAGGGTGAGTCTATTATTTAAGGAATAGGTGTGTTTCACCGTAACAATTAATGGTCAGCATTTTCCTTAATTCCGCTTGCAAGCTATTTTTTAGAATTTCTAAGATATATTACATAATTGATCTTGTGTATTTTTCTTGTATATTTGTTATTTTGAAATTGCACTACTGTTTTTAATCGGTATCACCCAATACAAGGCAAAAAAGCCACTAAGACACAAGAAATTAGAAGGAACAGTAGATAGCGATTCACATTACATTTAAATTTTTGCAGACTAAAATTGGTTTGAAGTGAATAATGGTGAAATGAAACTCTTAGCATAGAACTTGCGGCTGCATTTAACCAGCTCAACTGTAAACTGATGAGATCTTGACGACATTCCAGCACTGCGCTTAAATTTAAAAGTCTTGGTATTATAGCGAAGAGCTCATTCGAACAATTATCATAAAAGTATAGAAAATACACGAAGAGGTAACCTAAATGTGGCGAACATGGGACTGAAGTGGAGACACCAGACCAGGACTAATAACATTGCTGATTCTTCTTTGGATTCTATAAAGTATCTAAAAATATGCTTGCCCATGTGACCAACTTTTCATCAATCTAAGGTTACAGATTGAATGTAGGAACCAAGCAGAATAGCACGAATTCTGGAACCACGTTCAAACGGACAAACACACTTGAAGCCAGCCAGTTGGTCCGGAGTATTAGTAGCAAACAATGGCGATCCCCGAAGAAAAATCGAGTATGAAAAGAAAAAATAAGATAGAAAGGAGAAAGAGACAGATTAATATCACGGGCACCTAAACATATGTAGCAGAAATATTCTAAGTATGCATGAATGGAAACTAATAGATATAGATATCTAATCCAATATATATATATATATATATATATATATATATATATATATATATTTCTAATCTAACAGATGTAGATATGGATATCTAATCCAATAGATATAGATATCTAATCTATCTAAACTTATTTATACATGGAACTTTGTCTGTGTGTGTGTGTGTGTGTGTGTGTGTGTCCGTTACCTATAAACTCCGAAACGGCTGAACCGATTTTCTTGAAAATTTACACAGTTGTACTATAAGCGTCTGCGAGTCTTCTTAGCTAGGTTTTGTGTTGCGGTACCCCCGATAAATATCGAAAATTGATAATCGAACAAATCGAGTTATAGAAGGAGTGGTCCGATGTTAATCATATTTGATACACTCAGACAAAGACATTAGAAAAGATTTTCAGAAATGCATTTCTTACAATAGCGCAATATATATATATAAGCGAAGATGTTTGTGTGTGTGTCTGTTTATCTGCCTGTATGTCTGAGCTCCAGGACTATGGATTAGTTTTCAAGCTTTCATTACACCCGAGCAACGCTGGGCTATAATGTTAGTATAGACATAGATATCTAATTCAACAGATATAGCTATAGATATCTAATTCAATAGATATAGATATCTTTTTTCTTTTTTTCTTTTTAATCACATCACCCCATGCAAGGCGGTAAGGCCACTGATGTGCAGGGGGCTACGTAAGAGTGAATAGATTGGAAAAGAGAAAGCCGGAAACCACATTCTAAACAGTGAACAATGGATGAGCCTCTACACCTGTTCAATAGACGTGGGTGGTGTGTGAACCGGGCGATAGTTCAGTCTATCTACTCCAATTGAAAAAAAAAATGCAAAAGAAAAGAAAAGTGAAAAGATTGGAAAATAGAAAACAGGAAACCACATCTTAAACTGTGAACAAGGGATGAGCCTCTACACCTGTTAGATATAGATATATATTCTAATAGATATCGATATCTAATGTAATATATATAGATATCTAATCCAATATATATTAAACCCACTATATTAAAAAAACTATTATTAGCATGCACCACACAAGTACCCTTTCACGATCCCTTAGGCAATGTTTATACACAAATAGAATGTATTGCGATGGGATCTCCTTTAGGTCCCCTCTTTTCTAATTATTATATGGCAAATCTAGAAAATAAAATAATTAATGGCAACAATAAACCATCTATATATGTAAGATACATAGATGACATCTTTGTTTTAGTTAGAATATCGATCAAATTAAATATCTTAAAAACAAATTTGAAAGTCACTCCGTCCTCAAATTCACATTAGAACTTAATATTAATAACAAACTCCCATTCCTTGATGTATTCATTGATTCTAGCACACATAAATTTACTACTTCTTTATATAGGAAACCAACTAGCATAAATTCGTGTCTTCGTAATTATAATAGTGAATACCCCCAACGATATAAGCTGTTATAAAAAACTTACTTCAACGCACACAAATGGTATCTTCTTCCAAATCTATATTTTATAAAGAATTACACAACATTAAGCAAACACTAGTCAATAATGGATTTCCTAACTCCGTTATTGATCAACAAATTAAAATGTATCTCAACAAAATCAACAATAGCTCTAAAAATAATGATAATATTAATAATAATGGTTTACATCAAAATAAACATAACCCTATTAACTTATACTATTGCAACCAAATACATAATAATTATAAACAAGATGAAAAAACTCTCAAAAACATAATACGTAGAAATGTTAAACCAGTGGAAAGTAATAACCAAATTAAACTCATTATATATTATAAAAAGTTTAAAACAATTGACCTCATAGTCTATAATAACCCAACAAGCACTAAACTAAATTCTATACAAAAAACCAATGTAGTGAACCAATTTACATGCCCATTCAGAGATTGCATCTCTGATACTAATCAAAAACCTAGTACATATATTGGTTTTACTACAACCACGCTCTCCCGTAGACTTACATGCCATCTTTCTGATCAGAGTACTATTAAACAACATTTCTCTGAAAAAACATAAACATGTAGGTGACATCAGACAGATTGTGGTCAACAATACGGTGATCCTCACTCATACACCCAGTAAGAGGAACCTGCAGATATTGGAGGCCATGTATATCAAATCGAAACAACCAACACTCAATAAAATCAACTTTAAAACAGGAAATAACATATTACATTGCATTTGACTACATGGTTTTGTTGTCATTTCGCGCTATCCCGTGGTGTGACGTCATAAAACCACATCGCAAACTTAAGAACTGCGTTTATTATTTTTGGTCACTATTGCCGTTGCCAAGCAGACTTTTATGTCAACACAAAATAAAATCGTCGGTGATGGTGGATTTTATAATATTTCAGTTTAAACAACCTCTCTGAAGAAGCTTCAACTGAAATTAAAGTAAAAATACGACGTTTAGAACGGCTCATGATGAAACATAATAGATATTCATTGTCTCTTATATTTAACAGCATATCTTTAGAATATATATATATATATATATATATATATATATATAATCTAATAAATAGCGATATTTAATATAATTGATATAGATATCTAATCCAATATATATAGATGTAGATATTTAATCCAATAGATATGTATATATAGATATCTAATCCAATAAATATATGTATAGATATCTAATTTAATAGATATAGATATCTAATCCAATATATATATATATATATATATATATATATATATATATATATATGTATATTTCTAATCTAACAAATGTAGATATACATTATATTCCAATAGATATGAATATAGATATCTAATCTAATATATATATAGATATAAATATAGATATCTAATCCAATTGATATCTATATATATATAGATATCTAATTTTATATATATATATATATATATATATATATATATATATATATATATATTATATATAGATATGAATATCTAATCCAGTAAATATAGATATAGATATTTAATCCAATATATATATAGAGATATATATATATAATCCAATAGATATAGCTATAGATATATAATCTAATAGATAGAGATATGTAATTTAATAGATATGAAAGATATCGTAAGAATAAAATTTGATGTTAAGTATCTAGTCAAAGACGTTGTAACATGGGAGAAAATGGTTAAATAATTCGTTCTTTTCTATTTTTCTTTTTTTAACAAGTTACAACAAAATTCTAGTTGAATATGTTGCATTCATTTACGCACAAATACTCTTGGGTAATGTACTAATCTGTCTCTTCCCTCTAGCTATGGATTAAATAACAAGACGGATTGTGTTCTATAAACTTGTTTGGCAACTAGTCTACCGCAGAAAATAATGGCAACCTACTGCGGGATCTTCCCAGTCAGTCAGACATGTCTCTTTCAAGACATGATCACCCAAGCGTGTATCCCGTATGGCACGTGACTAAATGGTCAACAAAACTATATGAATGCAATAAAAATGGTAAAAGTAAATAAGAAACGCTAAAATAAATTTTCGTGTTACGCTCTATAAATGATCAATTTTAACTGCACAAGTATCTATTTTTACTTTTGATCTTCTTCTTCTATGTGCCCTGTTCTTTCAGGACGTTGGCGATCATGGCTTTCCACGTCTCCCTATCCCTGGTGGCTCTTAGTATGTTTTCTCTTGTTACACCATGCAACCCTCGTTCCGTCGGGAAGAGATACTCCAGACGAGTCCAGTGTCGAGCCGGTTGAGAATCTACGCTTGAAGCACTCAGCCTTTTTTGTTGAAGAGATTAGGATTGAGGACTTGCTGATGTTCAGCATACTTTTACAGAGTCTCTAGTAGTCTTTGGAGTCACACTTACTGGACACTATCAGCTGCTTCATTCTGGCTGCAAACATCAACTTAGCTCCCTTTAAGTATCTTCTTGCACTCATTGCGAGCAAAAAAGCTCCTGTCATGGTCGACGCGCGACTCCGGTAAAGCCGAAAGAAGTGATTTCGGTGGGTGATGGCGACCGAGCAGGCAGGGGAGAACCAAGGATGTGAGTAAGATTTGAGTCTTAACTTCCTGGTAGGGATGAAAGCATCGATGCCAGCCTTAATCTAAGAGGAAACCTCAGCCACACATTCTTCAACGTGAAGGCTAAATACTTTATTCCAATGGACGTCACACAGGAAATAGCAGAACAAGTTCCAGCTCTTTGTCTCTTTTTTCTTCTATCTGGTATGTCATTATCAGGTTCTCCAAACCCTCCTTCCTCATTAAATGTCCCAGGAACTTCAGTTGTCTCTTCCTTATGCTCATTATTAATTTTCTTTTTTTTGCCATTCTTTTCAAAACCTCATCATTGCTCACATGCTCGGTCCATGATATCCGTAGCATCCTTCAGTAGAACCACATTTCCGCTGTTTCAAGTTTCTTGCTCATCTTCGATGATATTGTCCAACATTCTCTGCCATATTGAAGAACTGACATCACATATCAATCCAGTACTCTCTTCTTTGTTTCTAGTGAAATTTTCCTGTCTCTTAATACTCTACTCAGCTCTTGAAATGCATCTTTGTGCTTTTGGATCTCAGGAATATAAATGTATAGTAACTGCTGTGACCACAAAGTGAGGGATCAGTTTATATATTGTTTGCAATATGGAACTGATCCCCCACTTTATATCCAGTATGCTTCTATAGGACCACATTTAAGTTGCTTCAAGTTTTTTCATCTTTGTTGATATTGTCCAACATTCACTGCCATATTGAAGAACTGACATAGTAATCTAGCAATCTCTTTGTTTCTAATGTAATTTTTCTGTCTCTTAATACTTTACTTATCTTCTGGAACGCCTCCTTTGTCATGCCAATTTCGCCTTCGGATCTCTGTCTCGAACTTTCCACCTCCTGTTAGAACAGTTCCTATGTATTTAAAAATTTCTACTATTATGATACATGTTTTCTTGTTTATAGAAATCCAGGAAAGTTTCTTTACACCAATTTTCAGGTATTTTTATGAAATTATTTTATAAATAATCATTCTATTTTTCATTTGAGATTTTTTGAATTGTCAAAAACCGGAAGAATATTCTACAAATGTTGCATGGATTGGACTAAATTATAGGCTGAAGAGAATCTGTATTGTCGGATTTGCAACATCAACATAAGCGTTGTCGTGCAGGAAAAGCTGTTATTTGGAGATTTTGTCTTTTTAGTTATATTATCATAACACTATCGTTCGACCATCAGTCAATTCTGTGACACCACAACGCTTATCTTAACTTACAAATTCGACGCAACAATCTTTAACCTCGTCTTATCTTCTTCATCTTATTTTCTTTACTTATCACTGAAAATATTTTTTGAAACTCTTCTCTTTCATTACCTTTAAGTATTCTTCCTCTTCTTTTATATTTTCATCTATTTTCCGCATCTTTCTTGGTCTTCTTTTCATATTACTCTATTTTCTGCAAAACTGCAGAAATGAACGGCGATAGATTAACTTGAAAAATAAAGCAAATTCAATTTTAGATTGCGACTTAAAAATAGAGGTGTACGCTTCGGCAGACGCTTATACGTGATTCGATTTTTGTTTGTTAGCTTTTTTGGAGAAACATTAAATAACCTCGTATCTTTAACAAAAGAGGAAAAATGAAGATTTATTCCTACAAAAATGAATGATGAATTTAGTTTATAAAAACAAAAGAAATTATTTTCTTAAATATTTTCTAATAATAACAAACACTGTGTAGGCTAGTTCGACGTAGTGTAAGATTGTTTGAGTTTAGTTTTGTTTAACGGCATATCATCCACTGTGGTTTATTTAATGTCAAAAAGGTAGGGTTTTAAGGTATTTTTTTTAAATTTTCGGTTATAGTAAGAAGGTTGATTTAGTCAGATTTTGATGAAATTTTGCATTTTAGAAACTGAAAATGTCTTCTAGTTTTGTATTCAGAAATGTATTGCTGGTAATATGTTTTTCTTCAAAACTGTATTGATTTAATATTTTTCATTCAAAAATGTATATTTTTCTATAAAAGTCTATTTTTATAGTTTTATAGTGTTTAGACCCCAGTTTAAGGGTTAACTATTTGCTCATAGCTGGGACCGTAACAGGTGCTACCACCTCGGGTCAGGGTACCCCTGGGAACAACAGCAACTAAGAGGTGGTTCCATGCTCCTCACAACTTCCCAATCAGAGGCCTTGCTGCCAGATGTAGTTTAGCGTCATACCCAGGACCGGTGTAAGATTCAGCAAGCTTATCTCGCTAGATTAATTAGAACGGAATAATAAGTTAGAACCCATTTGGCCTTGTGTCACATCTAAGTTAACAGTTAACCAGATAATTTTTGGAAGATATCAAATTTTAAGGCAAGTGGTTTTTCTAATTATATGTTGATAGCGTATTAAAAGTAAGAAATTAAATTTAAATTTCAACTTAGTATTTGTCTATATTTCTGAGATGTGGTAGTATTTACAGTATTTACATTATTCGGACTATTGTCCGCATCTTTTTTGTCATTTGTACGACATTTCGGCTGTTGTACACTCCGACCTTCTTGTATGTCTATATTTCAGAGATAAGGTAGTATTTACAGTATTTGCATTATTTGGACTATTGTCCGCATCATTGTTTAGGCCGTTGTACGCTCCGGCCTTCTTCAGTTGATAGGAATTTCGAACAGAATCCTCTTTTACAATCACTGGGGTATATCATTCCCATTTTTTGCGTAGAGCCTCTTTTTGATAGTGGATATAGATGTTGGTTAGTTCCTGTGACTTAGCCTAAACAGTTGTGAGTTCAATACCAAGCTACAGCAGTAGTGAACAAGTAACTTAAAGGGCTAGAGGGAGATAATTCATGACTATCAGTCCCTGTTCAGAGGTTTGCGGAGATGTTTTTTCCATTTATCAGTGGACTAGATAGTGAATTTGAATTTATTTGCAGATGTAATTTTAAAAAAATTAATGTTGGAAACAATTTAAAAGAATATAGCCAATCTAAAATTATTTATTTGTAAGATATTAAATTTTTAAATGTCAAATGAAAGGATACACAATAAACGCAAGATGGCTTTATTTACAATAATGCATTCTCGATGTGAGATTTGAGGATACAAACTGAAGGTTGTGTAACATAAGCAAATAATATATATATATATATATATATATATATATATAGTAGAAAAGAAATAGGGTTGTTCCAACGAGAGAAAATGGTATAGAATAAAAAGTGTGAGAGGTCTCGAACGTTTTGTTTAAAGTGTGTATTTATCGTTGTTGTTATTATACACGTTATGATACTTTAAGTGTCCATAATGGTATTTGTGACGCTACACGTGTTTCGAGCCTAAAGTTGACTCTCTTCAGGCAAATAAACTTGTGGTTTTACGTATTGATTTCCTTTTGTTTCTCTCTATATATATTGTGGTCTGATCCATTTCACTCATTAAATGGATCTGTTCTGAATACATATATCCAGGAGAACTATGCTTGTACTCAGAATTTATCAAAGCTCTAACTTAGTCGAATTTTCTGCCTTCGGGCGGCGAGGAACCCGGAAGAGGCTCCACTGAAGGGCAGAGTCTCGTTTGGGACGAACAGACAAGAGCCTAACCCTTTCTTAAGCAGGGTCTAAGAGATATATTTAACCGAGCTTAAGGACTGGGACTTATCCGTCTCGGGCATCTTTCCTAGTGCGGAGGTAGCAAATATCTGTGCACCGTCATCCTTTCTTGGTCAGACTCTCTGCCCCCGGGAGGAGAGGAACACATACGAAGCTCCACCGAAGGGTAATCTCGTCTGGGGTAAACAGACAAGAGTCCGACTCTGTCTTATGATGGGTCTACGGGAAATTTTGCACAGGCTTAAAGGCTCGGATTTCCCACGTAATAGTTGGCCTTGTGTCGCATTCAGCTTCAATAGGTAGGCTGGTGAATATTAGTGCACCAATACTCTCTCTTTGTTGGACTTTCTGCCTCTGGAAGGAGAGATATCAGATGGATCTCCGCCGAAGGGTAGAGGCTAGTCTGGGGAAAACAAGCAAGAACCCGATCCTGCCCTACGCAGGGTCTATGGGAATTTTTTCTCCGAGGTTAAGGACACGGATCTCTTGCGTAAAATTCGGACAATACAGCCTCATTTAGGAGGCAGGTGAATATCAGTTCGCTAAAATTCTATCCTTGTCGAACTCTCCTGTTTTCGGGCAGGGATAAACCCAAACGAGGCTGTACGCGCTCGGAAATCCCACGTTAAACAGAGTCTTGTGCCACACCACGCCTTATGACAGCAAAAGATACCTGCTTGGTTCAAGGATTTCGTTCCTCTGTAGGAATAAAAACGAAACTTTGATGGATCAAATGAAGCTACTAGATGCCAACTCCCAGTATGAGCATGTCCTTTACCCGGACGAACGGGAAGACACAACCTCATTAAGAGACTAAGCACTAGAAGCGGACAAATCGGGACCCACAAGCGTAAGCGAGGGTTGTCCTCAGGACACTTCAACAGATTTTGAAGAGACAGAGACATGGTTTACTTCTGAAAATTATGAAGGACCTTTGAGTTTTGATCCCCCGAGTGGAGACGAAGGAATTTTTTCAAAAGAGAGCACACCCACCTACCTATACACGAATGAACGAGAAGGTCACTCGTAGACTACAGAAAGGCAACAGGATTAAATCCACTTTGAGCGAGAACGAGGAAGAATATCATGTTCCTAACGAACCACCAGGGCATTGCAGACAGCAAAGTATACCTGTTTAGTTCAAGGACTTCTTTCCTCTGTAGGAATAAGGCAGGGGCGAATGTGGTATGATCAGTTTCCCTCATTAGTGGATCTGTCCTAAATACATATATTCAGGAGAACACTGATTGTATCCAGAGAGAGAAGCAACAAAAGCCCGACATTGCATATGCGGGATCTACGGTTCATTTTTGCCCGAACGGTTCGCCCTCAGTAATGCTCCACGGTAAAAAATTGACTCTTTAGCCACATTCTACCTCTGTGGTGATTCTCGATTAATTACCGAGTTCATTAAAGCTTATATATAAGCTAATACTAATTGTCTGTAACAATTCTACTAGATATGTAAGTACTTTTAAGTAGACGTTCGTTTATTTATCAAAATATATGTTTATTTATTGAATTATATCAGGTTGAATGTTTGAAAAATGTTTTCAAATTTTCAAAGTTTTGGGGATATTTTAAGCTGAAACAAAAAGTATAAATTCACTCAGTTTTTGTATTACTTTAAACACTCAACTGTCTGTCGATCATTGCAGGTAACCCCTCATGCTTCTCATAAGCATGAACCAACCGTGTCTCCTTGAGAGCAATGCACTGCGTCTCCTCGGCCTTTCCCACTCTTCTGATCTCAAGTGGAACCATTACATTGAGTCAATACCTAAATCCACTGCTAGGAAGGTTGGATCATTGTGTCGTGCCAGGGTGATTTTTCCGCCTGAATCCATCTTACACATATACAAATCAACAATCCATCCGTGCATGGAATACTGTTGTCATATAAGGTCAGGCGCCCCCGCTGTTCATCTCGAAAGGAGAATCAGTAATGTGATAGGTACCGACTTGGCGGCTCGATTCCAGTCACTTCCCCACCGACGGGATGTGACTTCCCTCTGTCTGTTCTATAAATACTTTCATGGCTTCTGCTCCAACGAACTTAAGTCACTGGTGCCCCTGCAACAGGTGTTTACTCGTACAACCAGACAGCCAACTGGGTCCCACCCATTCACAATTAGACCAAATGCAGACAACAATTCTACTCCTGCAGCCTCTTCTCTCGCACCTTCCGCCTGTGGAACTCGCTTCCATATTCTTGCTTTCCTGACGGCTACAAAGTCCAGGAATTTAAATGCAATGTCAACATTCATCTCTTGACTCTAGTTCTGTCTACACCCTCCTGTATATCTTTTCCTTTCTCTCCACATTTGCAATTGTCATCACACCTATATTCCCATCATTAACTGGTTCGTATTTCTCTTTACCCGCCTAATATCTAATTTTTTTCCTCTTATGTAGCCCCCTGCACATCAATGGCGTTACTGCCTTGCTCGGGGGAATATGATTAAAAAAGAATATATATATATATAAATTAAAATCTTTCAAAATTACTAAATTTCTTTTCAGTTATTTTGAAATTTCCTTAATCTGGGTTAGCCTTCCCTAGACCGATGACATCAGAAAGTTCACCGGGTTCGCATGGTCATTGAGCAAACGTCCCAACCAGTCGATTCCCTTCCCAGATAGTTCTATTACTGAGGAATACATAGTGCACTAATGACTCTTCATTTGTATCCATATATGTTTTGTACTAGATTGTGATATGTTCGTAACCCTATTTTCAGATGGCTGGTGTTAATTTGAAGTGATTAACAAGATGAGAAAAGGTTTGCCAAAAATTGGAAAATAGAATTATTTTTGTCGGGAAAAAGTAGCCGAAGTGTTAAAAAGTGAAAAACCCAGGTGGGAAGTTTACTGAGTACGAAATTATTTTTAAGTGAATTCCTCCAAGTGATTCGGGACAAAATATCTGTCAATGGGTTTTGACAATGTCACTCATTGGTCGAAAATGAGGCCTTCACAGTTTCTTGTGTACTGTGTTAACAGGACAGTTGATAAGAGCGGGCAAACAAAAAGAGGGATTGTGTTTACTATTCGAAGTCGAAATGGTTAAATGTAAATGTTTTCATTTCGAGCTGGTAAAAGCTATACAGGGAGGGAAACGAAACCCTTACACCCCACTTTTCCACACCGGCTAGGATGCTGTTTAACAAAATCTGAATGAAAAACGAGAATTAGTGAGTCGGCTCCCGTGTCTTGAGAGAAGAGGTCGGAAATATATTTAAACTACGGTCGGTCTAAAACCTCGCCTGCTGTTAGAAATAAGAGAAAACAATCAGCGAGAGAGATATTGCCAAATTCAACAAACTAATCGTCCTGTTGAAATAGTACAACACGAATATACTACTGAAAAACCAAACAACTGATATTTCTTTTCCGTCTTGACTGATTTGTAATCTTGGAATTATTCGAAATCTAAACTTATTTATAAATGAAACTTTGTCTGTGTGTGTGTCTGTGTGTGTGTCCGTTACCTATAGACTCTGAAACGGCTGAACCGATTTTCTTGAAAATTTACACATTTGTAATATAAGCGTCTGCGAGTGTTCTTAGCTAGGTTTTTGTGTTGAGGCACCCACAATAAATATCAAAAATCGATAATCGAACAAATCGGGTTACAGAAGAAGTGGTCCGATTTTAATCAAATTTGATACACTCATAGACAAAGACATAAGAAACGATATTCAGAAGTTTCAAGGTGGCAGTTCTTAGAATACTGCAGAAAATCGATAATACACACACACACACACACACACACACACACACACACATATATATATATATATATATATATATATATATAAAGCAAGATGTTTGTGTGTGTGTTTGTTCATCTGCCTGTATGTCTGTATTTTTTTCAGCACTTTTATTTTAGCTTTTGTTTCGGGTTTGGCTCCAAGTAGGTACAATTCTTAGTTTCAGCCATGATACCATTTACTCAGAGGACCTAGTTAGCCTTCAAAATTCAGTTTACGATGAAAAAACTTATTTGATATCGATACCAGGAAATCAAAATTTGACTTACATCCATTCATTTTTCTTTCAGTCTACGGTTTCGCTTTAACTGGAAACAACTATTGCTTTTTAGTCTTTCGTGCCAACGTCCAAAGAGTCTGAGCTCCAGGACCATGGATTAATTTTAAAGCTTTCATTACACCCGAGCAACGCCGGGCTATATTGCTAGTATAAATATATATAAATCTACACCGTTGCTGTCTTAAATCTGGTTTTCATCATATATCAATCCCTTGTGGGCGGAATCGGCCAAAAGTCAGGGAGTTTGACTGCACGCAGCCAGGGGTCGTGTTGTATGTATTCTAATGGATATGTGACATAACGTTAGCACGTTAAAACTCCAACCGAAACAACCAGTCGCAGTATATAGCTACAGGTCGACGTTGTGGGTGTTGAAGAAACGAAATTATGACTGTGCAGACATCTGCAACAGGGATTAACTTGCTACTTCAACATCCAGCCATAATTGAATACCAGAAATCAAACACATGTTTTCAAAAAGTACATTTTATTTTTGGGAAGATAGAGCTGTACAATATTCCATGGGCAGAGGACTTGATAAACTGTTTTGAAAATTATCATTCAAAGCCCTGGCTTCAATCTTTGCTCCAAGAGAAACAAAGCAATCCAGTGGATTATAAAAAGAAAAACTCAACGAGGCGAACCCATTCTCGCTGTCAATATTTTTCCGCATCGACTAAATACATTATTTCATTTTGACATGTATTAGTCAGTAATATAATTTAATTTACATTTTTTTTACGAGTTTATTTTGGCAAACTTGATTAGGAGCTGATATTCCGGACTTTCTCTCAAATGTCATTTCACTATATTGACGTTTTCTCGAAATTTAATTTCATATAAAGACACAGGAAACATCATAACCTTAGACTGTTATAAAACTTTCTCAGCAAGCACTTCCTTTTTGTATATCGGCCATCAAAATGCTTTCGGTTGGTAGGTGGGCGTCAAACACCAGTGAACGTTCTTTAAGAACGCTAACACCAATTCGATTAATAATTGATAAGATTTAATTTAAACCTTCCTCGTGTTAGAAACCTCGCCTGGAATCAACTTCAAGCTTCAGGCTTTTTAATAATGTCTGATCGACTAAATTTGTAATAAAACGCCTTCAGGCACAATTGATTTCCACATGCGACAGATAAGAACTAAATATATAACTATATCCCTTTACTATTATATCTAACTTAATTTTCCACATGTTCAAAATTGTGATACTCCCAGTGAGTATCGTACTCATTAATCTACTAACGCTCCAAATCCAAAGCAAAATCTGTAATGTAATCGGTCTTAACTTTGCATCTGGACATTTTTTTAATCGTTTCACCCAAAGCAAAGCAGTACCGTCACTGATGCGCAAGGGGCTACATAGGAGTAAAAGTTTAGATAGGAGGAGATTAAAGAGAAAGACGAACCAGTTACAGAGAAAGGGCAAGAGAAGATGGTAACACAAGTGATAAGACAGTTGCGAAAGTAGTGAGAAAGGTAAAGAACAAGATATACAGGGTAATGTAGAAAGAACTGGAGTGTAGTGGATAACAGATGGGTATTGATATTGCATTTAAATTCCTGGAGGTTGTAGTCGTCAGGCAAGGAAGTTCCACAGGCGGGAAGTGCAAGAAAAGAAGATGATGGAGTAGAATTTTCAGCTGCATTTGGTTGAACTGACTGTAATTTTTTTTTTAATCATATCACTCCGAGCAAGGCGGTAACGCCACTGATGCGCAGGGGGCTACGTAAGAGTGAAAAGATTGGAAAAGAGGAAGCCAGAAACCACATCCTAAACAGGCTACAAGGGATGAGCCTCTTCACCTGTTCAATAGACGTGGTGGAGTATGAACCGGGCGATAGTATATTCTAACTACTCCAATTGAAAAAAAAAATGAAAAAAGAAAAGAGTAAAAAGATTGGAAAAGAGAAAGCCGGAAACCACATTCTAAACAGGGAACAAGGGATGAGTGTGAGAAATTGTTGCCAGTCTGGTTGCACGAGTAAATTATTGTGGCGGGTGTACCGGTGACTTAAGTTCGTCGTGGTAGAAGCCAGAAAATAGTTGTAGAATAGATAGAGGGAAGCCACATCCGGCCGGTGAGGAAGTGGCTGAAGTGGAGTCGCTAAGTCGGGCCAGTCAGTTCGTCATCGATGTGACGTGGCTTCCTTCTGTCTTTTCTAACATTTTTTTTTTCATAGCAACTGCTCTGATAAGTTTTTTGCCCCTTGCTCCGTCCACGTAAATTTAAGCGTGCTCTTAGATTGGCGTCAAGGTTTAAACGTTTTACTGTTGAAATACTTAATTGTAACTGACATTTCGTTCCTCGGTTTTCGCGCCTGTAGAACAGACTTCAATTTCCAAAATATCTAAATGCAACGTTAGATGCCATTTTCTATCTTCTTGAATCCTGTTAGTCTTTTATTCTTTCTACAATACCCACTATATCCATCTTTTCTCGTACTGTAGCACTCTGCGCACTAGGTGCGGTTCCAAGTTGGGTGGGGTGATATGTTAAAAAAACAAACAAAAAATAAACAACAAAAAACAAAACAAAAAAAACGCGCAACCCACGGTTACCAATTGGGATATGTCCTTTTTTATTTATCAGATAATGAAAGTATACAGCAAATTTGACGCACCCTGATTCTCAAGGTAGTTTTATTAATTGATGTTTTATTAATACAGGCAACCCTTGCCGGTATTAATAGAATATGCTCAAGGTAAAATAACAGTGCTCTCTCTCTCTCTCTCTCTCTCTCTCTCTCTATATATATATATATATATATATATATATACATATATATATATATATATATATATATATATATATATATATATATATATCCATTATCTCTCTTAATCGGGTAGAGTCTGCATTTTAGCTTTGGTAGGGGAACTTGTCTATGAGAAGGTTAAGTTATAATCAAACAACAACAACAAAAAAAAGCACACAAGTGAAGATGGCAATTTGTCTATCATACCAAAGTAACCCGCTCCCTGTACCCATATATATATATATATAGCATAATGATGATCCACGTATACTGTCTTATAGGAAAAATCTACTAAACAGTTGTAAGTTTAAAAATGTATTTTTTTGACAGTATTTATTTTTTTCTATTATTGTATATATATATTTGATATTTCAGACCGACCCCGGCCTTTCATCAGAAACAAATGATTTTAAAATTTAAACTAGAAGCGTCCGTCGCGGGAGCGTTCGTCGAGAGATGTTTACATCACGTGACGTAGAAAGCGATAGAGTTCTTTAATATTTTTAAACGTAAACCTAACTGTATTAATACTTTTAAATGTTGTTTTAAATGCTGTTTTAAATGTTGTTTTATATACTAGCAGTATAGCCCGGCGTTGCTCGAGTGTAATGAAGCTGTAAAACTAATCCATGGTCCTGGAGCTCAGACTCTTTGTACGTTGGCACGAAAGACTAAAAAGCAATAGTTGTTTCAAGTTACAGTGAAACCGTGGACTGAAAGAAAAATGAATGGATTAAGTCAAATTTTGATTTCCTGGTATCGATATCAAATAAGTGTTTTTCGAGTCGTAAACTGAATTTTGAAGGCTAAATAAGTCCTCTGAGTAAAGGGCATCATGGCTGAGACTAAGAATTACAATTATACCTACTTAGAGCCAAACCCGAAGCAAAAACTGAAATAAAAGCGTTTAAAAAAATAAAAACATAGGGGCAGATAAACAAAGACACACACAAACATCTTACCTTTTATATATATATATTATCGATTTTCTGCACTATTGTAAGAACTGCACCCTTGAAACTTCTGAATATCGTTTCTTATGTCTTTGTCTATGAGTATACTAAATTTGATTAAAATCGGACAACTCCTTCCATAACCCGATTTTTTCGATTATCGATTTTCGATTTTTTCGGGGGTATCTCGAAACAAGACCTACGTTAGAACACTCGCAGACGTTTATAGTACAACTGTGTAAATTTTCAAGAAAATCGGTACAGCCGTTTCGGAGTCTATAGGTAACGGACACACACATACATATACACATCCATACACAGAGACAAAGTTCCATTTATAAATAAGTTGAGATAATGAAAGTATACAGCAAATTTGACGCACCCTGATCCTCACGGTAGTTTTATTAATTAATATTTTATTAAGACGGGCACCCATTGCCAGTATTAATAAAATAAGCTCAAGGTAAAATAACAGTACTATATATATAGGTTGGCGTGATTGTTATTAGCGCGAAAAATATATTCATAGAACTGATTTAAACATTCCTGGAAAAGCTCTACACGTTTATTTTGGATTAGAGCATTTGGAAACGTCATGAATAGATCCATTATCTCTCTTAATCGATAAAATAATAGGGTAGAGTTTTAGCTTTGGTAGGGGAACTTGTCTATGAGAAGGTTAAGTTATAATCAAACAACAACAACAAAAAAAAAAGCACACTAGTGAAGATGGCAATTTGTGTATCATACCAAAGTAACCCGCTCCCTGTACCCAGAGTCTTTTGCCAACATGTCTTCTGGCTGTAAAAATCAGATGCCGTGTACGCAAACAATTCTATAAAAGCCTTCCCAAATCTAATTATTTTCTGAAGGATTTTCTACTAAGGTCGTTGTCCAGGTAACGAAAAATATGGTAATTTATTATCCGGGGATTAAGGTGAAAGGCACAGTGTCACCCATCCAAGTCACCATATGTCATCTGATGCCACCCCACCCCCGCACCACAGGAAGACTGTCTGTAGAGTAACATTACACTTTTGGAATTAAACAATGTTGCTTAAGTGCTAATTGCACATGTTCCAACTGCTATGAGTACAAATTCTCAGTGATAGTTTAGAACGTTGGTATCAGCTCATAGTGCATTACTTGTCGACTAGTCCACAAGACAATGCAGGATAATTGAGCAAGCTGAAGTAAACTGAACTCAAAATAGGCTGCACTGGTCATAATCATGAACACTCGAGTTAATTGTCATGTTAAGCTTTCAACTTGTTTAGAAATGTCAAAACCAGCGATTCTCAAAAATAGGCTTTAGAAATTTTAAAAATGGGCCTGGAGTTGTCCCAAGGAAAATATTTTGGCTCTTAAATGCTTTTTTTTCCACTAATCTAAAGTTATAAATACACAAAATTTATTTAATTTATTTTCTATGCCTGGTTGGTTAGGGCGAAATTTTATGCTGCCAATGATGAAAACTAAACGTAATTTATAAAATGTTGAAAGGAGAAGAGATGTAATCTTACCACTTTCTATATAATTTGTTTAATTTTTGGAAGGTGTCTTTTGTTAATAACAATGCTACTTCGAATTTCGGTGTCACCCTTTCGGCCCTCTGTTAAAAAACATCAAACTCGCTTGAATTAATATGTCCAATTCCTAGTTCGTAACTTGGACTATTATTATCGATAACTATATTTTCTGTACGAGTTCCCTTCATACCTTAATTGGATCCTCTGTCATCTTTCATCTGGCATATCTTTGTATTTTTTGTTTGGTTTTTTAATAATTTCACCCCAAGAAAGGCGGTACCGACAGTGATTTGGCCACATAAGAGAGTTAAAGTTTTAAACAGGAAGAGACTGAAGACAAAGACGAACCTGTTACAGGGGGTGAAAGAGAAAGAGCAAGAGAAGGATGGGAACACAGGAGTGAAGACAGTTACGAAGGTAGAGAGAAAGGAAAAGAACAAGATACACGAGGTGATGTAGGAAGAGTGAAGAGGAAGACGAACCAGTTACAGGGGGTGAAAGAGAAAGGGCAAGAGAAGGATGGGAACACAGGAGTGAAGACAGTTACGAAGGTAGAGAGAAAGGAAAAGAACAAGATACACGAGGTGATGTGGAAAGAGTGAAGAGGAAGAGGAACCAGTTACAGGGGGTGAAAGAGAAAGGGCAAGAAAAGGATGGGAACACAGGAGTGAAGACAGTTTCGAAGGTAATGAGAAAGGAAAAGAACAAGATACACGAGGTGATGTGGAAAGAGTGAAGAGGAAGAGGAACCAGTTACAGGGGGTGAAAGAGAAAGGGCAAGAAAAGGATGGGAACACAGGAGTGAAGACAGTTTCGAAGGTAGTGAGAAAGGAAAAGAACAAGATACACGAGGTGATGTAGGAAGAGTGAAGAGGAAGACGAAGCAGTTACAGGGGGTGAATGGAAAGGGCAAGAGAAGGATGTGAACACAGGAGTGAGGATAGTTGCGCGAAGGTAGAGAGAAAGGAAAAGAACAAGATCTACAGGGTGATGTAGAAAGAATTGAAGTTAAGTGGATAAGAAATGGGAACTGGCTTTGCATTTAAATCGCTGGAGGTTCTATCCGTCAAAGAAGCAGGTATATGGAAAGAAGTTCCACGGGCAGTAAGCGCGAGAGAAGAAGCTGATGGAGTAGAATTGTTGGCTGCATTTGGTTGATCTAACTGTAAAGGGGTGAAACCTTGATGCCAGTCTGTTTGGCCGAGTAAATTCTTGTGGAGTGGACACCAGTGACCTAAGTTCATGAGAGCAGAAGCCATAGAAATATTTATAGAAAAGAAAGAGGGAAGCCACATCCCGTCGGTGAGAAAGTGGCTGGAGTCGAACTGCCAGGTCAGGACCAATCACCTTACAGATTCTCCTTTGGGGCCCGTCGAGAACACTTAGACGAACAGCAGGGGCGCCTGACCAGATTTTTCAGAATATGGATGACAATCTTCTTTCATTTCTCGTAGTTATTTTTACCCTATACATAACGCTGTACCTACTATCAGTATCTGTTTGGTTATATTGAATAAACTTGGATAAATAAGTTAGTTTTTTCAATAAAGGAAAATAAATAAATAAATAAGATAAAATACTAATTTTTCGTTTATAAGCATGAGGCCTCTACAGAGTTAATCTTCTTTTTCGAACGAGAGAGAAAGAACTTACACTACACCTGTGCCAATTTTGTGACTGTTTCTCCTGGATTAATGTAATAGATTGCTTTTAATGCTATCGACAGAGTTTTCTAGCACAATTGAATTAAATGAAACATATCAATATCGTAAAATGACATTTACGAGGAGATCTGGGGAAACCTGATAAAAATTAAGTTTTTGAAAATAAAGAGAAGAAAGTAAGTTTCAAAATGCAATTATTGTAGCGACTTATAAATATCAAAATTAGTTCACTTATTTATTTGTTGTGATATGAACTACTTCTCTGCAGAAGGTTCGTTGTCTTTTATCCACAAATATATTCAGAAAGCATTGAAATGTTAATCATTTAAATTTCAGTCATTATGCTATGAGTATTTTCCTGTAAACACGAGAAGGTAATTTAATGCGTAATACAACGTTTCTTCTGAAATTTTAACTCACAAAATATGAAAAAGAAAAAACATCATTAATTTGAACCGGATACTAAGGAAATTAATTATTAAAGTAATAGGTTGTTTGGAATGTAATTACATTCTGTCAGAAAGAAAATAAAAACAAATTTAATTTTGATTTATTTAACTATCGTCTATATTCTTGTTTTTTCGTCGATGTGGCGTGTTCGTAAAGGACGTGGCTGATTATAAACATATCACGACACAAAAAACCTCGAGATATAAAAAAGGAGCACTAGACCAGATATGGCTGCAGTATTCAAGGTAAAGACTAAAGATAGAAATAAGAGAAAACAATCAGAGAGAGAGAGAGAGAGAGAGAGAGAGAGAGATTGCTAAATTCAACAAACCAATCGTTCTGTTGAAATAGTACAACACGAATATTCTACTGAAATACCAAACAACTAATACTTCTTTTCCGTCTTGATTTATTTGCAATTTGGTAATCATTTGTCTGTGTGTGTGTCTGCGTTTGTGTAAGTATGTCTGTGTCCGTTATCTATAGACTCTGAAACGGCTGAACCGATTTTCTTGAAAATTTACACAGTTGTACTATAAGCGTCTGCGAGTGTTCTTAGCTAAGTTTTGTGTCGAGATACCCGCAATAAATATCGACGATCGATAATCGAAAAAATCGGGTTATAGAAGGAGTGGTCCGATTGTAATCAAATTTGATGCACTCAATGTCAAAGACATAAGAAACGATATTCAGAAGTTTCATGGTTGCAGTTCTTGTGATAGTACAGAAAACTGATAATATATATATATATATATATATATATATATATTTATATATAAGGCAAGATGATTGTGTGTGCATCTGATTATATGCCTGTATGTCTGTATCTTTTTCAGCCCTTTTATTTTAGATTTTGTTTCGGGTTTGGCTCTAAGTAGGTATAATTGTAGTTCTTAGTCTCAGCCATGCTACCATTTACTCAGAGGACTTATTTAGCCTACAAAATTCAGTTTACGATTAAAAAAAACTTATTTGATATCGATACCAGGAAATCAAATTTTGACTTACAACCATTCATTTTTCTTTCAGTCTACGGTTTCGCTTTAACTGGAAACAACTATTGCTTTTTAGTCTTTCGTGGTAACGTTCAAACAGTCTGAGCTCCAGGACCATGGATTAGTTTTAAAGCTTTCATTACACCCGAGCAACGCCGGGCTATATTGCTAGTATAAATATATATAAATCTACACCGTTGCTGTCTTAAATCTGGTTTTCATCATACACCAATCCCTTGTGGGCGGAATCGGCCAAAAGTCAGGGAGTTTGACTGAACGCAGCCAGGGGTCGTGCTATATGTATTCTACTGGATATGTGACATAACGTTAGTACGTTAAAACTCCAACCGAAATAACCAATCGCAGTATATAGCTACAGGTCGACACTGTGGGTGTTGAACAAACGAAATTATGCTTGTGCAGACGTCTGCAACAGGGATTAACTGGATACTCCAACATCCAGCCATAACTGAATACCAGAAATCATACACTTGTTTTCAAAAAGTATATTTTATTGTTGGGAAGACAGAGCTGAACAAACTTCCATGGGCAGAGGACTTGATAAACTGTTTTGAAAATTAGCATTTATAGCCCTTGCTTTAATCTTTGCTTAAGAAAAACAAAGCAATCCAGTGGATTTTTTTAATCATTTAACCCCGAGCAAGGCAGAAATGCCACTGATGTTCGGGGGTTGGGGGGCTACATAACTGTAAAAAGATTAATTAGAAAAGAGTGAGGAGTACAAACTAGTTAGAAAGGAGCAATAGAAAGCTGAGAATGCAGGTGCGATGACATATACATAGGTGGAGAGAAAGGGAAGGATATACGGGGGTGGGGAGAGAGCTAGAGACCAGTGGTTAATAGATGAGTATTGACATTGCATTTAAATTTCTGGAGTTTGTAGCCGTCAGGAAAGCAAGAATACGGGAGCGAGTTCCACAGGCGGGAAGTGCGAAAGAAGAAGCTGCAGGAGTAGAATTGTCGTCTGCATTTGGCTAACCTGACTGTAAATGGTTGGGACCCAGTTGCCAGTCTGGTTGCACGAGTAAACCCCTGTTGAGGAGGCACCAGTGACTTAAGTTCGTCCGAGCAGAAGCCATAATTATAAAAGAAAAATCTCAAGGAAAAGACGATCATGATCAGATGTAAGTGGCAGAACTGCCCAACAAACAGAATTGACAAATTTAGCATTAGCAAGAAAATAAAAGAAACAGTTCAAAAATTATACAAACCATATACGCAAGGCAAATTAGCATTAATGAAGCAAAGCGACAGTAGTATGGGTATAAAGTTCACAGACGGAGAAATAATGTTGACACATAGTGGGTGAATTCAGATAAACGAATGTGGCGTTCTGATTTCGAGACAAGACAGACCGGGACTGGGTCATACAAAACCGAGAATAAACCTATTATATTGGCTAGGAAGAAATCTCAGCAGACATTTATGTGATTCTGCCTATAAATCTGAGATGGGAAAGTCTCTTGTTGTCATTCCCATTGAGTTTATGTCCAATTCCTAGTTCGTAACTTGGACTATTATTACCGATAACTGTATTTTCTGTATGAATTCCCTTCATACCTTAATTGGATCCTCTGTCATCTTTAATATGTCATATCTTTGTGTTTCTTTTAATGGTTTAACCCCAAGAAAGGCGGTACCGCCATTGATGTACAGGTGGCTACATAAGAGAGTTAAAGTTTTAGGCAGGAGGGGAGTGAAAAGAAAGATGAACCAGCTACAGGGAGTGAAAGAGAATCCAAGATGATGCAGTGAATCAACTTTCAGCAATTGATTCAATATAACTACCTCCTTCCTGTCAGTGAAAAACGTGAGAGCAAGAACATGTCCTTTGATAAGGTTAGAGTTAGTGTAGGTCTGCAGAATATTTTCAGTAACTCGAAAATATATCTCTGAGAAAAGAAATGTGGCTCAGCAGCCTTACTTTGAAAATCGTAAATAAGCAGGCGTAGACAACAAACACCAATTTGAAAACATTAACATAAAAAAACGAGTTACTCGGGAAGGCTAAAAACATCACCGTAAGTTCTATACCAATAGTTTCTTCTATCACAGTATCTAACTCTCTTCAGAAGGTGGACAAAAAATGAAATACCTTGAAATTTCAATCAAATCTATTTCAGTATGAGTACGACCGACTTTGGCAGTAATTACAGTTTGAATTCTCAGTGGTATCGAATGGTACAAAATTTGAATTGTCTTCAGATTAATTTCTATTATTCAGCTAAAATAGGCTTTAATTCTGAGGATGGTGGAGAATATCGAGTTATCACTTATTTTACGAAAAGGAACCATAAATGCTCAATGATATTGAGACTGGGGATTGCGGTGGCCAGATAAGAAGTTCTACTTTACTCCAATGTTTCTCGTGCCATTCAGCTACAACTTTATCAGTATAAACATCAACATTATCATCCTAAAATATGGCATTTTCTCTCCTGAAACAGTTCCTGAAACGTTGGATGAAGATGATAATTAAAATTTTTAAATAATCCTGATTTTGATTTTAATAAACTTATTTAAATTATATCAAGCAGAATCAGGCCAGAGATAGGACTGGAACAGTGTAGGTTCGTCAAAGACACTGGAACAAGGAACGCTATATTTATGATTAGGATGCTCTTCGAAAGGGCAATAAAAATGAAGAAGGACTTGTACCTATGTTTCATTGATTATGCGAAGGCATTTGACAAAATGCGCCACAAAAAATTAATGGAGATGCTCAGCAACCGCAACATTTTTGGTAAAGACATCAGAGTAATCAAGAATCTCTACTGGCAACAAACTGCCTGGATACGGACAGGTAACGATTTTAGCAGATTCACAAAGATAGAAAGGGGTGTAAGACAAGGATGTGTCTTTTCACCGGATCTGTTCAACTTGTCCATCGAGAATATTTTGAGGACTCTAGATGCTACGCCAGGATTTCTTTATCGGGGGCAACAATTTGAACAACATAAGGTATGCAGATGACACTGCGCTGGTTGCAGACACGGAAAGAAAACTACAGGGCCTCCTACAGAAGATAGCTGAAGCGAGTGACAAAAAAAGGACTACAAATAAACAGCAAAAACAACTGAACGCATGGTCATCAGTAAAAACACCAAGCCAAAATGCCAAATATAGGTAGGGGATACTAGAATCAAGCAAGTAGAAATATTTAAATACCTAGGAAGTGTTATAACAGGAGATGGAAGGTGTGACACAGGGATCTGAAGACGAATTGGCATGGCGAAAGACGCCTTCCAGAAGCTGAGTAAAGTACTAAGACAGTAAAATTTTCCCTGGAAACAAAGAAGAGAGTGCTAGACTGCTATGTAATGTCAGTTCTTCAATACGGCAGTGAATGCTGAACAATATCATCGAAGATGAAGGAAAAACTTGAAGCAGCGGAAAATGTGGTGTTACAGAAGGATGCTGCGGACAACATGGATCGAGCATGTGAGCAATGATGAGGTTTTGGAAAGAATAGGATCAAAAATAAATTAATAGTGATAATTAGGAAGAGACAGGTGAGGTTCCTAGAACATGCAATGAGGAAGGAGGGTTTGGAGAATCTGATACTGACATGCCAGATAGAAGGAAAAATAGACAGAGGAAGGAAGCGGATAACATATTTGAAGGGATTGATCAGTGGGATGACGGAACGGGGGTTACGTGGAGTAACATGAGAAACATATTAAGAGCCACCAGGGATAGGGAGATGTGGAAAGCCATGATCGCCTACGTCATGGAAGGAGAGGGCACATAGAAGAAGAAGAAGAAGAAGAAGAAGAAGAAGAAGAAGAAGAAGAAGAAATGATATCTGTATAAAAACCAACAATTTTTGCATAAAAATAAGTATGAGTATTATTAAATCATCAAATATAAAAATAGCCAAGATTGTGAGAGTTTAATCAAATTTTTAAAACTATGCTATTAAGATGTTTCCATTGTTTTGTCCAAACCATGTATGTTTACAATTGTAATCTTGCAATACAAGTCTTGTGATAGTCACCCAGTTAAGTGTCATACGTGATACACGCTTGAGCGATCATGTCTTGAAAGAGACCTGACTGACTGGGTAGAAGATTATCCCGCAGTAGGTTGTCATTGCTTTCTGCAGTAGACTGGTTGCCAGCAAAGGCTATAGAACCCAATCTGTCCTATTATTTAACTGATACCTGGAGGAAGAAGAGATAGATTATGTTACATTGATATATTAAGTATATTTAGTGGGGGATCAGTTTATTACTGCATAACAATAGTAAAATGACCCCCCCACACTTTATGCCGAGTAGAAGATTTAATTGTGTTGTCAATTTACGTTTATTTAGTCAGTCAGTTAAGTGTCATACGTGATACACATTTGGGCGATCATTTCTCGAAAGAGACATGACTGACTGGGCAGAAGATTATCACGCAGTAGGTTGCCATTGCTTTCTGCGGTAGACTGGTTGCCGACCAAGGCTATAGAACTCAATTTATCTTGCCATTCCACTCACAGCTGGAGGGAGAAGAGATACCTTATATTACATGATTATATTAAGTATAATTAGTGGGGGATCAGTTTATTACTTCATAATAATAGAAAACAGATCTCCTACTTTATGCCCAGTAGAAGTTTTAATTATGTTTCCAACTATTAAATTCAGACAGTCAGTTAAGTGTCATACGTGATACACGCTTTGAGCGATCATGTCTCGAAAGAGACATGACTGACTGGGCAGAAGATTATCCCGCAGTAGGTTGCCATTGCTTTCTGCGGTAGAGTGGTTGCCAGCCAAGGCTATAGAACTCTATCTGTCCTATTATTTTACCCATAACTGGAGAGAAGGGACGAATTAATACCTTTTCCCAAGGGTATTTGTTCGTAAGTAAATGCAAGAATTTCAACTGGAATTCAAACTCGGCTCCCCGATTTGTGGTTCCGAATCCACTGCACCACAACGTACATAATCCATAATGAAGGACATTCGCGTGTGTTGAAGAGCCACACCATTCTCGAGTTAACATCAATAGTATTGCGTGAGTGGTGGACCGAGAAGAAAAATAGTCTTGCATAAACTTTTTGTGAAAGGAATATTCCACGTTGGATAGAGCAATGCTTCTCAAACTATCTGATGTAGCCGACCGTAGTTTTTATTTTCAATGTGCCAGGGACAGGCAAGCAAAGCAAGCCAATCTAGCTGAGTAGGGGAAGACGGTGAACCCCAGAATTTTTTTTTTATGATAGGTACTATTTAAGGGACATTTTGAGACAATCTGTAATAAACATGAGGAAATGATATCTTGTTTCTTCTAAAGGCAGTCATCATTGACGTAACAAGTCTACCCAGGGTGCCATTGATCGGTACCATATTTGTGCTATATTAGTTATGGCCGCTGGTTTCGAGAGTACATATTTTTAAAAATCCAGCAAAAAATATTTTAAAAATATTTTTACCTTCAACAATTTATTTCGATTTGTGGATCTATGAATGGAACAAAGTCTGATGCGTTTTCAGTTCACTGTTTTGCAGTTCATTAAATCGCATTCGTTAGTTTGATAGTAATAACTTTTAACATGAGTGAGTAAATGAACAATGTAGCCATAAAAATATAAAACTAAAATGAAAATGTAAAAAAAACAAAAAAACAAAAACGAAAACGAGTCAAATATCCTGGCAGTCTCTCGTGGCAGAGAGTTTTACTATTGTTTCTTTCTTTCCTGGAAAATCTCCGCGTACCGGCAGACGATGCCGAGTTTCAATCACATTCTCAGCGACATAATGTGGCTTCCCTCTGTCTTTTCCACAAATACTTTCACGGCTTCTGCTTCGATGAACTTAGCTCACTGGTGAACTCTATATATGAATTTACTAAAGCTACTAGACTAACAACTAGGTCTCACCCTTTTACAGTGATATCAATAAAATGTAATCACAACTTCTCCTCTGCCATCTTCTTTTCATACATTTCCCGCCTATGGAATTTCATTTCGTATACTTGCTTCCCTCACAGCTACAATCTCCAAGAATTTAAATGCAATGTCAATTGCCATCTCTTATCTTCTTGACTGGCATCCTTTCCCTGACAATCCTTGTATCATGTTCTTTTCCCATTCCCCTTTACTCTCACACAGCTCTCCTCACCCCAGTGTTCTCATCCTTCTCATATTCATTCTCTGACATCCCCTTTTAACGTGTTCCTCTTTCTAATCACTCACCCCTTATGTAACCCCCTGCGCACCAGTGACAGTGAAAATGATTATAAAAATATGTATATCTTTTCTTATCTATATTTGTTCCTTCTACAAATATTTTCACAGTTTCTGCTCCGATGAGCTTAGCTCTCTGGTGACCCCTCTGCATTATTTACTGTTGCTACTGGACTAGCAAATAAGTCCCACCCTTTTACTGTGAAATCAATCAACTATAACAGCACCTTCTACTCCAACAGCTTCTTTCCTCGCACATCCCACTCGTGGAATTCCCTTCCGTATATTTGCTTCCCTGACAGAAACAGTCTCCAAGAATTTAAATGCAATGTCAATTGCCATCTCTTATCTCCTTGACTAGCATCCTTTCCTGACAATCCTTGTATCATGTTCTTTTCCCTTTCCACTTTACTCTCATGCAGCTCTCCTCACCCCAGTGTTCTCATCCTTCTCTTACCCATTTTCTGACCGCCCCCTGTTACTTTCTCAACTCTCTCTTCTTATGTAATCCCCTGTGCGCCAGTGAAATGAAGTGAAATGATTATAGAAAAAAAAAACAATTCCAAAAGAACCATTGTGGGTTTCAATCATTAAGTTCTCCCATAAAATTTTCGCTTATTTCATATTGAAATGATTTGTTTGAACATTATTTTTGATCGATACTCGTATTTAAGTAGATATTCTGTTTATAATCAAACGGTATTATATATTTATTTCTACCGGTCTGATTATTTACGATAATCATCATGTTACGGAAATTAACGAAGATTAACGAAACTTGGTGATAAACAACCGACAATTTGAAATGATTTATTTGAATATTATTTTTGATCGATACTCGTATTTAAGTAGATATTCTGTTTATAATCAAGCAGTATTATATATTTATATCTACCGGCCCGATTATTTACGATAATCATCATGTTACGGAAATTAACGAAGATTAACGAAACTTGCTGATAAACAAGCGACAATTTGAAATGATTTGTTTGAACATTATTTTTGATCGATACTCGTATTTAAGTAGATATTCTGTTAATAATCAAACAGTATTATATATTTATTTCTAACGGCCTGATCATTTACGATAATCATCATGTTACGGAAATAAACGAAGATTAACGAAACTTGTCATAAACCACCGACAATTTGAAATGATTTGTTTGAACATTATTTTTGATCGATACTCGTATTTAAGTAGATATTCTGCTTATAATCAAACAATATTATATATTTATTTTTACCGGCCTGATTATTTACGATAAAATTTTGTTATGAAAATGTGTGTCATTCGGCAGGAATCGAACCTGCAACCCCTACCCACATTTAACTTCGTTTAGACTGATGGTCATTCGTGGTCCAGTGGTCTAAGACGCGCCAGATCAATTGGTGGATTCCCTTATGTGGATAGAGGGTCGCAGGTTCGAATCCTGCCGAATGTCACACATTTTCATAACAAAAATTTATCGTAAATAATCAGGCCGGTGGAAATAAATAGATAATAATGTTTGCTTATAAACTGAATATCTACTTAAATACGAGTATCGATTAAAAATAATGTTCAAACAAATTATTTCAAATTTTCTGTTGTTTATAACCAGTTTCGTTAATCTTCGTTTATTTCACGAACATTTGCGCAGAAAGAATCAAAGTCTTCGAAAAAATCCATTTTCTCGCACCAGTGACCATCATGTTCTTAAAATAAATTTGTCTGTAAGAAGCGAGAAGAGAAGAGCGTCTTTCAACGCTGACAAATGTTCGGTTCTCTTCCTGGAGAAACCATTTGCTTAACTTCGGATTTCTCCCCTAAGGCTGGTAAACGACATGCTAGATAAATCTGGTTGCACATGCAATAAAGAGTTGAGTAAACATCAAAGACGACTTGTATGTTTTCCCTAACACTCTGCAGAATGTGATTTTTCATCAGCTTTTTCTATCTATCTATCTATCTATCTATCTATCTATCTATCTATCTATCTATCTTGACAGACGGAGAGAAAAAGAGAGAGAGGGGGAAAGGCCAAGCTAGAAACATATGCACATAAAATGTTCATATCTATCAGTCAAAATTGAGCGATAGAGTGAAAGAGAGAGACGCACGCATAAAACTGTTCATATCTATCTATCTATCTATCTATCTATCTATCTATCTATCTATCTATCTATCCGTCCGTCTATCTGTCTGTCAAAAATGATATAGAGCGAACAAGAGAATAGAGACACACATACCCAAACTCTGTTCATATCTCTGTATTAAGTATGAGAGATATATGGAAAGAGACTCACACAAACTGTTCATGTCTGTCTATCCATATATCTATCTATGAAGAGTAGAGAAAGGGAGAGACAGATAGAGACAGAGAGAGAGAGAGAGAAAGAGAGAGAGAAAGAAAGATTTGGAGAAAAGGAGAAACACTCGGACACACAAAATGTTCATATCTATCTATCTATCTATCTATCTATCTATCTCAGTCTGTACATAGCTATCAGTTTACATATCTATTTATATATATGTATCTAATTCTGTTAATATCTGTCTATCTCAGTTTCTTCATATCTATCTATCTATCTATCTATCTATCTATCTATCTATCTATCTATCTATCTATCAAGAGTGAGTGAGTGAGAAACACACACACAGGTAACCATGCAGACAAATAACACGATAGACGGAGATAAAGAAAGAAACAAATACAACAAACAGGGTATCCTTGAAATATCCATCGCGTTTTACCTTTCATTAATCTAACCGAATTTCGGGCCGCCATAGTTTTGCTTTTCTCTGTCTTGTCGGAAGTCGATACTTTTCTCATTTAACGACATTATTTGCTCTCGTAAGTAATTTTCTATTCTCACTGCCATTCATGCTTGACCACGAAATATTTTATTTTTCCATCCTTTTTTTCCTAAAAAATGTACCTCAGAAGCAGTCACACTCAAACGACGTCAATAAACTCAATACTGTTAAGCCTTTTGGGCTTTCATTACTCATAAAAGAAAGCTCTGATTGATCCCTTTATGAGTGGGATCAAATATCAAAAGCAACATGGCGGCGGAGCACCAGTTGAGAAGAAGTAAAAAGCGGGAAACGAAATGAAAGGAAGAGGAAAGGCAGAAAAATCAAAGTCGACGTGTAAACATTTTCAAATTTGGATAAATGATGCAGATATCGGTTTGGGAGAAAAAGCTACTTTTATCTTCGTTTGATAGAAAATAAAAGAAATAATCTTTTAGCAAAATCTTTTTACGTCTCTTTCTGGTCGCCCATATTTTTCGCAGCTAAAGCTTTGTTCCGGCAAGATAACACAACACTCCATCAAGTTTGGGTGACACGACATTGGTTCGAAGAAATGGCGATGGTTGGCTTCGAAGAGATGCCACAGAATATCAGATTGTCTGATTTGAAAGTATTCGAGTAAGGCAAACGATATATAGAACTCATTCAATCATTGACTTCCACACCCGATAAATACAACTGAGTTATTGACAGCGCTCAAATATGTCTGGATAGACATACATATTTCAAGGTATTAAGTACGCCATGTTGAATAGACATCGTTATTTGGGGAGTTAGGTGTTATTAAGTAGGTAACTGTATTTTTAACCTTTATTTTTAGATAGATAGATAGATAGATAGATAGATAGATAGATAGATAGATAGATAGATAGATAGATATGAAAAACTATAGTTAAATATAGAGTGAGACAGAAGGACAGATATCAGCAAACATAAAAATAAAGCTTACAGATCTGTCTGTCTGTCCATCTGTCTGTCTGTCTCTCTTTATATATATATATATATATATATATATATATATATATATAAAATAAACTTTTTATTACACCTAATTTCCGTAATAAACTGTTTTTTTATGTGGCAGGGTTGTTAGCCCAGCGCCCAACACCCAAACCTGGAGGAAGGTGATTTCTAAGCGTATCTTAGACGTAACACACGGCCGAAAAGAGGGGGCACCTAGTGAGAATAGAACTCACTACTCAGTTATAATGATTTTTGTGAGACGAGCTTGCTAACCATTACACCACCCCGATATATATATATATATATATATATATATATATATATATATATATATATATATATATATATATATATATATATATATATATATATATATATATATATATATATATGCAGATTTCATTACAAATGACAGACAAGATATCATTAATAAGACAAACGCAAAATTGACCGGAAGATTTGCATCCTTTCCGTCCACAGTTCCATCTGATCTCTTTTAAGCACGCACTGAGATATACCAGGTTTTCCGTGACATACTTGTTGACAAAACGCACATCATCCACATGCAAAATATGATTTAAAATAATGGAGGCATTATTAATAAATAAAAAGAGCAATCTTACGCTTAATCATATCAATTATGAACACGGTAACAATGTAATTACCGTGTTTGGAACATATCATACATAAGACTATATGAATAAATTTTACACATATCTAGTTACAATTAAAACAAAATACAACCTTGATAATGGCGAAAGATGCAGCCGAAGCGCTCGAAAAAATAAAACCTTTGTACAATTTTTATATATGATTTTTTGAAAGCGGACATGAAGGAGACTACCACCACCTTTAAATTTGTTGTTATTCGTTTTTTTTTATTTGTTTCAGTGCAATCTTATCGATTAGACCCTAAGCTCTACAGCTGACAAAGAAAATTGGGAAAAATTTCATTATTTAAACAATAGTAGTGGGGGTCAGTTTTTCATATAACGTTATAGTAAACTGATCCTCCATTTTGAAACCACTCGCCGGTACGACATTTCCACCACCTGTAATATTGTTGATCATCAATTTTCTTTTTTACTTTTTTTCAGTGCAATCTTGTCGATTAAACCCTAAACTTTCCAATTGACAAAGAAAATTTGGAAAAATTTCAAGATTTCAAGATTTCAACAATTTGGAGGTGGGGCTCACTGTTTAATACAACCGTATAGTAAATCGATCTTGTGCAATTAACTTTGTTGCTTTCTTATAGTCAACGACTGAATCATTTGCGAAACTTTTGAATAACGCCATTCGTAGAGTTTCCGAGAAAGTTGTCAACGTAAGAAATCAAGAAAACTTGAAAAAGACAAAAACACGAGCAGCAACTCGTCTCAAAAACCCAAACAAAGCGACCCCAATGCGAGTGATTCCAAAATGAAGAATCGATTTACTATAGCGTTGAATGGGAAACTGGGCACCCCTAAAATTGTTTAAATATTGAAATTTTTTCCAAATTTTTTATTTTTATTTCGGAAACTTTATGTAATATTCGATAAGTCTGCGCTAAAAAAAAGTAAAAAAAAACAAAAATGAAAAGCAACAAATTTAAATTTGGTGGTAGTCTCTTTCGGGTCCGCCAATTTGAATTCTGAAATTAAAAACACAAAAAGAAAACATGAAAAATTATATTAAGAAATTAATGATAATACTTATTTTGTCATTTTCAATAAAATATGCATAAAAGAGAAATTACCGTAATAAGATTTAAAATTTAAATATTGTATGTAGAAAAAAAATTAATTTAAAATTAAAATATTTTCATTTTAAATTTTAATTTTTATTAACATGTAATCTTAGAATATGTAAATTTTTAATATTGTTATTAAAAAATCAGTAGCTTAACTTGATAAGATTTTATTTCTATGAATATCGAATGAATTTAAATTCAAATCTATAATCTATTAAACTGTCTGCTCGAAATTTCGCCGATGGTGATTACATGACGCATGAAACTCTGAGTCGTACCATCATCATTGAGCAATATGTCTATTTGTTATATATATATATATATATATATATATATATATATATATATAAACTTATTTATTAATGGAACTTAGTCTCTCTCTGTGTGTGTGTGTGTGTGTGTGTGTGTGTTCGTTACCTATAATCTCCGAAACGGCTGAACCAATTTGCTTGAAAATATACACAGTTGCACTGTAAGCGTCTGCGAGTGTTCTTAGCTAGGTTTTGTGTCGAGGTACCCCCAATAAATATCGAAAAGCGATAATCGAAAAAATCAGGTTATAGAAGGAGTGGTCAGATTTTAATCAAATTTGATACACTCATAGACAAAGACATAATAAAAGATATTCAGAAGTTTCAAGGTTGCAGTTCTTACAATAGTGCAGTAAATCGATAATATATATATATATATATATATATATATATATATATATAAGGCAAGATGTTTGTGTGTGTGTGTCTGTTTATCTGTCTGTATGCCCTTTATACAAATCCACAATTTTTATCCGATTCTCAACAAACTTCAAAATTTGACTTACATCAATTCATTTTTCCTTCAGTATACGGTTTCGCTTTAACTAGAAACAACTATTGTTTTTAGTCTTTCGTGCCAACGTCTAAAGAGTCTGAGCTCCAGGACCATGGATTAGTTTTAAAGCTTTCATTACACCCTACCAACGCCGGGCTATACTGCTAGTATATATATATATGAATAATTAGATACGGTTGGGGACAGAATTATTCGCCCCTAATGAATGTCAGCATATTTTCTAAGGAAATGCAAATATTTGCATGTATTTACTGAATTTACCATGACTTGTTTTGAATAGCTCAAAAATCTTTTAGAATTTTCGATCTATTATATTCATACTTATTGATTTTTCTAAAATTTGATGCACTCCAAAATTATTCACTCTCACCGGTTCCGCCATGAAAATTATGAAATGATATTGCTCTATGAACAGACTGAGATAGATAGATAGATAGATAGATAGATAGATAGATAGATAGATAGATAGATAGATATAAAGATAGGATAAATAAACTGCGATAGAGAGATAGATAATGAACAGACTGAGATAGATAGATAGATAGATAGATAGATAGATAGATAGATAGAATAAATAAATAAACTGCGATAGAGAGATAGATAATGAACAGACTGAGATAGATAGATAGATAGATAGATAGATAGATAGATAATGAACAGACTTAGATAGATAGATAGATAGATAGATAGATAGATAGATAGATAGATAGATAGATTGAATAAATAAACTGCGATAGATAGATAGATAGATAGATAATGAAAAGACTGCGATAGATAGATAGATAGATAGATAGATAGATAGATAGATAGATAAATAAATAAATAAATAATGAAAAGACTAGCGTTCCATAGACAAAGTTCTCCTTCGTGTGTGGGCAGTACTTAACAAGACAGTTTTTTGTACATCTCTTAAGTTTGGGTTTCCAGGCATTCTTTCTATGTGTTGTTTTGTTCCTTTTTCTATTATTCCAAGTGCACCTACTATCACTGACACGATTCTTGTTTTGAATTTTTACATTTTTTCTATTTCAATTTCTAGGTCTTTATATTTTGGCAATTGTTCGAATTCATTGGTTACTATGTTAAAATCTGCTGGACAAGCCATATCAATTAATAGACAAGATTTTTTCTTTCTGGTTTTTAACAATCATGTCCGGATTATTTGCTTCAGTTTTTCTTTCTGTGCAGATGGTGTAATCCCATAGAATTGTGAAATGTTCTATTTCTGTAACCGGTGCCGGGTGATGCCCATACCAGTGTTTGTCCACAGACCTTCCATGGTGTTTGCACATTTTCTAATGTAAATATTGCCCTACTCTAACGTGACGACTCCTACATTCATTTGGGGCAAGTACAGAACAATCTGAGATTAGAATGTCTATTGTTTCTTGGTGTTTATCACGGAAGCTGTATTTTGGATCTACATTATTATGTATATTTGCCTGAAAGTACCAAGTGAAAAGACTTTGGTCTTGCTCTGCAAGAATAAAGCCTTCAGCCTCAGACTTTAATCCAGATGCACGTAACCATCGATGAGTATTAACTTTATCAACATTGGATTTATTGGCACTTTCTGGATATTTGCTATGCAGAGGTTTGTCTTGCCAGCGTTGTTTCATCTGTTCAAGAGATTTATCTTTGGCTTTCATTTTCATATGTTTTGACGCAATAGTTGGTACTTGGCTTCTGTTTTGCTTTTTTACAGTATCTACTAAATGTAAATGTTGTTCGTATTTACTGCTTTCTTTTATTATTGAATATGTTTCTTTCTTTCTTTATGTTGCTTGACTAATTGTATCATCCAGTCGTTTGTTGTTTCTATATATGTTAGTAAGTCAATAGTTGTTGTCTTGTATGTCAATTCTAGCTGAATAAGACCTCTTCCACCTTCTTTACGGGGTGTGTATAGACGGTCTACATCAGTCTTTAGATGTTGCATTTTATGCTTAAAAAGAAGCTTTCTTGCTTCAGAATCCATTCGCCTGATGCCGTTTAGAGTCCAGTTTAAGATGTTGAAACTATGTTGGACAACTGGGCTTGCAAGGCTATTAATGGCCATAATTCTGTTCTAATAATTCAATTCAGTTTTTAATATAATTCCTAGCCTTCTATATTACTCTTTACGCACTATTTCTTTCAATTTTTTATGGTGAATTTTTTCACTCTCATTTACACCGAGTTATTTATAATCTTCTTCTGGCTTTAATTCTTTTCTTGTTCCAGTAGGGTCAAAGCTAATTGAGGATGTTTGTTCTAGCGATCCAAGTAAAACTGTAGCTTTAGCACATTTATTCAAATTGAATTTCATTCCAGTGTCTTCGCTGAAGCATTTTACAGTTTGCAGAAGACTTTCCAGCTCGTTATCATTCTTTAAGTCATCCATGTAAAATAGCTGGCTTATTTTCTTTGGGGCTATTTTATAACCACATTCTGTCTTGTTAAGTTGGATGGTTAGTGCTATTAGTGATATGCAGAATAGTAAGTGAGACAAAGAGTTACCTTGAAATATACCTCTTTTGATGTTTATTTCACCAGACTTATAGGTTCCATTTATATGATTGAGGTAAAGGGTTGCTTTCCATATCGACTTGCATTGTTTGATGAAATTGATGATGACGGGTGATATCTTGCATATATTTAAAGGTCTTCAAGATCCAGGAACGTGGTACAATATTGAATGCCTTACAATTATCTATCAAGGCAGTATTAAGAATTTTCTTTGAATTGCAAGAGTTTTCCAAGTTCATCCTATTAATAATTAATTGATCTTTACATCCATAACAGCCACGTTTGTACCTCTTTGTATCAGCGGTAGTATGTCATTACTTTCCAAGAATAAATATATCTGTTTTGCTAAAATAAATGTTAATAGTTTGTATGTTGTGGGAAGGCAAGTGATTGGTCTATAGTTTTGCGGCTTATTTGTGTCACTATTCTTGGGTGGAAGAAATGTAATTCCTTTGGTCATCCATGCAGGAATTTTAGTGGGATCGTCAACCATTTCTTGATGTTCTTTGGCTAGTTTTTTTATGTGCTGTATTTAAATAATATAGCCAAAAGTTAGGAATTTTATCTATACCTGGAAATTTCCAATTGTGTGCTTTTTCAGTACACATTTAACATGCTCTTCTGTCATTCCATCCCATGTCTGTTCTGGTTTATTTTTGATTCGTTCTATCTCTTGTGCAATCCCATCTACTTCTTTGTTATGTTCTTTAGGGCAAGCCCATATTTTTTCCCAGAACTGTATAACTTCTGCCATTTTGGTGTGGGGACTGTCACTTCATTTTATTTTACCTATTTCCCTGTAAAATTTCTTTGCATCGGTTTTAATAATCTTGTTTTGTCTGTAGAATCTTTTCTCATAGCGTCTTATTCTTTGAGAATTCACTTGTATTGTTTGCTTTATTTTTTACTTGGTTGATAGGACTTCATTTTTATGTGTAGTGTATTTTCTTTCGACTCTTCTGCCATTTCTAGTTCTTACATTTATTCTTCTTGTCAGTTCGTCGACTACTGATAGTTCACTTCTAAGTTGTTCGATTTATTTTTTTATTTTTTTTCCAAGGTGGATATTCATCTCTGCGAGACTGCCTTGTTTTTAATTTGATGTTCAATTTTTTGTTGCTGCTATTGCTGATGCATATATTGCTTCATTGAGATTTATATGAGTGTCTTCTTCATACAAAATTAATTTGAGTGCTGCATTGTAGAACTTAATAGTTTCGAGGTTTTGCTTTGTTGGCTGAAATTTTGCGAGCTGTTCTCGTTCCTCCATTGCAATATTTTGTATTTGATTTATATGATTCTTGATTTCTTCCTTGGCTTCTTGTATACTGTTCTTGTTTTCTGTAAAATGTTTCTGTTCAATGTGTTCTGAACTCGTTTTGTTGTCGTCTAGTAACTGACTCAGCATTTCTAAACTTACAGCATTATCTTCACAGTGATTTTTGTGTATCACTGTTTCTACATTATGACCTGTGGCTTGTTTGATGTTACTACTTTTTATTTTTGATTCCGGTTCCTTTTCATATTTTGTTGATTCGTCTATTCTGGTTGCAATTCTTTTTCATCTCATTAATTTTAGCCTCTGTCAATCGGTTATTTCGCATAATGTATCTTCGTACATTGGCTAATTTATTTTCGTCAATGTACTTTTTATTTGTTTGTCCAACCTTTTCTCGCCAAATATCATATGTTTGGCGAGTGATGCATTTTTGAGGTTTGAGTAACGCTTCATGAAATACATTATTATTATTATGTCATTTTTCATCATATTTCGATTTCTGCTTTGGTCTCACTACCAACCAAGTCTGCGGGGAGACCTAAGGCAGGTAGTGGCGTGTTGTTATGGCTCCATTTCATGTTTTTCTATCTTCCCTATCATCCCCAGCATTACATAGATAAAGTTTTCCTTAGTGTGTGGGCTGTACTTAATAAGACAATTTTTTGTATATCTCTTAAGCTGGGGTTTCCAGGGATTCTTTCAATGTGTTGTTTTGTTCCATTTTTTATCATTCCAAGTGCACCTACTGTCACTGGCACAACTCTTGTTTTCAATTTCCACATTTTTTCTATTTCAATTTCCAGGTCTTTATATTTTGACAGTTTTTCAAATTCCTTGATTGCTATGTTACAATCCGCTGGACAAGCCATATCAATTAATAGACAGGTTTTCTCCTTCTGGTTTTTAACAATAATGTCTGGCCTGTTTGCTTCAATTTTTCTGTCTGTGTAGATGGTGTAATCCCATAGAATGGTTACATCTTCTATTTCTGTAACCGGTGCTGGGTGATGTTCATACCAGTGTTTGTTTACAGCTTTTCCATAATGTTTGCACATTGCCCAATGTAAATATTGCCCAACTCTATCGTGGCGATTTTTATATTCATTTTGGGCAAGCACAGAACAGCCTGAGATTAGGTGGTCTATTGTTTCTTGGTGTTTATCACAAAACCTGCATTTTGGATCCATATTATTATGCATAATATTTGCCTGAAAGTTTCTAGTGAAAAAACTTTGGTCTTGTGCTGCAAGAATAAAGCCTTCAGTTTCAGACTTTAATCCAGATGCACGTAACCATCGATGAGTATTAACTTTGTCAACATTGGATTTATTGGCACGTACTTGATATTGGCCATGCAGAGGTTTGTCTTGCCAGCGCTGTTTCATCTGTTCAAGAGCTTTATCTTTGGCTTTCATTTTCATATTTTTTGCCGCAATAGTTGGTTCTTGGCTTCTGTTTGGCTTTTCTACAGAATCTACTAACTGTAAATCTTGTTTGTATTTACTGCCTTCTTTTATTATTGAATATTTTTTATTATTATTATTATTATTATTATTATTAATATTATTATTATTATATAGGTTTATATTTTTTATTATTATTTATTTATTATAATTTTTTATTAAAATTATTACTGTTATTACTTTAAGATTTTTAAATATTAGTTTCTTTATTATCGTGGTATTATTACTACCAATATGTTTTATATAATAATAATAATATATTATTATTATTATTATTATTATTATTATTATTAAGAATAGAATTAATAAGAAAAACAAACAATTCATTTTTCTAGCAAAAATTAATCTTGTAATTTTTTTATTTTTAATTTCATGCATAGACAACTAAAAAATCCAAGTCAAGATACATTGACTTCCTCAACGACTGTTTTTGGTAAATCAAGGCCAAGGCCGTCTCGTGACGCTAAGATTTAACACTGTTAAGTTAACCTCCTTCGTATATTTTTCTCTTGTTTTTCTTTTTTTTTCTTTCTTTTTTATTTGATTTTGACCCATTCGTTGTTGTATGAATTTGGTTTGACAAGCAGTCGATAAGAGAGCCGCCAAATGTTATATTACCAGTTGGTTTATGAAACATCCAACTTATGTTCTTTATATATATATATATATATATATATATATATATATATATATATACATATATATATATATACATATATATACATGCATATATATATATACATATATATATACATATATATATACATATATATACATACATATATATATATACATATATATATATATACATATATACATATATATAAATATATATATATACATATATATATATATATACATATATATTTATATATATATATATATATATATATATTTAAAGATATTTTTAGAGATACAAAATCTAATTAATAAAATGAATAGTGTTACACAACATTATTAAGCACTATGAAAGTGAAGTAACTGGTTTCGCTCCCAGTCTGCAAGCCTCGACGGGAGATTTGAACTTAGATTAAAATAAAGAAATATGTGATGAAGAAGGGAAAAACTTTAATCCAAGGAGCTAAAGACTAAGAATACCGAGCCCCAGTAAATATTCACGCTGTTTACACAGGGAAGTTCTGCGGAACCCGATATAGAGAACCTCTGGTATCTTGAGATGAAATTGAGAGTGCGACCGGAACATAACAATGAACCAGTCAACACAAAATTTAGCAGAACACTTTCTGTTATTTAATAGGTGCTCACAAATTGCGGAAACGTAAGTATTTGGAACAAGTTCATTCCAGGTAAGGTGTGATTCCTGATGTTGCTTAATTCTCATGTCCAGGCGCTGGGTAGTTCTTCCTATGTAGTCAGCACCGCAACTACAACCATATAGATAAATATTAGAATTAATTTGATGGGAAAGAGCACCCTTGCACACAGAACATAACATAGACCGGGTTTGAAAAACTATACGTACCTCAGCCGAGAAAAAATAACGACAGACAATAGGTGAAAACTGTTTATTTATGCTTTCATACTTGGATCCTATCCATGGAATTTTAAGATAACCAGGAGACTTTTTAACTCTACAAACGTGGAAGGATGTCTTAGAGGGGGTGTGGATGTTTGTGTTAACTCAAAGCAGCGGGGTCGAGGGTTTGGACGTGAGAGGCCTTGTTCAGATTTGGCTGTTCACACCGCCATTGTTGACAAGCATCATCCTCGGATATGAATGGCCAGCCACATATATGGTTTAACCACCACCCGTTCTGAAAATTATCAATAATTGACATGGGGAAGATCTTCCTTAAATTAATAAGTAAACACTATCATGGTGATAACCCCCTAAGTAAGATATTCAATAGGAAAACTATCAAAATTAATTACTCGTGGACCAGTAGCATTTATAACATTATCAGCTCCCATAATAACCAAATCTTGAAGAAATGTATGGAATTCAATACGGAAAATAGAATAACGACTCACTGTAACTATAGATCTAGAAATAACTGTCTGGTTGAGGGTAAGTGTAGATCTGAAAATGTGATTAATCAAGCCACCGTCTACCATAAGGAAAATCAGGAGAAACGGAAAGATTATATCGGAATTTCCGCGGGAATTTGGAAGCAACAGCTTTATACCAACAGGTACCGTTTCACCAACCCAAGTTTAAAATCCCAAACTGCTTTTCTAGAAAATACTGGAAAGTAAAAGAAAATAACTCAGGTCCCCAAAAGAAAATGGGAACTCATAGACAAGGCTAAGATCCCTAACAGCTTAAGAGATAGGTGCAATCTATATTTGACAGAAAAAATATAAAATTTTAAAATTTCAAGACCAAAATATAATCGTTAACAAACGAAGGGAGATCATAAGTACGTGTCACCGTAGAAATAAGTATAAATTACAATGATTATCCTATTCTCCCAATTAGTCCCAATAATTAAAAAAAAAATATTGCCAAGCAGTTACATCTCCCCCACCTACCACTCAAGGGCCAAGCCACAAACCTCCCACTAACAAAGTGAAAATTACGACTAAAATCTTTTTCCAAGCCTAACCAAAATAAAACCAAAACATCTCAACCCATTTTTTTACCTAAGCTGACATCTGGGCTTATAATCTTTCTTCATTCTTTGTTTATAAGAATGCATGCCTTAAAATGACATGTTTAAAATGGCTATTTTCCCACTAAGTTTTATATGAATATATATATATATTGATGCATTAATATATATATATATATATTGATGCATGTTTCATTAAATAATATAGACAAGATTTGTCGATTTATTTCATGTAAGTTTTTTCATATTGTCTGATAAGCTTAATAGAATTATTGTTGAAAGAGGAAAGAAAATCACAATTGATACATGTTTTTATTTAATCCTTTCTTACATTTTGGCTTACATCAGTCATTATGAAAGATGACAGTTGTGTTGGTTGTTAATTCATTATTAAATTTGGTTGTTGATTGTTTTCATACACTGCTTGTACAATTTCGTAGAATTTTTGTCTCTGGTTTTATAATTTTGATCATGTGTAAATCGCCTCATTTTATAAAAATGCAAATTTCTAAATAAAATGTTTGGAATGTAGATTTTTGTTTCCATAACCCTTTAGATTGTAGTATTGGTAACATTAAATGGGAGGAGTTTAAAATCTATCCGTAAAAAAAAAATTCTTTTTAAAGATTTTTAAGTGGTCTTAAAATTTTGATCAGGAGTGTATATGTAATCTATCTTTGACTGAAAAAATTAGAATTTTAAAATTTCAAGACCAAAACATAATCCTTAACAAACGAAGGGAGATCATAAGTACGTGTCACCGTAGAAATAAGGATAAAATCCAATATTTATCCTATTCCTCCAGTTAGTCCCGATGAAAACCTTTCAAAGATTTTTTTAAAGTTAACCTAGCAGTTACCTCCACACGACCTACCAGTGCTAACCCTGGGGTCAGGCCACATACCTCCCACTACCAAGAAAGAATTACTACTAACTCTTTCATCCAGCCCAACCTAATTTTTTTTTTTTATAATCGTTTCACCCCGAGCAAGGCATGTCACTGCCACTACTGCGCAGGGGGCTACATAGAGTGGAGAAAGGATGATTAAATATAGGAAATGTCAGAGGGTGGGTGATAGGCGGGTAAGGATACCGAGAATGAGAGTTGGGTAGATGAGAGTGTTCTGTGAATAATTGGGAGTTAGTGTGATAGGAGGTGTCTATTGACCCTACATTTAAACACCTGGAGATTGTAACTGTCGGGAAAGCAGAGTTGTGGAAGGGAGTTCCACAGGCGGGAAGCGCGAGAAAAGAAGCTGTTGGAGTAGAATTTACGGTTACATCTTATTTGTTTAACTATAAAAGGGTGGGGCCTAGTTGCTAATCTAGTATCTCGTGTAAATTCGTGCTTAGGCGGCACCAGTGATCTAAGCTCATCGGAGCAGTAGCCATGAAAGTACTTGTAGAAGAGGCACAGGGAAGCCACATCACGCCGGTGAGAGAGCGGCTGCAGCCGGTCTGCCAAGTCAGTATCAACCACGTTACAGATCCTCCTTTGTATTTTGTCAAGAAGCCCAAGGAGAGCAGCAGGGGCACCCGACCAGATATGGCAGCAATATTCAATACACGGGCGGATGGTAGATTTGTATATGTGCAGAATAGATTCAGGTGGGAAAAACTTCCGGGCCCTGCACAGGGAGCCGACTTTCATAGCAGCAGATTTGGCAATGGATTCGATATAGTCATTCCATTTGAGGTCCGCCGAAGCGTAGTATTTTACTCTCTGGGAGGCTAGCCTGTCCTATGCTAATGGGAGGTAGATGCGATTGTCTATGGTGGTTAGTTGATAACAGCTTCGTTTTAGAGGCATTGAAATTTACCAGCCATTTCCTACCCCAGGCCACTACGGATTGGATGTCCCTTTCAAGTACGGCAGCGAGGTTCACTTTGTCGTCCACACCTGGTTTCTGATCGATGCGAGAGTAGATTGTTGTGTCATCGGCATACATGCCAACTTGGGATCTAATGGTGTCGGGGAGATCATTAATGTACATCAGAAAGAGTGTGGGACCTAGGATAGAACCTTGAGGGACGCCCGCGTTCGTATGGTAGTTTTGGGAGGCATGCCCATTTAATACCACCTTCAATGTGCGGTTAGAGAGGAAAGACTGGATGAGGTCAAACAGATGTCCAGTTATCCCATAGCTCCGCAGTTTGCACAAGAGTAATTTTACTAATTAACTAATTAATTTTACCTAAACTAAACTCTGGTTTAGAATTGTCTTCAGTCTCTGTTTAGAAGGGGTCTAAGAATGCATGCCTTAAAATGACATGTTGAAAATGGCTATTTCTATACTAAGTTTTATTTGAATTTACAGATAAATAAATGAAAATAGAATGTTTCTTTTGATAATATTGCACGATAACATGTGCATTAAATGAATTTATAAGTATTTAATAATTACATATATTGCAGTTTCATTAATGAAAGAATGAAAAAATTCAGGGTGATTCGGACGAGTTGGTCTTTGCTTCCTTGCCTTGTAAAATTTTGCAAAGTATTAATAACAAAAGAATCATTCTATTTTTGTTTGGCAATAGATACTAAAAATAGTATGAAATACATCATTTCTTAAAAAAAAAAAAAACTTAGGTGGCCTAATAATTATGTCCAGTAGTATATATATATATATATATATATACACAGAGAGAGAGAGAGAGTGAGAGAGAGAGAGACAGAGAGACAGCGAGAAAGACAGAGAGATTGTGAGAGAGAGGGGTAGGAAGAAAAGATAGAGAACGCGAAAATGCCGCCGTATGTTTAACGTCTTCTTCATTGATGAGGAAAAATCTTTTTCATTTGTACCCACTTCTTTAAATTATAACCTGCATTAATAGTCATTAATTTTATTGCAATACTTGGTATTTTTGTAGTGCAAATCTCGCAGATACTTTATTTATTAAATAATGTGATATATTCGATAATTCAAACAGTAAAACCGTGAAATTTTCATCGGTTGCTAATACTTCCAATTATTATATTAGGAAATTCGAAAAATTGTCTCATAGTCTCTTCCACTTAAAAAGTAAGACTGTGGCATCCTACGATCAACTATTTCGCCATGTCTCTATTCATTTTGAACACATCCTAGGAAAAAAAAAAAGAAAAAAAATTAGTTTAGAAGATTTTGAAAGGCAATACCAATAGTAATAAATCAAACAAATTTTATAGAGTGAAGGCATCTGAGTGATGCAATGATTTGCCAAAACAAACGGAACACGGGGCGTGAAGATGCTAGTCGCATAGTAGCTGTAAAGAGTACACATGATTAATCAATGGCGTCTCAGTGAGGGTTAAGTAGCACCCTCAGAAGAAGATCTACTCACGTATGCGCAGTGAGATCTTCTCTGACTAGATGTTAAATTACACAGAACTGTAGATCCGGTCCTCACAATGTATACGTTTTTACATGTATTCCGGACGTACCTAGTACACACACACACACACACATACACACACACACACACACACACACACTCACGCACACACACACACACACTCACGCACACACACATACACACACACACACACACACACATTATATATATATATATATATATATGAAAATTTTATGACAAAGTGGAAAAATATTTTTGTGTGACGCCTTTTATCATTTACAACATCATTGGACAAAACGCGTTACACGAAAATATTTTTTTAATTTTGTAATACATTATCCATATACAGGGTGTCTACACCCTCGCTGTGCACACGAGCTTTATAATGTGGACGTCATTCATTTGAGCCTCAGTTCTAGGTGGGAAGTAGGGTGTAGAAACTCCAGACGAATCCAGTCTCGAATTGGTCGAGAATCGGCGAGCAAATCATTCTGCTTTGTCCGCTGAGGAGGTGAGGACCTCAAATTCATTGATTAGGTGAGTATTGAGGACTAACTTTTGTTAATCACGCTTATAGTCGTCTTTGGCGCCGTATTTACAGGATGCTATGCGTTGCTTCATTCTGGCAGCAAACAACATCTTATATATATATATATATATATATATATATCAGCAGACGGTCCTGTTTCGCTGTATCACATCTCATCAGAGTACGGTTAGACATCTAATTGCTTCCAGCCAGGATTGAAACCCGACCGAATTGACATTAGTCGGTGATTCTACCTATTGACGCTCTGTAGAGGAAGGCAGACTTTAGCGTGTTGTATACAATGTAACCACACTCCAGTAGATGAGAGTGTTCAAATACATTACTGAATGAACGATGCGTATATATATATGTACTTTAAAAAATTTATAACTTTATTTGGATTTACGATAAGAATAATTTGTAAAAAGGATTAGAAAGAAGTGAATCTATTTTGTTAAGGTTTTATTGAATTTTTTAAAATGTTTCAATATGTCCTCCATCATTAGCAATACAATGGGTAATACGATTTTACAGTTCACGGAAAACATTTGCCAACTGATTCATAGTAATGCCTGAAATCACATTAGTTAGTTTAGCTTTCAAATCTTCTAATAAACTAGGTTTGGTTGCATACACAATTATTTTCACATGTCCCTATGAAAAAAATATAATAAAGTCAAATCTGGTGAAAGTGGAGGCTAATAAAATGGTCTACCCCTTCCGGTTCATCTGTTAGGAAATTCCTGATTTAGAAACTGTCTAACACGCAGAGCAAAGTGACAAGGAGTTCCATCTTGTTGAAACACTGAATTATCTTTTAAGTTTAATTGTTCAAGCTCATATTTACAGATTATTTCTATGACAAATCTAAATAAAGTTTTATATTTTCATATATGGATACGGGCTTTATAGACACCCTGTAGAAGGATAATGTATTACAAAAAAAAATATATATATATTTTCGTGTAACGCGTTTTGTTCCCATGATGTCATAAATGATAAAACGCGTCAGATAAAAATATTTTTCCGCTTGGTCAAATAATTTTCTTATATATATATATATTGTCATCCGCAGACAGATCTGTTTCGCCGCATAACAGCTCATCAGTACGCTTAGACTCCGATTGCTTTTTTGCCCAGGATTGAAATTCGATCAAAGTGGCGTCAATCGGTGACTCTACCCTTGGGCTATGGGCTTTCGTTGGAAGTAGGCAGACTTTTTAGCGCATATCATTATACGCGCCCAATAGCTAGAGCGCTCTAATTCATTTCACTGAATGAGCGATGAGTACATGCCAGAGTAGCTACTGTTTATCAGTCTACTATTTTTCCAGAGTGCTCAATATATACATATATATGTGTGTGTGTATATATATATATATATATATATGTGTGTGTGTGTGTGTGTGTGTGTGTGTGTGTGTGTGTGTGTTATTCTAAATGCTAAATTTAGTGGACATCCCTGATTAAAATAGGTGTTATTCGTTAACTGAGTGAAGTATGTTTATCCACCTGCGTTTCTGATAAAACTTCGCTCCCCGGCAGGAATCAATCTTACAAGAAGATAAGTCGGCAGTTTCATCAACAAATGTGGTCTGGGAGAAACCACCCAAAATATGTGGCGTCTTTCAGGCCGCTGAGCCACAAAACATCTGAACCCATCAAGCTTATTGACAATTTCTTATGTTGTGAATCTCTGCTACTGTACATATTCAAACACGGATATCCACTAAAAATACCTTTTGAATTAATAAAAATGTCGGATCAAATCAATTAATTCTTTACATCCCCATATATATATATATATTAAAGGAACGTTAATTAACTCTGTTCAGAATCGGAATTATTATCCACTCCCATTGACAGAACTTCCAATTTACACGCTTTGAATGCAGAAATTAGCCTCAAGGTGTTTTTCATTAATTTCGTTACATTTTAACTGATTATCGAATTTCTTGTCGATTCATTCGTTGATCAGAAAATAAGTATCAGTCACTCCTATATGTTTGTGTGAGTTTGTGTGAGTTGATTGATTGACAGTAATTTTATTTTTAATCATTTCACCCCAAGCAAGGCATTCCACTGCCACTATTGCGCAGGGGGTTACACAGGGGAAAGTGATGAAAAAGAATGGTTAGATATAGGAAATGTCAGAAAGAGGGTGATAGACGGGTAAGGATAGCGAGGATAAGGGTTGGGTAGATGGGAAAAGTGTTTGAGAGAATGGGTGCGAGTTAGTGTGTTAGGAGGTGTCTATTGATCTTACATTTAAAGTCCCGGAGCTTGTAGCTGTCGGGGAAGCAAGTGTACGGAAGGGAATTCTACAGGCGGCAAGTGCGAGAAAAGAAGCTGTTGGGGGTAGAAATTGCGGTTACATTGAATCGGTTTTACTGTAAATGGGTGGGACCTAGTTGCTAATCTAGTATCTCGTGCTAATTCGTACCTAGGGGGCAGCACTAAACTAAGTTCATCGAAGCAGAAGCCGTGTAATATTTATAGAAGAGGCACAAGGAAGTCACGTCACGCCGGTGAGAGAGTGACTGCAGCCTGTCTGCCAAATCGGTGTAGATCACATGACAGATTCTCCGTTGTATTTTGTGAAGAGCCTGTAGGAGAATAGTAGATGCACCCGACCAGATGTGGTAGCAGTATTCAATATACGGGTGGATGGTAGATTTATATATGTGCAGGATAGATTCAGACGGAAAAAACTTCTGGGCCCTGCACAGAGAACCGAAAATCATAGCAGCGAGTTTAGCAATGGATTCGATATAGTAATTCCACTTGAGGTTCGCTGAGAGTGTGAGGCCAAGGAGCCGTAGTGTTTTACTCTCTGGGAGGCAAGCATGTTCCATGCTAATGTGAGGTAGGTGCGATTGTCTGATGATGGTTGCTTGATAGCAGCTTCGTTTTGGAAGCATTAAAATTTACAAGCCATTACTTACTCCAGTCCACTACGGATTGGAGGACCTTTTCAAACTCGGCAGCGAGGTTCGCTTTGTCGCCCACAACAGATTTTTGATTGAGGCGAGATTAAACTGTGGTGTCATCGGCGTATATGCCTACTTCGGATCGTATGGTATCGGGGTGATCATTAATGTTTTTTTTTAATCATCTCACCCAAGCAAGGCATTCCACTACCACTATTGCGCATGGGGCTACATAGGGGAAGGTAAAGAGAAGGAGTGGTTAGACATAGGGAATGTCAGGAGGAAGGTGACAGATGAGTAAGGATACCGAGGAAGATGGTTGGGCAGATGGGAAGAGTATTTGATAGAATGGGAGCAGGTTAGTGCGTTAGGAGGTGTCTATTGACCTTACATTTAAACTCCTGGAGATTGTAGCCGTCGGGGAAGCAATCGTGTGGAAGGGAATTCCACAGTCGGGAAGTGAAATGTAGATCAGAAAGAGCATAGGACCTAAGATTGAGGGACACCCGCGTTCGTATGGTAGTTCTGGGAGGCATGTCCGTTTAATACCACCTTCAATGTGCGGTTAGAGAGGAAAGACTGGATTAGGTCAAACAAATGACTAGTTATACCATAGCTCCGCAGTTTGCGTAGAAGGCCCGCATGTCAGACTCTGTCAAACACTTTGGAGATATCCAGGGCAACGGTTCAGGCTTCGCCATTCTTGTCGAGAGCTTGGTATATATACTCGGTGATGGTCGTTAGCATATCAGCAGTAGACCTGGCGAAGCGGAAACCATACTGTTTGTCCGAAATAAGCCTGTGGGCTGTGAGATGCTGAACCACCTCGGCGTTGATAATGGCTCCGAACGCTTTGCCAAATATCGGAAGAAGGCTGATAGGGCGGTAATTTGGGGGTCCGAGGGCTCTCCAGTATTCTTTGATAGATGAACTACAGAGAAAATTTCCAACAGGCCGGAAATCAGGAAGCAGATAGGCAGAAATTGTAGAGCTTAGAAAGGACAGAGGAGAGTTTAGGGGCACATTTCTTCAAGACTATGTTTGGGATTCTGTCATCTCCGCTCGCTTTGTGAGGATCAAGTTTTGAATTATGTTAGAGAACAGCGAGGGTGTAATGTGGACGTCATTCAGTTGAACCACAGTTCTAGGTGGGTGTTTAGGTCGGGTGTAGAAACTCCAGAAGAATCCAGTCTCGAATTGGTCGAGAATCTGCAAGCAAATCATTCAGCCTTGTCCGCTGAGGAGATGAGGACCTCAAATTCATTGATTAGGTGAGTATTGAGGACTAACTTTTGTTAATCACGCTTATAGTCGTCTTTGGCGCCGTATTTACAGGATGCTATGCGTTGCTTCATTCTGGCAGCAAACAACATCTTATATATATATATATATATATATATATATATATATATATATATATATTACCGGCCATAAATATTAGGCCACCCCAGTGTCATAAAAATGATGTATTTCATACTATTTTTAGTATTTATTGCCAAGTGAATAATTGAAAATAAAAATAGAATGGTTCTTTTGTTAATATTGCACAATAACATGTGCATCAAATGAATTTATAAATATTTAATAATTACCTATATTGCAGTTTCATCAATGAAAGAATGAAAAAAATTTAGAATGATTTAGACTAGTTCATCTTTGCTTCTTTGCCTTTTAAAGTTTTGCAAAGTACTAATCACAAAAGAACCATTCTATTTTCATTATGAATGGTCCACTTAAAAATATTATGAAATACATCATTAAAAAAACCTAGGATTGCCTAATATATATATATATATATATATATATATATATGGTTGTGTGTGTGTGTGTGTGTGTGTTTGTGTGTGCGTGGGAATGTTTTTGTTTGTTGGATTGTGATAATGCGTAGTGCTAAGATAGTTGTTTACCAGTGGAATACTGATAAAAAAACATCTTTGCAAGCAGGTTTTTTTCTCTTAATATACCTGATATCGAGTTTAGGTTAGAGTGTTAATAGGATCAATGTGAAGAAGTTTATCACTTAGCTGAGCAGAGTCATGCCGACCTCGATGTTTTGTGAAGTTTAGTGAAATATATATTTTTATCAGTAAACCACCGAAAAAACAACAATCTTGACATTAAACATTATCGCAATTCATTACTATTCAAGAAAAAGAAATGAAAAATATCCACAGTCGAAAACTTTCGCAAAAACTTGTCTTCCCAACGCTACTTTATAGCAATATTCAACCAAACAGAAATCTTTTGCTACAACCCTAAAAAAAAACAAAAAAAACAACCATACACCAATATGGAGCAAATACTGACAAGACAATAATCTTGGCATTAAACATTATCAGAATTCATTACTATTCAAGAAAGAGAAATGAAAAATGTCCACAGTCGAGAACTTTCGCAGAATCTTGTCTTCACGAAGCCACTTTCTAGGAATATTCAACCAAATCAAAATCTGCTGCTACAACCCTAAAAGAAAAAACCAACCAGACACCAACATGGAGAAAATGCTATTTAACTATTCACTAAAAAACCCTACCCACAACAAACATGCACAACTACGAAGTCAAGCTCACTGAACAAATAGAACGCATCACAAAACGGATATGATGGAAATATTTTACTTCCACATTAAAGAAAACAGCACAACCATAACAACAAAAACTTCGCATTCCCATCAACAAAATACCACGACAACAGAGTGAACATATCTTTTTGAGAACGACATCATAAATGTAATTATTAAACTAGTGCTTTGAGTTTTGAGTTTCAGTTTTGTTTAACGGCATATCGACACCACTGTGGGTTATTAAATGCCAAAAAGGTGGGGTTTGAAGGTATTTTTTAAAATTTTCGGTTATAGTGAGAAGGTTGATTGAATCAGATTTTAATGGAACTTTTTTGTTTTTATTCTTTTTTTATTTTAGAAAACTGAAAATGATTTCTAGTTTTGTATTAAAATGCTTTGCTGAGAATAATTTTTTCCTTCAAAATTGTATTGTTGTCTATATTTTTCTTTCAAAATTGTATATTTTTCTATAAAAATCTATTTTTAAGTACATATCTCTATAAAAGTGTATTTTTATACTTTCATACTGTTTTGATCCCAGTTTGGGGGTTAACTATTTGCTCATAGCTGGGACCCTACCCGGTGCTACCACTCGGGGCAGGGTGGACCTGAGAACAACAGCAGATAAGAGGTGGTTCCAAACTTCTCACGACCTCCCCAATCAGAAGCCTTGCTGCCGGATGCAGTTTACCGTCATGCCCAGGACCAATCAAACTAAAAACAAGAAAAATAATCAACAAATGACAAACTCGACTAGAAAAAGACCAAAACGTAACAAGCAACTAAGAAAAACTATACATACGAGCTGAGAAATCTAAAGTCTACAAAATGAACACCGATGACTAGAAAACATAGTTGAAAAAGAATTTACCGAGTTCTACAAAACTACCAGAAATGATTTAGAATAGGAAGCAGAAATCATAGCCACAAAATTAAAACTAAACAACAGAATCTAAACTTATTTATAAATGTAACTTCGTGTGTGTGTGTGTGTGTGTGTGTGTGTGTGTGTGTGTGTGTGTGTGTGTGTGTCCGTTACCTATAGACTCCGAAACGGCTGCACCGATTTTCTTGAAAATTTACACAATTGTATTATAAGCGTCTGAGAGTGTTCTTAGCTAGGTTTTGTGTCGAGGTACCACCGATAAATATCGAAAATCGATAATCGAAAAAATCGGGTTATAGAAGGAGTGGTCCAATTTTAATCAAATCTGATACACACATAGACAAAGACATAAGAAACGATATTCAGAAATTTCAAGGTTGCAGTTCTTACAATAGTGTAGAAAATCGATAATATATATATATATATATATATATATATATAAAAGGCAAGATGTTTGTGTGTGTGTCTGTTTATCTGTGGTACTATATCTTCACGATACCGGGTTGGCCGATGGTTTCGTGAAGATATAATACCACATTTGGTGCCGAGACCAGGATTGATTTTACTTTCGCTTCCCTTAATTGGCCGTTTCTCAATATACTTAACTTGCTTTCGAATTCTTATTGGTGCTACTCTTCTCAGATTTTCACCTTTGGGGACATTTACCGTTTTATTACCCAAATTTGCTAACACAAATGGAATTTTCCCTTTCTCACTTGCTTTTACTATCGATTCAACTAACACTATTTCTTCCTCGTCTGGGATCACCTCCTCCGTTGAGATCACCTGGTATAGGTTTTCTTCATTTGGCTCTGAAGGGGTAAGGTTGACTGCGCAGGAAATAGCAGTTCGTGGGGGTAATTTTACACTGTCCACAGAGTAGATTTTAATTTCCCCGCTGGTTTTACTACCCAAGGGAATTTCTACCCCTCCTATCGTTAGTCGATTTGGATTAAAACACAATTGTGCTTTATTTATTTTTAACCAACCCTTTGGTTTTTTGGGACTGGTTGTCTACAGCTGTAACAACCATGACTCTCTCCAGCCCATTTTCTATGGTAACCCACTGTTTTTTGGTTCCCTTAGTACTGCATGAGAGCCTCTTCCCTCCTGTCACCAATAATTTCTACCTGAAAATTTATTATTAAATTTTTCTTTTTCCCGACAGCCCCGAAGTCGATCATAGAGCCTTTCACTTTCTCTGGCTGATGACAAAACCTCCGACAGTGTCTTCGGTTTAGCTCTTGCCACATCTTCTTTAATGAAGGAATTGTTTATCCCATCAATGAAGAATTCGGCTAGCTGTACTTGTATAGATGACCCTTCTCTCAGCTCAGAGTCCCTATAAGCCAGCCTACTAGCTAATTCTGCAAGCGATTCATTTTTTCCTTGCGTCACCTTAATCAATGCTCGAGCAGCATCAGCAGGGTTTGTAAACTCCCCATACTGTGCTGTGATCTCATCGAATAAGGTTTTACTGGAAGTGTCTGGATGGTCGTCAAGATAGCTTCCAATCCATTCGGATACGACTCCATCTGAATAGTCATAGGCCAAGTTAATTAATAAGGGGTCCGTTAGTTCATGGACCCTTTGTTTTTTAATGCCATTAGTCATGGTTTCAGATCGGTCGGCCTTCCAGCAAAAACTGGGATCTTCGATCCAACTGTTACCAACATAGTTGAAAGGTTTGAACGGGAAGTAGCCATTGTATATATATATATATATATATATATATATATATATATATATATATATATATATATATATATAAGGAAACAAACACACTAAGAAGCTCTTTAGCACTGAACCAACTCTGCACAATGAATGTAGAGAAACAAATGAAACTAGTCACTTACCCCTACTCTGTGGATGTTTCTGGTGATACTTTTCCTTGAGTCGCTGTATTGCTGTAAAACGAGCTGAGGGCTTCCTGGGCTGGTTCCTGAGTAAGATGTCGTTGTGCCGGCGAATTAGTTGAGTGTCAATACTGGATTCTGAGGCACAGATAAAACAAGATCCGCCGTGGTAATTACACTGGGTCGATCCTGGTCCCGGCACCAAATGTGGTACTATATCTTCACAATACCGGGTTGGCCGATGGTTTCGTGATTACCACATGTTCCACACAGGATGTTCTCTGATCCTTTCCGCGCCCACGTTGTTTCTTAAGATCCGCGAAAGGTGGGGATGGATACAATTCAGTCGATGGAGTGTTGAATTTGGCGTCGGAGTAGAAGAATTGTTGCCACACCATCAAAGAAATGACGAAAAGCGTTTGTTATAAACAGTAACAAATATTTATTTACACTGGTATGCAATAATTTCTTATCAAGTTAAAACTAACACCACGAAGTGAGGGGTGAATGTGGTTGACTGGCAGAAAAAATTTCTTTAACTCGAAGAAATCTTAACTGCAATTAGGCAGTGTCATTGATGGAGTATGCAGTGGCTACGGATTCGGTTCTGGGTAGCGAAGAATGACCGACTCCATTTTTTGCTCTGGGTTTTCTCTATTTATGGGCCCGAATCCCGAATAATTAGCTCCTGATTGGTCAGCCAATAGGGATCACCGGACAATGGCTATCGTCGTAACAACCTCCCTGGGTTGCATCCGATTGGTTTAGATAATCAGCCAATTAGTCGCGGTCATCGGGGTGGGCTAACATGAAGCAGTGGTTGGTTGATCAATGATTTATTACCTTGTGCCATACTTGAACTCAAACCCCGGGTGAAGCAACCCATCTGTTTGCCACGCTCAAAATATGTTTATATTTTGAAATTCAAGTAATTTTTGACATGCCATTACACCTGCAGAGTGTTTGGTTTTAGTGACAGTTTACAGGTCAGCTTTCCGCTTGGGTCTAGATATCTTTATACTTAATGACCTCCGTTTACTACACCTGGTTCTTAAAAATGTTGGATATCCAGAATGAACTTATTTTCATAATGGTTTAATAAAATAATTTTTATTATGATTTAATTAATTATTATTTAATTAATTTTCATTTAATTAATTTTCATTTAATTAATTTTCATTTAATTAATTTCGCCAGTCGACCTTTTGACACTTAAATGAAAGTGTCATAATCTGCCTGTGTGTCTGTATTTTTTTCGGCCCTTTTATTTTAGTTTTTGCTTCGGGTTTGGCTCTAAGTAGGTATAATTGTAGTTCTTAGTCTCAGCCATGATGCCATTTACTCAGAGGACTTATTTAGCCTTCAAAATTCAGTTTACGACGAAAAAAGCTTATTTGATATCGATAGCAGGAAATCAAAATTTGACTTACATCCATTCATTTTTCTTTCAGTCTACGGTTTCGTTTTAACTGGAATCAACTATTGCTTTTTTAGTCTTTCGTGCCAACGTCCAATGGGTCTGAGCTCCAGGACCATGGATTTGTTTTTTTTTTAAAGTTTTCATTACACCCAAGCAACACCGGGCTATACTGCTAGTAAAATAATAAAAACTAACGAAAATAGAACCATTCATTTATCTGAAAATTATAAATATAAATTTTAAACAAACATCGGAAAAACCACAAAATCCAACATCGGACAAATAAACATTTCGAATAATAGAAGAAACCTCTCCAAAAACAAGACTAACATTATAAATAAATCAATGGAAAAGAAACAAATCAATTGGTTCAACAACATCACCATCAAAGTGGAATGCTCCTTTATATAATTAGACATAAAAGATATCGATCCATCGATCAACAAACGCACTAAATCTGGCAAAACAGTATATAAACATTCCACAAGACCTACACATTATTGAACACTACAGAGAGTCCATACTAAATCTCTGCAACACAGCGCAGAATTATGAAAATTATAAGCACATACATCATCAACAAACTAATAGATATTATCAACAAAAAAAGATACAGATTTATACAGAGTCGGTAGACTAATAACTTTAAGAAACTTCAACGGTAGAACTACAGAAAATGTAAGAAAATATATTATAAATATCTGCAATAATCTACGATTCGCAACTGACATGAGAACATATCTGAAAATAGTAAAATTCTTAGACATAACACTAAACAATATATATATATATATATATATATATATATATATATACCGACCACTAAATAATACATATATATATATATATATATATATACTACCGACCACTAAATAATACATATATAGATATATATATATATATACACACTACCGATCACTAAAATAATGCATATATATATACACTAACGACCATAAGTTTGGGACCACCCAAATTTTTTTCACAAAGTTTATAAAATTTCATTTTTAGCAGAATCAAATTCGCCGAGTTTGTACTTTTTGTTATTCTTATGCAGATGTCAATTAAAAAAAAGGATTCTTTTCAAGTTTAAAGTAAACATTTAATCAGTTTGCTACTTGACTCCTCTTACTTTGATCAAGTTTTTGCCGAAAATTGATGAAACAAAATTTGAACTGTTTGGAAGCAAACGAAAAGTGTTTGTCAGACAAACTTCTTCATGAACGGATGAGTGAAAATTGCATTGTTCCAGCTGTAAAGCATGGAGGTGGATCTGTAATGGTTTGGAGGAGAGATAGCTGAAGACCTTATAGAGATCAAAGGCAAAAAGCGAAAGGAAGAATATCATTCAATACTGCAGAGGCATGCAATTCTTTTTGCAATCTCTTCTGGTTGCCACATGAGTGGACAATTTCTTTTTTTCCAACAGGATAACGATCCGAAGCACAGTTCAAAATTATGCCAAAATTATCTCAAATCCAAAGAAAACAATGAAATTTTGAAAATTATGACCTGGCCCCCTCAGTCTCCGGATCTTTCTCCAATTGAACTCGTCTGGGATGAAATTGATCGTACAGTTCGAAATGAACTTCCTAAAAAATGAAAAAAATGTTGTTTAAATGCTTGCAGGTTGCTCGGAAATAACTTTCACTAACTTATTTTTATAAGTTATTAGAAATAATGCCAAGGATTTGCTCTGCAGCAATAAAGGCTCGTGGTGGTTTCGTTGATGAAAAGAAAATATGAATGAACTTTAATTAAATTTGAAATTACTCTATGTTAATTTTGGTTTAATTATTGTACAATTGTGAACAACAATGAAATATATCTATATTTATTCTTCTAAGACATAAAATTTGTGATTTCTTTCTCTTAGTGAATAAATGTATGTGGTCCCAAACTTATGGTCTGTAGTATATATATATATATATATATATATATATATATATATATATAGTACTGTGCAAAATTATTATAACAAGAACTATTTCATCTTTTATGAGGCATATTGACAGAAAATAATTTAATTAAAGTAGTTTTATTTGATTTACTCAACAAATACTTTAACAGGAAAAATGTTTGTTACAAAATAAATTTAATATTTAGTATGATAGCCTGTTGCTTTGATCACAGCTTTCATTCTGTGAGGCATTGACATTACAAGCTTCTTCAATGTATCTAATGGTATCTCCTGCCATGCAGCTTGTATTTGTTCCTAAAATGTGTCTTGCAAAGTAACATTAGATTTATCAATGTTTCTATCCAAAATATCCCATAGACGTTCAATAGGATTGAGATCAGGTCTTTGTGGGGGCTAATTCAAATTCTGAAGCCTTTCTTTCTGTTCCTTTGTAGTTAAATAATTCTTACAAAAGTTTATCTTTTCACCCTGTATATGAATTTAAGCGAGGATTTTAGGAAAATCACCCCTGCCCTAATACTTTTGCGCACTACCGGTAGTGTGCAAAAGTGTTAGGACAGCCGTGATTTTAAACTTTATTTTGATGCCTCATAAAACATAAACAAGTTCTTGTCATAATACTTTTGCACAGTACTGTATAACAACAATACATACAAACCATACAGTAAAGATTATAACAACCCCAAATATATCAAGAAAAATTCCAACCACACCTTCAATGTATTTAAAGAAAAGATATCTATAAACAAAAGAGGTTCAACGAATTTTTATGGCAAATCAAACTCGGCGGGTCATTTATTGCCAACTAAATTTTTATTTATTTATTGCTTGTAATACCTTTTTCTTTCAACAATTTATTGTTGTTTTTATATAGGTTTTGTTTCTAGTAATACTTTTTTTTCCTTTTCGAGTATCAAGATTCATTGGGATTTGTTTTTAAGGGCAGGGTCCCAAAGTCCTACCCTTGTTATTTAGTCCATAACTGGAGGGAAGGGACAGATTAATACCTTTCCCAAGGGTACCAGTGCTTAAGTGAATGCAGGGTATTCAACTGGAATTCGAACTCGGCTCGCCGATTTCTCTTTCCGAGACGATATCCACTGCACCACGACGCACACCCGTCACTAAACGCTTACAGCACCTTTGTATTCTTAAACGGTCACCCATCTAAGTACTGACCAGGCTCAACGTTGCTTAACTTCGGTGATCGAGCTAGAACCGGTGTATTCAACGTGATATGGCCGTAAGCACACACATCCGTCACTAAACGCTAACAGCACCTGGTATTCCCAAGCGGTCACCCATCTAAGTACTGACCAGGCTCAATGTTACTCAACTTCGCTGATCGAAGGAGAACCGGTGTATTCAACGTGATATGGCCGTAAGCACGCATGAAAATGTTCAGCGAAATCAAAGAAATATACAAATCAGCACGAAGAAACAGCAAACATGAATACATATATAATAGAAAAATCATTTTGCTTAAAACAAGAAACTATCAAAAATTGTCATGAAAAACACAGTTAAAATCAGTTACAACTGCATAAAAAAGCGTACAGAAAACAATAACCTAATAATAACCTAAGACGATAAGAAAACACTTAACAAAATCAATAACAACAACATCCACTAACAACACAATCTAAACAAATGCAACAATCGGAAAAACTTTCCGCTTAACAATAAATGTCCAGTGAACATAATCTCTAAAACCACTGTGACAAATAGCACTAACACAAATGAAAGAATTTACATAGGAGCAACAGAAACAACTTTCAAAGACAAGTTCAACAATCACAAAATATCACTCAAGATAGAAAGGTACGTAAACAATACAACATTATCAAACTACTTATGGAACCAGAAAGTTAAAAGCATTACCATCAAACCAAATAGAAAATCGCAGAAAGAGCACCTCAAACAACAACAATAGCAGAAACTGAAAATTATGTTTAAAAGAAAAACATGTCCTAATCAATTTTAAAAATCAAAGTAAAATACGAAACAAAAAATATAAATAGTTGGAAAATGTAAATATTTTAATAAATACCTATTTTCATAAATACCTTTTTTAATAAATACCTATTTCGCTACACAAATAACAACAAAAACAAATAAGCATAACAAAAAACGCTAATCTCAAACTATTACCAGTATAGCCCAGCTTTGCTCGGGTGTAATGAAAGCTTTAAAACTAATTCATGGTCCTCAGTCTAAAGAATATTTGTCTGAATTTTGGTGAGAATCAGATAAAAATTGTGGATTTGTATAAAGGACATACAGACAGATAAACAGACACACGCACAAAAATCTTGCCTCATATATATATTATCGATTTTCTGCACTATTGTAAGAACTGCAACCTTGAAAATTCTGAATATCGTTTCTTATATCTTTGTCTATGAGTGTATCAAATTTGATTAAAATCGGGCCACTCCTTCTATAACCCGATTTTTTCGATTATCGATTTTCGATATTTATCGAGGGTAGCTCGACACAAAACCTAGCTAAGAACACTCGCAGACGCTTATAGTACAACTGCATAAAATTTCAAGAAAATCGGTTCAGACAAATATATATATATATATATATATATAGCTAAAAACAATCGGTTATCTAACCGTACTGATGCCCTGTGCTACAGCGAAACTGATTTGTCTGCAGATGTCAATTCAACGCTCACACACTCTGATTGAACACTCTGGAAAAATGGTAGACTTTGAAAAAACAGGAGCTATTCTAGTTTCTATGAATCGTTCATTCAGTAATTAATTAGAACACTCAGTTACTGGATTCTTCTCCTTCTATGTGCCCTGTCCCTTCAGGACCTAGGCGATCATGGTTCTCCACGTCTCCCTATCCCTTGTGGCTCTTAGTATGTTTGAGCCTGTTGCTCCTGGCAACCCCCGTTCCGTCATCCACCTGATCAGACCCTGCAAATATGTTATCCGCCGCCTTTCTCTGTCACTCCTCCCTTCTATCTGACCAGTCAGTATCAGGTTCTCCAGGCTCTCTTTCCTCATTGCATGTCCCAGGAACTTCAGTTATCTCTTCCTGATGCTCAGCATCAATTTCCTTTTTGTTGCCATTCTTACCAACACCTCCTCGTTGCTTGCATGTTCAGTTAACGATATCCGTAGCATCCTTCTGTAGAACCACATTTCGGCCGCCTCCAGTTTTGTCCTCATTTTCGATGATATTGTCCAGCATTCACTGCTGTATTGAATAACTGACATCACGTAGCAGTCTAGCACTCTTTTCTTCGTTTCTATTGAGATTTTCCTGTGTGTTAGTATTTTGCTACTTTCTGGAACGCGTCCTTTGCCATGCCAATTCGTCTTCGGATCTCCGTGTCGCACTTTCCATCTTCTGTTAGAACACTTCCTAGGTACTTAAATTTTTGTACTTGCTTGATTCTGTTATCCCCCACCTGTATTTGGCATTTTGGGTTGTATCTTTTGCTGATGGCCATGCACTCAGTTTTCTTAAAGTTTATTTGTAGTCCCTTCTTGTGACTCTCCACTGCTACTTTCTGCATGAGGTCTTGTAGTTTCCTTTCCGTGTCCACAATCAGCACTATCGTCCGCATACCTTATGTTGATCAGGTTGTGGCCTCCAATAAGAAATCATGGCGTGTCATCTAGGGTCCTCAAGATATTCTCGCTGTATAGGTTGAACAAATCCGGTGAAAAGACACATCCTTGTCTTACGCCTTTTTCTATCTTTGTGTATCTACTGAGGTCGTTACCTGTCCATATGCAGTCCGTTTGCTGCCAGTAGAGATTCTTGATTATTCTTATATCTTTACCGAAAATGTCGAGGTTGCCTATCATTTCCATCAATTCTTTGTGTCGTATTTTGTCGAATGCTTTCGCGTAATCAATGAAGCATAGGTACAAGTCTTTCTTCATTTGTAATGCCCTTTCAGAGAGCATCCTAATCATGAATATGGCGTTCCTTGTTCCAGTGTCTCTGACGAACCCGCACTGTTCCTGCCCTATCTCTGGCCTGATTCTGCTTCTCGCTCTATTCATCAGGATTCTGACAATCAGTTTTGTAATGTGAATCATTAAGCTGATAGTTCTGTGTAGTTCGTACTCGTTTGCACCAGGTTTCTTCTGCAGCGCTATAAATATCGACTTGCATAGGTCGTCTGGTATTATTCCGCTGCTATAAATTTCGTTTAGTATGTCGGTAATCTTTTCTATGCCATATTCTTCTAAGGCTGTCAGCAGCTCTATCACTATGCCATCTGGACCAGGTGCTTTGTTTCTGTTCGTTTTGGCCATTGCAGCTTCCACTTCGGATTTCAGTATTTCTGGTCCATCCATCTCCTTGTGTATTCTCGGTTGTTCTCTCTTGTCGCAAAAGAGATCCTTTATATATTCTTCCCATCGCTGGAGTATTTCCTCTTTCTCTAATATGATTGTTCCTTCCTTGGATTTTATTCATCCTGTTGAGGAGCAGGTTTTTTGTGCTGTCAATTCTCTTATCTCTTTATGCCTCTCTGCTTTGTTGTTACTGCTCAGTCTCTCTACTTCTGCGCATTTGTTGTTGAGCCATTCCTCTTTGGCTTGTCTGCATTTGTTCCTTATATCCCTGTGAAGTTTTTTTGTACTCTGCTCCGTGTCTTGGCGTTGTTTTTTGTCTCCTTTGCATCATGCGGAGGATCTCTCCGGTCATCCACTCGTTTTGTCTTCTGCGTCTGATTTGGAGCTATGTTGTTCGCTGAGGTCACCATCGCTTCTTTTAATGAATCCCATTTTGAGTACACTTTTCCAATTTGTTCTTCATATTTCTTTCTCACGCTGTTATTGTATTCTTTCTGCAGGGTGAGATCGTCCTCTAGTGTGTCGTATTGCAGCCTTGGTGAGGTGCTGGGCTTCTTCAGTCTTCGGAGTTTCACTTTTAGTTTGCATATGACTGGGACGTGGTCACTTCCGCAGTTGGCACCTGGGTATGTTTTACATTGGACTACTGCGTTCCTATATCTCTTGTTTATAGTTATATAATCAATTGGGTTCTTCGTGTCGCCTCCTGGACTTCTCCATGTCCATAAACGTCGTGGGTGTTCTTGGAACCAGGTGTTAGTAATGACCTGGTCATTGGCTGAGCACCATTGGATCCATTTTTCTCCTCTTTCGTTGCGCTCTCCTAGTCCGAAGTTCCCGTTCGTGTCTCCTTCTCTATCTTTACCTATTTTTGCATTTAAGTCCCCCATTATTATCCTAATTTCTTGGCTTTTGCACTGAGCCTTGGCACTGTCCAGTATTGAATAGAAAGATTCTATTTCGTCCTCCGAGCTTTGAGTTGTCGGCGCATAAACTACTATAATAGCTATATTGAAGGGCCTTCCCCGCAGTTTAACCAAGAGGACTCTCTCTGACAGTTGCCAGTATCCAAGTACACATCTCTTCACTTGTTTGTTTAGTATTAAAGCGACCCCTTTTTCGTTTTTTTTACCTCCTGCATATATTATCCTGTGGGTGTCGCTACTGACATCTCCGTTATTAGGCCATCTTGTTTCACATATGCCTAGGATGTTGATATTCAGTCTGTTCATCTCCTGTTTGACATTCTCTAGTTGTCCACAGTTGAGGGTCCTGACGTTCCATGTTCCTATTGTGAGTTTGGTTTACTGGATACCACACGCTAAAAGCCTGCCTTCTTCTAGCGAACGCTCTCAGGGGTAGAATTGCCGGCTAATGTCAATTCTGTCGGGTTTCAATCCTGGCTAAAAGCAATCAGCTGTCAACCGTTATGGACTGTTTATATATATATATATATATATATATATATATATATATATATATATATATCTGTAAATTCAGATAAAACTTAGTGCAGAAACAACCATTTTCAACATGTCATTTTAAGGCATGCATTCTTCGGCTCCTTCTAAACAGGGAATGAAGAAAATTCTAAGTCCAGAGATTAGTTCAGGTAAAGGAAGGGGTTGGGATGCATTGGTTTTCATTGGGTTTGTTTGGGAAAAGGAGTTAGTAGCAATTCCTCCTTAGTAGTGGAAGTTATGTGGCCTGACCCCAGGGGTTAGCATGGTAGGTGGTGCGGAGGTAAGAGCTGGGTCAACTTTTTTAAAAATTCTAAATATTTTTTCTCAGGACTAACTGGGGGAATAGGATAATTATTGTAATTTATATTTATAATTATTTTACTTTATATTTATTTATGTGGCGACACATGGTTATGATCTCCCTTCGCTTGTTAAGTAATAGATTTTGGTCTTTAAAATTTAAAATCTGAATTTTTTCTGTTAAACATAGATTACACCTAACACTTAAGCTATTAGGGGTCTTAGCTTTGCCTATGAGTTTACATGCTATTCGGAGATTTATGTTACTATATATATATATATATATATATATATATATATCCGTGTGTGTGTGTGTGTAAAAGAGTGAACATTGAAGTCAACACTTGGAAGCAACAGACGGTTTCATGCTGAGCGCAATCATCAGACAATCACCAGTTTTTTTCTGGTATTTGAGGATATAACACACGTATATATATATATATATATATATATATATATATATATATATATATATATACAGTTGTTTGAAAATTCCAGTCACACACTTGTAAAAAAGCTCTGTTTCACCATTTGAAAAAAGCAAAATCAGTTATCGTAATTAGCATGAAGATAGCCAAAGGTTGAAACCTGGGTTGCAGAAATGTCTCATTTCTAAAAGAAAAATATTCAAAGTTCTGCAATATAGTTGTATTGAACACTTTTTAACACAACTATGTACTGGTCTAATTTAATTATGACCCATGACCCACTCTGGAGCCACAGACTGTTTCATGCTATGACTGATGATTGCACTTAGCATGAAACAGTCTGTCGTCCATGCGTGTTGACTTCAATGTTTACTCTTTTATATATATATATATATATATATATATATATATAAACATTCAATAATGACGAACAATATAAATATATGAACACTCAAACTCAACAAAAAAAATAAAAATAAACAAAAGATAATATAACACACCATCAATCGGAAAAAAATCCCATTTAAACCCAAAATATACAAAAGACCATCACCTAAAAAGTACTTTTAGCGATCGGATTTCTTAAGGAAAAGTTCAACTCAACACGATAAAAAAAAGGTCAAGAAAAAATTACCAGAAGAAAAAGCAATTCAGCGGACAAATTAAGCTAAAAAAATACAATAAAAAATATAAGAAAAAAAAGCAATAGAAAGAAAAACAATTAATAAAAAATTAAGAAGAATTCAACACAAGAAACCACTTTTTTAAAAATTGTAATAACACTCACACACCGAAATATTAAATTACACGAAGCTCCACATTAATAAAAAAAGACAAAAGGGAGACGATATATTAATCGATGATTTAATACATGTATTGTAAACTTTTGCGTTAGTAAATATTGTTTTTTTCGTGTGATATTTTGCTGATTATTTTTTAAAATCTTACTGACTAAAGCCTTAAACTATTATTAGCAATACATTTTCTCTAATATAACCGTGTTATAAATATCTGAAAAACATTTGTGTTGGAAACATTTTCTTGTCACTATATATATATCGTGTATTGAGCCAGCAGATAATTTTCTAAACATATAATTATTATGAATTTATATTATGTTTAATCATGAACCGTTCTAAACATCGTATTTTGGCTTTAATTTCAGATGAAAATAAAGACAAAATTTGTCCAGCATTTGGATATTTTTTATTATGCTGGTTGTAAGTTTTCGGCTCATATGAGCCATCTTCAGAGAGGTTCTATTGAAATTTCTTGGTGTTGGAATCATGTAATGCTGCGCCATCATATAACTTAAATTTAGTGTATTTAGGTAGCAGATATTTTCTTAACATATACTGTTAAATATAAGAGACAATGAATGTCTATTATGTTTCATCATGAGCCGTTCTAATATATATAAACTACCAGCCATAATTATTAGGAAATCCCTGTATTTTTTTAAATGATGTATTTCATACTATTTTTAGTATTTATTGCCAAATAAAAATAGAATGTTTCTTTTGTTATTATTACTTTGCAAAATTTTACAAGGCACGGGAGCAAAGATAAACTCGTCCGAATAATCGTAAATTTACTTCATTCTTTCATTAATGAAAATGGGTATGCTGTTGAAGCCGGTCATATGACTAAAATTTACTACAAGGTAACCAAAAAAGTTTTGTCCGTTTTTAAAGGAAAAAAGAAAACGCTTCACAGTATGTGTAACTTATATTTAGTCTTCGAAGTTATCGCCATCGGCATCCAGCACCTTCTGCCATTCTGTCTCCAGCTGTTCAATGCTCTTGCAGTATACTCGGGGGTTTTGACGCAAAGAAGTCCGTGAGGGCCTTGCGCAAGATTACTTGATTGGTGAAGGATTTTCCACGAAGATGATTATCCAGGGAGTGAAAGAGGTGGTAATCGGATGGCGTAAGGTCAGGTGAATAAGGTGGATGGCACAAAGTCTCCCACCCAAGTTCCTGTATGGTATCCCTGACCTGTTGCACACGTTTCAATTGCTGCGTGTATAGGTCTCCAGTGACCGTTTGGCCCGGCGGTAGCAGTTCATAATAAATCACTTGATGATCTGTCCAGCAGACACAAAGCATGATTCTTGCGTGGGGGCGTCATTTCTTTCAGACTAGGTTCGCCTAATAATTATGGCCGGCAGTGTACATGCCAATAGAGTAGCACGCTTCAATTTATATATGTGGGACTCTATGAGAAAAAGCTCGTAAGAGCAATTGTCATGAGGATATTTATAGAAGGAAGTCACGTCAAGTCGGTGAGAAAGTGACTGAAGTCGAGATGCCGAGTCAGGATCTATTACATTGCAGATCCTTTTTTAAATGTTGTCGAGAATCTCAAGAGGAACAGCAGAATTATGAGAGAACAAATAAATGAAAACATTTTACAAAAGGTGGAATGCGACTGGACGTTAGAATTTGCGTCTGCATGCTTATATAGTCACAGAAAAGAAAATATTACCGGATTGGCTCCTGGGGAAAGCAGCTGCATATTTGTGATGTAAAAATAGGCAGAGAGAGTATGAAAAGCGATACCGGTTTAACTGACACCCATATTCAATGCAAGATGTATCAGATGCATACCTGTCACCTTAGTTCATCATTCTTTAACAACTACGAGATAGATAAACAGAAAACCCAACTTGTTGTCAGGGCGGTAACAGTCACAGCACCTCATCTAGGCCCATGACGCCGCTTTTTGAGACTTGAATGATGATTATGTGTCGCTCGGTCCTATCAAGTGCTTCGGGCTGTGTTTTCATGGTTTTTAACAAGGTACCGTGTAATTGGACTTGGATGTGCGTTGTGGTGCAGTGGATATCGGCTCAGAACGAGAAATCAGGGAGCCGAGTTCAAATTCCAGTTGACGTCATTGCATTCACTTACGCGCAAATACCCTTGGGAAAGGTATTAATCCGTCTCTTCCTTCCAGTTATGGGTTAAATAACAGGACAGATTGCGTTCTATAGCCTTGGCTGGCAACCAGTCTACCGCAGAAAGCAATGGCAACCTACTGCGGGATAATCTTCTGCCCAGTCAGTCCTGTCTCGAAAGAGACATGATCGCCCAAGCGTGTTTCGCGAATGGCACTTAACTGACTGACCGTGTAATTGGTTTTAATCACCTGAAAAATGCAACATAATGTTTGGGGATATTATAAAAAATGAAATAAACACAAAAATATTCGCTATAGAGGTGTCGAATGTGACAGGGTGTAGCCTTTCTAATCCGTGTAAGCATGTTATTTACCGGTGACTAGCGTGTTACAGTGCTTCATGAACATTTCATTCTATTCACGGAGTCCATGAACACCAAATTTATCACGCGATGAACAGCGACAACACATATCAGGGAGATGTAAACTTTCTGAGGTGCCCCAATATTTGTCTAGATTTTTTCCGATCATCTGTCCACTACCATAATTATTAGGCCGCTCCAGTGTTTAAAAAAATGATGTGTTTCGTACTATTTTTTAGAATTTAATACCAAGTGAATAATGAAAATAGAATGGTTCTTTTGCTAATATTACTTTGCAAAATTTTACAAAGCAAATAGCGACAATTTACCCATTGCACCCTGTAGATTGTATATATATATATATATATATATATATATATATATATACACACTACCGGCCATGATTATTAAACCGCCCCAATGTTTAAAAACATGACGTGTTTCATACTATTTTTAGTATTTATTGCGAAGTGAATAATTGTAAATGAAAATAGAATGGTTCTTTTGTTAATATTGCACAATAACATGTGCATCATATGAATTTATAAATATTTAATAATAACCTATATTGCAGTTTCATCAATGAAAGAATGAAGGAAATTTAGAGTGATTCGGATCAATTCATCTGTGCTTCCTTGCCTTGTAAAATTTTACAAAGTAATAATTCAGGTAATAATTAACACCTGGTTTCAAGAACATCCACGACGTCTATGGACATAGAGGAGCCCAGGAGGTGAGACAAACTACCAAATAAACTACATAGCCATAAACAGGGGTTTTAGAGACGCAGTGATGCAATGTAAAACCTACGTAGGTGCCGACGGCGGGAGCGACCACGTCCCAGTCATCTGCAAACTAAGGGTAAAACTTCGGAGAATGAAGAAGCCTAGCACGGCACCGAGACTGATATACAACACGCTTGTGAATGACCTCAAACTGCAGAAAGAATACACTAACTGCGTGAAAAACAAAATATGAAGAAAAAATTGGACAAGGACATTCAAAATGGGGACTCACTAAAGGAAGCGATGGTGACATCAGCAAACAACGTTGCCCAAAAGGAAATCAGACGCAGAAGAAATAACGAGTGGATGACTGAAGAGATCCTTGATATGATGCAAAGGAGACGGAAAGTAATGCCAAAACACGGAAGAGGAAGTACAGGAAACTGCACAAGAAATAAGGAACAAATGCAGACCGGCAAAAGAGCAATAGCTCAACGACATATGCGCAGAGGTAGAGAGACTGAACAGGACTAATAAAGCAGAAATGCATAAAGAGATAAGAGAACTGACAGGACAAAAAGACTGCTCTTCAACAGGACGTATAAAAGCCAAAAAATGGAACGATAATACTGGAGAAAAAGTAAATACTCAAGCAATGGGAAGAATATATAGAAGATCTTTTCCACGACAAGATAGAGCAACCGATAATACACAAAGATGAGGACGGACCGGAAATATTAAATTCCGAAGGGGAAGCTGCAATGGCCAAACTGAATAGAAACAAAACAGCTGGTCAAGACGGCATTGTAATAGAGCTGCTGATAGCCCTGGAAGAATTCGGCATTGAAAAAATTACGGAAATAATAAATGAAATTTATAATAATGGTATAATGTGAGACGACCTATGCAAATCCATTTTCATAGCATTGCCTAAGAAGCCAGGTGCAAACGAGTGTGAACTACACCGAACTATCAGCTTAAGGAGTCACATTACAAAACTGATCGTCCGAATACTGATGAATAGAGCAAGAAGTAGAATCAGACCAGAGATAGGACAAGAACAGTGCGGGTTCGTCAAAGACACTTGAACAAGAAACGCCATATTTATGATTAGGATAGTTTCTGAAAGGGCAATACAAATGAAGAAGGTCTTGTACCTGTGCTTTATTGATTATGCAAACGCGTTCGACAAAATACGCCACAAAGAATTGATGGAGTTGCTCAGCAGGCTCGATATATTTGGAAAGGACATTAGGATAATTAAAAACCTCTACTAGCAGCAAACTGACTGCATACGGACAGGTAACGAATTCAGCAGTTATACAAAGATAGAAAGAGGCGTAAGACAGGGATGTGTATTTTCACCGGATTTATTTAACTTGTACAGTGAGAATATTTTGAGGACCCTAGATGTTATGCCAGGATTTGTCATCAGAAGCCACAATCTGAACAACATAAGATACACAGAAGACACAGTGTTGATTGCAGACACGGAAAAGTAACTGCAGGACCTCCTATAGAAGATAGCTGAAGAGGGTGACATGAAGGGATTACAAATAAACTGCAAGAAAACCGAATGCATGGTCATCAGCAAAAAGAGCAGCCCAAAGTGCCAAATACAGGTGGGGTTTTTAAAATCAAGCAGGTACGAAAATTCAGATATCTAGAAGTGTTCTAACTGAAGACGTAAAATACGACACACAGATCCAAAGGCGAATTGGCATGGCGAAAGACGCGTTCCAGAAGCTGAATAAAGTATTAAGACACAGGAAATTTTCACTAGAAACAAAGAAGAGAGTACTGGATTGCTATGTGATGTCAGTTTTTCAATATGGCAGTGAATGTTGGATAATATCATCAAAGATGAAGGGAAAACTTGAAGCAGCTGAAATATGGTTCTACAGAAGAATGCTGCGGATATCGTGGACCAAGCATGTGAGCAATGCCGAGGTTTTGAAAATGATGGAAACGAAAAGGAAATTATTATTTAGCCAGAGGAAGAGACAACTAAAGTTCCTGGGACATGCAATGAGGAAAGAGGGCTTGGAGATCCTGATACTAACAGGCCAGATAGAGGGAAAAAGAGACAGAGGAAAGCAGCGGATAACATATTTAAAAGGCCTGAGCAGGTGGATGACAGAATGGGGCTGAGAGACGTTACAGGAGAAAGTGTGCTAAGAGCCACCAGGGATAGGAAGACGTGGAAGGCCATGATCGCCTATGTTCTGAAGGGACAAGGTGCATAAAAGAAGAATAAGAATAACAAAAGAACCACTCTACATTCATTTGGCAATAAATACTAAACATAGCATGAAATACATCATTTCTTTTAAAAAACTGGGGTGGCTTGATAATTATGACGGGTAGTGTACAAAATACTGTTTGCCACACCTTTAACTTAATATTTCATTGTATGTACATTTTATTATCTGAGTGAAAAGATTCAAATCGCTTAATAAAATCTGACATTACTAACTGCCTTATTTGAAATATTTCTAATAAAAGCAGATACCCAGGGGCCTTTACTAATATTGGATAGTTAATAACAGTTTTATTGACAAAATATTGATTTACATAATAAAATCAGACATTATACAAATGTTTGAATAATAATTATTTTTACACACATATATATATATATATATATATATCCACAATTATGTATATAAATTTGTGATTGAAAACATACGCACATACCGACATACCTGCAAATACACAAACCAAAATTATATATCAAATCTGCTAATTGGCATGTCTCCTTGGTATGATTTTTAAAATTGATTTGCAAACAAAACATGACTTAGTGAATAGTCTAATTGGATGTTATTTTTAAACTAATTACTATTATTGTTATTATTATTTATATTATTAGTATTATTATTATTATTATCATTATTATTATTAAAATCCTTTAAATGTCTTTTTTGATTCATTACTTGCTGATTTTACAGAATGCAAGGAATCCAACTCGAATTCTAATCAATGTTGGTTCGAATTCCACTTAAATTCTATGCGTTTACTTACGAACAAATACCCTCCAGTTATGGGTTAAATAATAGGACAGATTGGGTTTTATATCCTTGGCTAGCAACCAATCTAACGCAGAACGCAATGGTACCCTACTGCGGGATAATCTTCTGCCTAGTCGGTCATGTCTTTTCCGAGACATGATCGCCCAAAGCGTGTATCACCTATGGCACTTAACTGACTGACTAAATATTATAGTTGGGAACATAATTAAAACTTGTACTGAGCTTAAAGTGGGTGATCGGTTTTCTATTGTTATGAAGTAATAAACTGATTCCCCACTATTGTACTTTATATAATAATATAAAAAGATCTATCTCTTCTCCCTCCAGCTATGAGTTATATGGCAGGACAGATTGGGTTCTATAGCCTTGGCTAGCAACCAGTCTGGGGCACAAAGCATTGGCAACCTACAGTCGGTCATGTCACGTTCGAGACATGATCGCCCAAAGCGTTTATTACGTATGGCACTTAACTGACGGACTTGCTGATTACCATTTACTAACCTGGACCAAGAAATGTGAAATGGTTTCGTTCGTCAGTGTAACTCTTTGCTAAAAGTTAAAGTACAACGATTTCAGCCGCATGTTACCACTCTATGCCGACAGATTTCTATGTATTTTATTGGTTGGGCCTCTAAAAATAGTATTTTCGGACTTCTTTGAAATATAATTTTTTCAGATATTACCTTCACAAATTTCCTAGTTCCTTTTTTAATAATACAAGTTTCCCAATAAAAAGGCGGTAGACTGAGAAGAACATGAGACAACTGTTTATCAATGGTGACGACGTACAAGACTGAAGCATTCAGGAAGAATGTCTGCACATTTTGGCCATCAACTCATCGGATATTCTTTGAAAAGTTCTACGACTAGACGTTCAAAATCAGTAAGTTGTTTAGCTATACGAGAAGGATGGAACGAAAGACGAAATCAATTCAATAAAATTGATGAGTCACAAGATCGAGCAGCAATTAATCAATCATGAAAGAACCAATGAGATTTAAGTAAATATGTGAGAATCGAATGTTTATTCAAGGTTATAAATGTTAAAGAAATTTATTCAAGGTTATTTACGGTAAATAATTCATGAATGATGAAACAGTGATCATCAATTTCTTGATTTTTTCACTGTTGTTGCTTCAAGATGCCACATTATATTTGTTGTATTCTTAGAAGTGATTAAAAACAAACAAGGTGGTACTCGAGTAAAAGAACAGGAACACTTGCGTAGATGAAACAATTGTAAATAGAATACACAACAGCAAGACAGGGAATTTTTTTTTAATCATTTCACCCCGAGCAAGGCGGAAACGCCACTGATGTGCAGGGGACTACATAAATGTAAAAACATTAATTAGAAAAGAGTGAGGAGTACAAACTAGTTAGAGAGGAACAACAGAAAGCTGAGAAAGCAGGTGCGATGACAGATACATAGGGGGAGAGAAAGGGAAGGTTATACAGGAGAGGGGAGAGAGCTAGAGTCCAGTGGTTAGTAGATAAGTATTGACTTTGCATTTAAATTTCTGGAGGTTGTAGCCGTCAGGAAAGCAAGAATACGGGAGCGAGTTCCACAGGCGGGAAGTGCGAGAGAAGAAGCTGCAGGAGTAGAATTGTCGTCTGCATTTGGTTAACCTGACTGTGAATGGGTGGGACCCTGTTGCCAGTCTGGTTGCACGAGTAAACACCTGTTGAGGAGGCATCAGTGACTTAAGTTCGTCTGAGCAGAAGCCATGAAAGTATTTATAGAACAGACAAAGGGAGGCCACATTTCGACGATGGGGAAGTGGCTGCAGTCGAGCCGACAGATCAGTACCTATCACATTACAGACTCTCCTTTGGAGCCTGTCAAGAACACTGAGGAGAACGGCAGGGGCACCTGACCATAAATGCCAGCAGTACTCCATGCACGGACGGATGGTTGACTTGTATATATGCAGGATGGATTCAGGTGGAAAAAACATCCTGGATCGACATAGTCACCCAAACTTCTTAGCAGTAGATTTTGCTATGGATTCAATATAGTGGTTCCATTTGAGGTCTGAGGACAGGGTAAGTCCGAGGAGGCGTAGTGTATTACTCTTTGGGAGAATCGCTTGGTCCATGCTTATGGGAGGCAGAAGAGGTTGCCTGTAGTGGTTGACAGACAACAGCTTGGTCTTAGATGAATTGAAGTTGACAAGACACTTCTTGCCCCAGTTCACCACAGAGTGTAGATCTCGTTCAAGGCCAGCAGCGAGATTATGTCTGTTCGCCACAACAGGTTTCTTACTGGTGTGGGAGTATATTGTAGTGTCCTCTGCGTAGATGCCTACTTGGGACTTGATCTCATCTGCGAGGTCGTTGATGAAAATAAGGAAGAGCGTCGGGCCCAGGTTGGCAGGCTAGTAACTGTCGAGCCAAATCACAAATATCTCCCGTCCTAACTCTATATGTGATGGAAAACGCATTGACAATTTGATCTTGGGTGGTAAACAGAAGTCATAATATGGTTTATGGACAAATTCAACCTACATAGACGATAGGGAGTGTGGGATATTCCATTACAACACCTCCCCCTAAGCTAATTTACTCATTAAATCTTTCTCAATAGCTTTTGGTGGGGAGTCAGTACATAATCTTTTACCTTTTTCCTCTTTCTAGTGCTTTTACGTCTCACCAATTTTTGTGCTGGTGAGATCTGAGGCATTAGCGAATTTCGGGAAGCTACCAGTTCTGGCACTGGCGGGGTTGAAGATGCTTGCATCGGTATAGGTGGAGATATATGAACTGATATTTCGAATGCGTCATATATTACCTCCATTAGTAATTCTTCACTAGACGTCACATTTTTCGTATGTCTTAGCCTTAACTGAGGGATTAGCGAATTTCGGGAAGCTAACACTTCTGCCATTTCATAAATATAACGGTCATGTCACGTTGAATACACCGGTTCCCGCTCGATCACCGAAGTTAAGCAACGTTGAGCCTGGTCAGTACTTACGTGGGTGACCACTTGGGAATACCAGGTGCTGTTAGCGTTCACGGATGTGCGTTGTGGTGCGGTGGATGTCGGCTTGGAGGGGGAAATCGGTGAGCCGAGTTCCAATTTCAGTCGAGCACACTGCACTCACTTGCGCACTAGTACCCTTGGGAAAGGTATTAATCCGTCCGTTCCCTCCAGTTATGGGTTAAATAACAGGGTAGGACTTGGGACCCTGCCCTTAAACAAATCCCAATGAGACTTGCTCCGTCAGGGAGGAAGCCCGCTCAACCCGACTAGGGTGAATGCGGCATACATACATACATACATACATTTCATAAATGGGTGAGTATGCGTAAATTATAGTCAGGCCTTTTGGAACCATGGACTTTGTAATCCCACTTTCAAACTTATGTAGAATTACTGCTCCGATTCCATAGTTGCTAGCGTCAAATGCTACACTTACTTTTTTTTTAGGGTCAAAATGCGCTAACGATAAGTCTGATACCAGACAGCTCTTTTATTTTCTGGAAAGCATCTTCGCCTTCTTTAGACCAAATCCATTTTGCACCCTTTTTTATTAAGTAATTCAGTGGGGCTCTAAGATCATAAATTGTGGGAATGTAGATATTGTAATATTTGGCCAAGACTAAAAACGTCTGAAGATTAGTGACGTTGTTCGGTAGTGGAATATTTTTAATAGCTTCGACTTATTCCGGGTCCGGTCTTCTTCCGTTCTCGTCGATTATTTTCCCCAAATAAATGATCTGCTTCATGAAGAACTCGCATATCATCTGAACTTAATTTTGGCCAGGTTTTCTTTCTCAAAATGGCTATAACTTATTTCTGTAGAAAGCAGGGTTCTTGAATCATGGGCTATGCGCTTTGTAGTCCCATCATCAAATTTATGCAGAATTACCGCTCCGATTCGATAGCTGCTAGCGTCAGATGCTACAATTATTTCTTTTTTAGGGTCAAAATGCGTTAAAGACAAGTCTGATACCAGACAGCATTTTTTTATTTTCTGGAAAGCATCTTCACGTTCTTTAGACCAAATTCATTTTGCATCCTTTTTCATTATTCCGTTATTCAGTGGGACACTTTGCAAATGTAGATATTGTAATAATTAGCCAAACATAAAAACGCCTCAATATTAGTTACGTTGTTTGGCGGTGGTATATTTTTAATAGATTTGGCTCTTTCAAGGTCCGGTCTTCTTTCTTTCTCAAAAATTATTTGCCCAAAATATTTGATCTGCTTCATGAAGTACTCGCATTTATCTGAACTAAACTTGAAAACGTATTCATCAATCTTCTGGAACAACCTTGATATGTTTTCTTGTGCTGTTCATTGTTTTTGCTCTTTAGCAAGATGTCGTCGAGGTACACTATGGCAAATTCTAGCCCAGCTAACATCGTGTCCATTATTTTTTTTTTGGTTCTCTTTCTTTACATACAGTGCAGGCGCAGCCCAATCAGAGTAGTCAACTTTAGAAATTACAGCAATTTTCTCAAACCGTTCCAGTTCTTGATTTACTGCTTGATTTATTGAACCTGAAGCTGAAAATGGCGCATTTCTTTTTTTTTTATTTCAATGCTGGTTTTATGTTGTCTTCGAACCTGACCTCGGTTTTCGTGCATTTTCCAAGACCTTCGGAAAACACGCGTAGAAATTCGTTTTTCAGATCAGAAAGAAATTTTTCAGTTTCTTCAGAATTTTCTTTGCTGACACGTCGACTTTGTTGCAAAATGAATTTACAGGTAATTCCTATAAACCGAAAAACACGATCCAATCTGTACCAAACAAATTCGTCTCTGGAAAAACATAGACTTTTGATTTGAAAGTTCTCTCTTTAAATGATAAGTTGCAGTTAAATTCGCCACTAAAGTTTAGTTTTTTTCTAAATACTCCTCTAACCGTTTGTTGGTAATCGTCAATGATATACAACCAATTTTCTTCCATGTTTGTTCATTCACAATGGAAATGTCGCTTCTAGTATTCAACTATAAATTCACTGTATGATCATCTATTTTCATATTTACATCTTCTTTTTTTTCACTCTTTTCAATTTCGTTCTTATATAAATTTTAATTTAAATAAATTTAAATTTTAATTAAATTTTTGCTCCTTTTTTTGTTCTTACTAACAGTGGGAACTTTTGTTACCGACATGGCCACACTCGAAGCAAATCTTATCCTTAGAAAAAAAAACAACCTTTTTTTTTAAATGCGACCCACTAAATGCGTTAGACTGGGATATTTTCGGCTTATGTCTTGCAGATTTTGGTTGTTTTATCGCTTGGACTCGAGAAATATCTTTTCTTCATTTCGAGTACTGTCTTTTTTTTATATTTATGAGACTCTGGCATTCTTCAGTCAACTTTTGTAGCGTAATTTGAGGGTCTTGCTCCATAATCATCAGAATCATTGATAAGATGTCTTTGAACTTTGCCGCTGTACGTCTCTGAAAGGATATTAAACGCTTAAACTCGTCGCCTAAAAAGTCGCCTAGTTTAAACAATTCACAGTATGAATTTAGATTGCCTACATAAGTCACAAAGTATTCATTCTTTTGTTTTAAAATGTTCGAACACTTATACAGTGTATAGAATAAACTGTCACTTTCGACGAACGTTGCTGACGAACGAGATTTCTTCTGGCTTTTTAGGTAAAATTTGGTTCGTGTATTTGGTTTTCTCTTCTGTACCTAATTGTTTGATTAACAACGTAATATTCTCCTCACACAATTGTTCGCACCTTATCGAAAAAAAATCGTCTTGTACCATCATAAATAGGCAGTCAAAGTTACTCCATTGTCTGGGTCATACTTGAATTCAGATAACGAATTCGTATTTTTTCAGGGGAAAATCTTTAGCCCGTTATTCTGTTGTTTTAGATATTACGGTTTCACACAAACGTTTAGTGTCTTCCGCTTGTTGTTTCGTAATTGGATCATTACATGTTGAATGGTTTTTGTGATTTTTCAAATTTTCTTGTTGCTGTAACAGCTGTTGTTATTATTGTTGTTGCTACTGCTGTTATAACTGCAGACGAGCGTGCAATGTTTTAGTCAATTTAACCTGTTGTTTCATTTGTTGAGTAATTTCACTGAGCATTTTCAATGTAAGCTGATCAAATGTGTTATTACTACTGTTGTAAGTTTTACAAACAGTATCTTCGAGCCTTTCTCTCTGTCAGTCGGAATCGAATGTCTCGTCGCTACTGTTGTGTCATTTAAAGAGCTTACAAACACAGTGATACTCGAGTGAAAGGACAGCAACACATGCGTAGATGAAAGAAGTGAGGTTTATTTTAAACAGAGAATACACTAAGTTAAGACAAGAAATCCGGTAGCAGGCTAGTAATTGCCGAAGCAAAAAATATTTGCTAACTCACCACAAAGGCAGGTGTGACACAAGGACAGTTTATGTGGGAATTCTGAGCCCTTAATCTCAGCCAAAAAAAAGAAAACCGTAGATCCATCTTAAGGCTGGGTCGGGCTATTGTTTTATCAACACAAACGAGACTCTACCTTTCGGCGGAACCTCGTTTGAGACCCTCTCTGCTCGGACGCAGAGAGGTGAACAAGATTGTTTGCTCAGGACTGATCGTTCAGTGCGTACGCAAGCCTAATTGCCGATGTGCAGTATTTGCCACCTTTCCATTAAGGCATGTCTGACACAAGGTCGATTTATGAGGGATTCTGAGCCTTTAGGCGCAGCCAAAAATATCCCGTAGAGCCATCTTAAGGTTGGAAGCTAAGCGAGACTCTGCCCTTAGGCCGAGCCTTACTTGGATCCCTCTAAGCTCGGACGCAGATAGGTGAATAAGAGTGTTTCTTCGCGACTGATTTTTCGGTCTGCAAGCAAGCTTCATTGCTGAGGTGAGGTTTTTGCTGCCTTCCTACTAAGGCAGGTGTGACACAAGGTCTATTTATGTGGTATTCCGAGCCCTTATGATCTGTCAAAAATATCCCGTCGAGGCAGCATAAGGCTGGATCGGGTTAAATGAACCCAAGCAAGCCTTTCGGCGGAGTCTCGCTTGAGTCCAACTCTGCTTGGACTCAGAGAGGTGAACAAGGGTGACTGCTGAGGCCTTATTGCTCAGACCGTGAGCAAGCCTCGTTGGTGAGGCAAGTCACAGTTACCTCTTGTGCTCACTATATATGACTAATAGTATAATTAGTCCACGTAGGCGATAGAGTGTGTGAGACATTCTATTACAATATTCCATTTATATTTACTCATCTTCTTGCATTATTTGAAACAAATATTCATGAGACACTCTCCAGCTAAAAGATACAGAATGTTGTGTAATGGCATGATCACCTACGTCCTGAAGAATGGTATACTCATGTCGATCAGCGGAAAAATTTTATTTTTTGTAGCCATTTACAACTACAGCTTTGACTTTTTGATCTGCGTTCCCAGAAATGTACCATAAGATAGTTACTTTTGCACTTTTACAGTGATTTATTTTCGACTTATCTTTAATCTTAATTTATATATTGCCTGTAGATCAACCAAACAAGTACTGACCGACCCTGACAAGCATGGATTTTTATTCTTTTCTGACTAACACATTCAATCCAAACTCGTTCAGAAATATCTATCCTGTCAGATCAATGGTAAAAATGGCTTTGAGTGAGGCAAGCCTGTAAGTCTTGACGAACACTGTGATTCTTCCAACATTGTGGAATGGTGCTACAGAATCAAAAATAAAGAACTGTGCCGGATATTAATACCAATGGAGGCATAAGATCGCTAAATTTTTTCTTTTTTTTTTTATAATCGTGTCGCCCCAAGCAAGGCATTTTACTGCCACTGTTGTGCAGGGGGTTACATAGGAGGAATGTTATGAGGAGTAACAGGTTGCAGGGGGTGTCAGGAAGAGAGTAGAAGAAGGAAAAGAATACTGATGAGATTGGGGTGGACGAAAAAAATAGCATGAGAAAGTGGATGTAAGTTAGTGAGACAAGAGATGACTAATGACTTCACAATTAAATTCTTGGAGATTGTAATTGTCGGGAAAGCAAGTATGCGGAAGAGAATTCCACAGGCGGGAAATGCGAGAAAAGAAGCTGCTGGAGTAGAATTTGCGTTTACAAAAGTGTAAATGATTATAACTCAACACAGAAATTCAGAAAGAGTAAAAAAAATTATCATTGAATTAACGCTAACAACAAAGTGCCTTAACAAATATTAGAAATTGCATCAACTGACGACTTTCAGCAGATGCAAAAACAAGAACGCCTATCATATGTAAACTGAAGAAAAAAGAACGATATAATCAAGATTTTGACATTATACCCCACACATCGAATAAGATTTTACGGAGCAAACTCCCGTCAATACTGGAAATGGCCAAGATAATTACTTAACTTGAGAATTTTATTTTCTTGAAAAATAGTTTTAATAGAAATATTTTATATATTTCAGCCGAAAGTAGTACTGGCTGATCGATAAGTGAATGTCGAATGTTTCCTTAGAAGGAAACGTTTAATAATTTTTTTAATCATTTCACCCCAAGCAAGGCGTTAATTTATCGCTATAGCCATATATAGGAGTGATTAAAATCTCGTTAAGAATAATGTTCATTGGTGGTCGAGTAGTCTAAGACGTGCCAGATCATATGGTAGTTTCCTCTATGTGGATAGGGGTCGCAGGTTCGAATCCTGCCGAATGACACACATTTTCGTAATAAAAATTTATCGTAAATAATCAGGCCAGTTAATATAAATATATGATACTGTTTAATTGAAAAAAAAAAACGGAATATTTACTTAAATACGAGTATCGACAAAACATAATGTTCATACAAATAATTTCAAATTGTCGACTGTTTATAACCAAGTTTCGTTAATCTTCGTTAATTTCCGTAACATGTTCATATTTGTTGACATTACGATACATTTCAGAGCAGATATGGTTATTGCGATCAATCGAAAACTGTGTTATATAGGCATGATTAAAAGAGTAATGGTCATTCGTGGTCGAGAGGTCTAAGACGTGCCAGATCACATAGTAGCTTCCCGTATGTGGATAGGGGTCGCCGGTTCGAATCCTGCCGAATGACACATATTTTCGTAATAAAAATTTATAGTAAATAATCAGGCCAGTAGATATAAATATATATTACTTTTTAATTTATATATATATATATATATATATATATATATATATATATAACAGATAATAACTATACTCGCGTCGAAAAACCTTCCACGGATCTACGGAGAAGGGAAAAATGGTTTTAAAAAAAGAAATAGCTAAGTACATGAACATCAGTCAAAAGGGTTCGGACCGAGTCAGCACGTAGCCCAAAGAAAAACCCCGACACGAGTAATCAACAAACAAAAAAGCGCTTAATAGTTAGGTAGGGCGGAATAAGTAAAGTATACCTAGTGAGCCAGACAGACCTACTTAGGTTTCACTGACGATTCGTATAGGTGAAACCTAGGTAGATATGTCTGGCTCACTAGGTATACTTATATATATATATATATATATATATATATATATGAAACTGTGAATTTATCTTTGAACACGTCTCGAAAAAACCACCGAGTATAAACGCGGAGGGGAAAAAATGGAAACAAGAAAAGAAACGAATTAAGCACTTGAACATTAGTCAAAGTACGAGTCGAAAGGAAAAAAATCCGAGACGAGGAACCTAACACGTAAAGCGCGCAATACAATAGCAGAGCAAATATATAAGGTAGCTAACCTAGAGCCAACTGACCTACCAAGGTTTCACCAAATGTATCGTCAGGCCAATCTATTTGCCCTAACGATACATTTGGTGAAACCTTGGTAAGTCAGTTAGCTCTAGGTTAGCTACTTACTTACTTATATATATACAAGCAGTATAGCCCGGCGTTGCTCGGGTGTAATGAAAACTTTTATAGATATATTGTCGATTTTCTGCACTATTGTAAGAACTGCAACCTTGAAACTTCTGAATATCGTTTCTTATGTCTTTGTCTATGAGTGTATCAAATTTGATTAAAACCGGACCACTCCTTCTATAACCCGATTTTTTCGATTAACGATTTTCAATATTTATCGGGGGTACCTCGACACAAAACCTAGCTAATAACACTTGCAGCCGCTCATAGTACAACTGTATAAACTTTCAAGAAAATCGATTCAGCCATTTCGGAGTCTATAGGTAACGGATACACACACCTACAGGCACACACACACACACACACACACACACACACACACAAAGTTCCATTTATAAATAAGTTTATATATATATATATATATATATATATAGAGAGAGAGAGAGAGAGAGAGAGAGAGCGAGAACGTGGCTGGAGTCGAGCTGCCATATATTATAATTACAATAACCATTACTATATTCTCTTTTTCCACGCGATTTGTTTCTGTTCAACCGATGATCTATTATTCTGGATGTTCGCCACTAAACCGGAATAATTTGAGCAAGCTGCATTTTTTAAGAGTTTTGCAGTGTACAAAAACGCAATGATGTGGTGCAATGACTTTCGTCGCGTTGTTTGTAGTGACCTCAAAACTGGTACGATAATGACCTGAAAATCACACTTTCTAGCAACGTAAACATGGACATTCGAAACTTTTCAATTTTTATTTTGACCTGAATATTATGGCTACAAGGCTCAATTATTTGATGATAAGCCACTTTTTACAACGTCGGTGATGTGTTACTTCCTGGATTTTAGATTTTGACTTGGTCGTTTGCGATCACCTTTTCTAGACTGCGGTCTAGAAAAGTTTAGTCTTTTCTAGACTGCGATCACCTTTTCTAGACTGCGGTCTAGAAAAGTCTAGTCTTTTCTAGACTGCGATCACCTTTTCTAGACTGTGGCAGTAGCATTTCTATTCAGCTTCAAGTCCATACTTCCTACCTAGTCACAAATGCAAATGTGAGGCCACTTTATTTGGGTAACTCTTGTGTTCTTTCTTTGAAAACATTCCACAAGAACTAGTTATGGGGGGGTTGTTTTCCACCTGTAAGACAACGCCTGTTTGTATTATTATTATAATTATGATTATCAACTTTATTATTATTATTATTATTGCAGTTGTTCTTGTAATGCCGTTAATAGCGACTCGGAACGAGAATTCAGCGATTCGGGTTCGAATCTATTCTGTTCGTTATTTTCCCTTTATTGCAAATTAGAGGTATTCAGTCAGTCAGTTAAGTGCCTTACATAATACACGCTTGGGCGATCATGTCTCGAAAGAGACATGACTGACTGGGCAGAAGATTATCCCGCAGTAGGTTGCCATTGCTTTCTGCGGTAGACTGGTTGCCAGCCAAGGCTATAGAACCCAATCCGTCCTGCTATTTAACCAATTACTGGAAGGAAGAGACGGATTAATACCTTTCCCAAGGGTATTTGCACGTAAATGAATAAAATGGATTCAGCTGGAATTCAAACTCGGCTCCCTGGCTTCTCGTTCCGAGCCGATATCCACTGTACCACAACGCACATCCTGCTATACCACAACGCACATCAAGCTTTTTTCCCAAGATAAATATTAGTACAGACTTCAATATTTAGCCTTCATTTTGAACAGGTATAAAGTACACAAGCGTAAACACTAGTAGATGAGAAATTTTAGTGTGACACGCAGCCATTTCAGAGCAAGAAACTCTTTTTGAGGTTACAGATACTGTGAAATGGTAACGATCATCCCAGCACATGGAACACTATGATAATAGAAACCTTAGCAAAAGGCCTAATGTCCCACAAAACATCAAGAACTTAACACAATTACCGTTATTATTCATTTTGTTCAGTCCTTTTCCAAAAACGGTTGGAACTTTCTCAGGGTTACTGTAACGTCGGTGATGTAATCTTCTTTCTGGATATTTTTCCGTTTTCCAGAAGTGTCCAGATATCTATCCAGATTTTCTATCTCGGAAATTTCTAATCCGTACGGGCAAGTGATTTCCACTGGCTGCCTGACATATTGCCTTGACTTTCTTTCAGATAAATCAGTCAGGCATCCTGGTGCGGGTTAGCCGATCTGTTTCAATTTGAATTATTTTTCTTATTCTCTTGTATCCTTTGTTTTCATGGCACATCTCTGCAGTAGTAAAACCGATAATTCTATGATCACGAGTCGATTACACTACCGATCCAGAATTATTTACTTCTTATATTTTTCAAATCACGAAATGTTTAAATGTGTTGGTTAAAGTTATACAAAAATATATAGCACCTGTAAAAGGCCGCAGCGTACAACGGCTTAAAGGTCGTCAATATGACAATAAAGATAAGGACAACGATCCGAAAAATGTAAATAGTGTAAATAGTTACAGTACTTCATTTGAGAAATCATCATCATCATCATCATCATTTATCCATCACACCCAATGGTGCATAGGGCAGCAACTTTTTGTTGCTGTTTCTGTAACAAACTGTTTTTTACGGAGTAGGGTTGTTAGCCCTGCACCCAACCCTCAAACCTGGAGGACCGGTTGACCATTCTTGGTCCTTACATTTACAGCACCTGGTATTCCCAAATGGTCACCCATTTATAAGTACTGACCAGGCTCGATGTTGTTTATTTCAGAAATCGTGACAAAGAATTCAAACTATTGAATTTCATAACAAAAGGGGTCACGCATGCAAGCACACATACACACACACACACACACACACAAAACAACAGAAACACACTCACACACACACGCACACGCTTTCCAGAAAGAAAGACACACACACACACACACACACACACACACACACACACACACACACGCACACGCTTTCCAGAAAGAAAGACACACACACACACACACACACACAAAGAAAATAAAGAAACTTCAGTTTTTGCAGAGAATTGCTAACCTTTCATGTCAGTTCGTCATTTTAGTCTATTTTTGTACTTTTTGGCAAGTAGATGGTCATAACTCTGGACACCTTCTTATTCTTTTTAGTCCGGTTTTTGTCATTATTTACGCGTTCCTGCCTCTCCTGATTCTCTCATCAACCTTCTTTTAACAACATTTTTGTTGCCTCTTTTCATTACATTTGTGACTAGATTGTCCAGTGTTCACTTCCATATAAAATGTAGCCATCGCAGTGCACTCTGCGCCAATCCTTGGCATTGTTTCCTGCTTCTTTTTTTATCATCTCGATAATGTCCTCGTCATTCAATATTCTTTCTCTTGTCTTTCTTTTAATTGAATGATATCTTTCATGGATGCATCAAATGCAATTCACAATACATTTCATTTCGAATCTTTAGTTTTCGTAAAGTTATACATGTGCTTTATATTAACTATCACCCACAAACATTATCAGATATTTAGTAAATATATGTGTAAAAGACACTATAAATCTATAGGAAGTATATGTGTAAAAGACACTATAAATCTATAGGAAGTATATGTGTAAAAGACACTATAAATCTATAGGAAGTATATGTGTAAAAGACACTATAAATCTATAGGAAGTATATGTGTAAAAGACACTACAAAACTATAGGAAGTATATGTGTAAAAAGACACTATAAATCTATAGGAAATATATGTAAAAGACACTACAAATCTTTATAGGAAGTATGTGTAAAAGACACTATAAATCTATAGGAAGTATATGTGTAAAAGACACTACAAATTCTATAGGAAGTATATGTGTAAAAGACACTATAAATCTATAGGAAGTATATGTGTAAAAGACACTACAAATCTATAGGAAGTATATGTGTAAAAGACACTACAAATCTATAGGAAGTATATGTGTAAAAGACACTACAAATCTATAGAAGAGGAGTATATGTGTAAAAAGGCACTACAATCTATAGGAAGTATATGTGTAAAAGACACTACAAATCTATAGGAAGTGTAATATTGTAAAAGACACTATAAATCTATAGGGAAGTATATGCGTAAAAAAGACACTATAAATCTATAGGAAGTATATGCGTAAAAGACACTACAAATCTATAGGAAGTATAATGTAAAGACACTATAAATCTATAGGAAGTATATGTGTAAAAGCCACTATAAATCTATAGAGTATATGTGTGTAAAAGACACTATAAATCTATAGGAAGTATATGTGTAAAAGACACTACTAAATCTATAGGAAGTATATGTGTAAAAGACACACAAATCTATAGGAAGTATATGTAAAAGACTATAAATCTATAGGAAGTATATGTGTAAAAGAAACTACAAATCTATAGGAAGTATATGTGTAAAAGCCACTATAAATCTATAGAAGTATATGTGTAAAAGACACTACAAATCTATAGGAAGTATATGTGTAAAAGACACTATAAATCTATAGGAAGTATATGTGTAAAAGACACTACAAATCTATAGGAAGTATATATGTAAAAGACACTATAAATCTATAGGAAGTATATGTGTAAAAGACACTACAAATCTATAGGAAGTATATGTATGTAAAAGACACTATAAATCTATAGGAAGTATATGTGTAAAAGACACTACAAATCTATAGGAAGTATATGTGTAAAAGACACTACCCAAATCTATAGGAAGTATATGTGTAAAAGACACTATAAATCTATAGGAAGTATATGTGTAAAAGACACTACTAATCTATAGGAAGTATATGTGTAAAAGACACTATAAATCTATAGGAAGTATATGTGTGGTAAAAGACACTACAAATCTATTGGAAGTATATGTGTAAAAGACACTACAAATCTATAGGAAGTATATGTGTAAAAGACACTACAAATCTATAGGAAGTATATGTGTGGTAAAAGGCACTACAATCTATAGGAAGTATATGTAAAAGACACTACAAATCTATAGGAAGTATATGTGTAAAAGACACTATAAATCTATAGGAAGTATATGCGTAAAAGACACTATAAATCTATAGGAAGTATATGCGTAAAAGACACTACAAATCTATAGGAAGTATATGTGTAAAAGACACTATAAATCTATAGGAAGTATATGTGTAAAAGCCACTATAAATCTATAGGAAGTATATGTGTAAAAGACTACAAATCTATAGGAAGTATATGTGCAAAAGACACTATAAATCTATAGGAAGTATATGTGTAAAAGACACTACAAATCTATAGGAAGTATATGTGTAAAAGACACTATAAATCTATAGGAAGTATATGTGTAAAAGACACTACAAATCTATAGGAAGTATATGTGTAAAAGACACTATAAATCTATAGGAAGTATATGTGTAAAAGACACTACAAATCTATAGGAAGTATATGTGTAAAAGACACTACAAATCTATAGGAAGTATATGTGTAAAAGACACTATAAATCTATAGGAAGTATATGTGTAAAAGACACTACAAATCTATAGGAAGTATATGTGTAAAAGACACTATAAATCTATAGGAAGTATATGTGTAAAAGACACTACAAATCTATAGGAAGTATATGTGTAAAAGACACTACAAATCTATAGGAAGTATATGTGTAAAAGACACTACAAATCTATAGGAAGTATATGTGTAAAAGACACTACAAATCTATAGGAAGTATATGTGTAAAAGACACTACAAATCTATAGGAAGTATATGTGTAAAAGACACTACAAATCTATAGGAAGTATATGTGTAAAAGACACTACAAATCTATAGGAAGTAAAGGTCCCTCCAAAACTCTCATGTAACTCATATAATCCTAACACCGTTAAAAATGCTGAAAAATTATAGAACTCTTATGTCTTATCTTACTGATTTGCTTTATCTTTTCAATAGACAAATCCCACCAAGAATACAATAATTCTCTCATGTCTCACCTGGCGCTACCTATTCATTACTATCTAGTTCAAAAGAGATAACGCGGCTCTGTGGGTGATTAGTTGTTTGGCACCTTGCAAACCTTTTCCATACCATAGACTACACTTGCAAATCTTTACCGCTGTTACTATGGTACAAACCAACTCCATTTTTAGTTTCACTAGTTCAGACCTTCACATCTTGGTTCTGCCATGCCCTTTGATAAGAAGTTCTACCCACACGTCTTGTCTTCCTGAGTTGCTGCTTTGTAGAACAGACCTCCAGGAAGTTGTTTCTCCGACCGTTACATTCTTAACCACTTAAGGTCGACGTTCAATCGATATCTCTCCCTCAAATCTTTATAATACACATTATTTTCTCTTTCTCTTCCCTTACGCTCTTATATATGTTTCAAAAGGGTATTCTAGCTTGATTGGCTTTTGCGCATTGCATCGTGTAAATAATATTGAAATAAGTTTTCAAACAGTAACTTGTTTCATGAAAGAACAAAGAACTGTACCAAATTATAGAAACCATAGCAGTTGATTACAACCAACAGCAGCTAAAACTGAAATGTTAATTGATGAGGAAATAGTGACATAATTAAGATGTTAACATTATATAGCACTTCAAATAATAAATTAATAAAGAAACTTCCATCATCACTTGAATCTAAATTGAACTGAAAATAATGACATGGAGAAAACGCTGATGCTCCACACTACTTGAGATAAAAATTAAGGAAGGAAACCCTCATCAGTATTGGAAAAAGTGTTAACAGTTACTGTAGTTCATAGGCCTACTTTCAGGAAAGATGCTTTAAAAAAGATTTTATAAATTTCATGCGAGAGCAGAACTGGCTGTTCAGTCAATAACTGACAAATGTTTCTTGTAAGGAAACAGCTAATAATACCATTACCATAAAATATACATTCGAGTGAACAGTAAGCAAATACAACTAATTCATTTATTTTTATTTTTCAGTTTTAACTGGTTTTTGCTCATTTATATAAATAATAGCAGTATAGCCCGGCGTTGCTCGGGTGTAACGAAAGCTTTAAAACTAATCCATGGTCCTGGAGCTCAGACTCAGGCTAAAGAATATTTGAAATAATAAAATAATTACGACAATTTACCAATCGCACCTAGTATATATATATACATATATATATATATATATATACTAGCAGTATAGCCCGGCTTTGCTCGGGTGTAACGAAAGCTTTATAACTAATCCATGGTCCTGGAGCTCAGACTCTTTGGACGTTGACACGAAAGATTAAAAGGCAATACTTGTTTCCAGTTAAAGCGAAACCGTAGACTGAAAGAAAAATGAATGGATGTAAGTCAAATTTTGATTTCCTGGTATCGATATCAAATAAGTTTTTTTCGGCGTAAACTGAATTTTGAAGGCTAAATAAGTCCTCTGAGTAAATGGTATCATGGCTGAGACTAAGAACTACAATTATACCTACTTAGAGCCACACCCGAAGCCAAAACTAAAATAAAATGACTGAAAAAATACAGACATAATACAGGCAGATAATCAGATACACATTCAAACATCTTGCATTTTATATATATATATATAATATATATATATATATATATATATATATATATATATAATATACATATATTTAACTCCAGATACTATATATACTAATATATATTTATATATATTATCGTTTTTCTGTACTATTTTAAGAAACTTCTGAATATCGTTTTTTATGTCTTTGTCTATGAGTGAATCAAATCTGATTAAAATGGCACCACTCCTTCTATAACCTGATTTTTTCGATTATCGATTTTCGATATTTATCGGGGGTACCACGACACAAAACCTAGCTAATATCACTCACAGACGGATATAGTACAACTGTGCAAATTTTCAAGAAAATCGGTTCAGCCGTTTTGGAGTCTATAGATAACGGGGACACACACACACACACTTACACACAAAGTTAGATTTATAAAATAAGTTTAGATATTAGATTTTGTGTTTTGGCTCCGCATTTCATTCTTATCTTGATGTTAGTATTTAATTATATATATGGATTTATTAAAGCATTGAAATCCTTTTAAATATAGTTAAATATATTTTAAAGGGAAAACCGGGGGATTATGTCTGAAGAAAAAAAAAGCAAAACTTTGTTATTTTCCAATAAATGTTCTGCTTGTCATAAAGATTTTACTCAAGATACTATCAGTCAGTTGAATGCCATACGTGATATACACTTTGAGCGATCATGTCTCGAAAGAGACATGACTGACTGGGCAGAAGATTATCCCGCAGTAGTTTGTCATTGGTTTCTGCGGTAGACTGGTTGCCAGCCAAGGCTATAGAACCCAATCTGTTCTATTATTTAACCCATAACTGCAGGGAAGAGACGGATTAATACCTTTACTAATGGTATTTGCGCGTAAATGAATGCAATGAATTAAACTGGAATTCGAACTCCACTCCTCGATTTCTCGTTCCGAGTTGATATCCACTGCACCACGACGCAAATCCGCACAAGATACTATAGTCTCTAGTTAAATGTTAATTGTTCGTTTTCTACGTGCCGTGTCTTTTTATTAATTGGACAATCTTAACTCACCAAAGCTTTCTATTGTTAATATCTTTTTAGTATCCTTTTCAATCCATGTATTATATTCTTCTACCATAATTAAGTCCTCGTCAAATGCTTCGAAATCCTCGTAGCCCTGATGCTAGCTCTAACCAAATCTTTATTTGTATCACCATATTTGATAGTTTGCAATTTTCAAGTTCATAACTGGGTGCAGATAGGAAACATTCCACTTTTATTCTCCTGAAGCTATAGGGAGATTGTTAATGTTTGTTAATTTTGCCTTGTGTCATACATAACTGAACTCCCCACAGATTATAGATTTATTTGTTTTTATCATCAGAAGGTTGTTCACAGCAGAAGGTTACAGATTGTGTATATTTGTGTGGAATAGTGTAAGAATAAAAAAATATACATTTTGCATGTTAAAAATAGAAATTTATTGATAGAAAAGAATAACATAAGTTGTAGAAGTTAATGTTCAATGAGAAAGTTAAGGGTATCAAGAGTTCATAATAGTATGTGCGAATGTAAGTTATTCTTGAGTAGGTTTGTTGAGAATGGAGAAGAAGAAGTAAAAGGAAAGAAGAAGAAAGAGAACGACTATGCAACGCGACCTTACGTCTGGGTCGACTTGAAGTTTCTTCCATTACATTTTAGTGTGTCATCTCGCTGCTTCCATCTGACTGTCTGGCTGACACTGACGGAAGCATTTTATAGCCATTGAGGTTTTTCACACTGAATTGCTAAATCATTTTCGTCTTGCAAATTGTTTTCCTTGGTCAGAAAATCAAATTAACATCTATTCTCGAAATCCGGTTTTGACTTTTTCTTTAAGTACATGGTCAATTCTTTTTCTATTTGGCTAAACCAGGATGTCACACGTCATTGTGAATTTTTGTAAACGTAAAAAAGAAAGTTGCTTTTAATTCTTAATTTCTTAATGCTCCTATTAAGGACTTGTTGGTCTGTACGGGATGTGCGTGGTGGTCCAGTGGATATCGGTTTGGAACGAGAAATCGGAGAGCCGAGTTCGAATTCCAGTTGAATTCATTGCATTCACTTACGCGCAAGTACCCTTGGGAAAGGTATTAATCCGTCTCTTCCTTCCAGTAATGGGTTAAATAACAGACCAGATTGGGTTCTATAACCATGGCAGGCAACCAGTCTACCGCATAAAGCAATGGCAACCTACTGCGGGATAATCTTCTGCCCAGTCAGTCATGTCTCTTTCGAGACATGATCGCCCAAGCGTGTTTCACGTATAGCACTTAACTGACTGACTGATCTGTACGACCCATTATGAATTTTCCATGTTTAGTAATTTTATTGAAATAAACTTCTTCTTTGCCTTATTTGAACTGTCCGGACAGTTGTCCTCAGTTTTATTGCCATGTTTACGACGTTTCGGCTGTTGAATGCTCCGGCCTTTTTTAGGTGCTAGAAATTTTAAACCGAAACATTTAATTTGATCTCTGAGATAAATCATTTACGTTCCATGTGCAATGCCAGTTCTAATTGCCATGTAGTTATCTCCCTCAACTCTTAATCAACTCTTTAATTTATTTGTTCAACCCTGCCGTAACTATAGAGTGAACTCCCAACTCTTTGGGTCAAATAACTAGAACGAACTAATGCCTATATCCACTGAGCCAAGTCTCCCTCTTTGCATTCTAAAACTATTCCTTTTCGGATGCGAAAATTTATTCTATACAAAAGATACAATGACTATTTGCTAGGTCTGCAAAATTATTAAACGTAACCATTTTTTTTCTTTTTGCTGAAATTTAAAATTTGATGTCATTGTCTTATAATCACTCAGATACCGAATATACATCGAACCGAGTGATCGTCAAGATTTTGAAAAGAAGAATGTTTTGTCACCAAAATGTTTATACCTCTAGAATTGCTAATCTTTAGCATAGCGACAAATTACATTCAGCAGCAAGTCCTCTGATATGCAGATCGGATGTTTTCAGGTGCGTAGGACTAACTACCATGTAGTCGATTGTGAAAGTAGAATTACATATTTTTATTGCTTCAAAGCTTCGAAGAAAATTAAATTTCGGCATTAAATGACCCCTAAGGAGTTTATATATATATTTTTTTAATCATTTCACCCCGATCAAGGCGGAAACGCCACTGATGTGCAGGGGGTTACATAAATGTAAAAAGATTAATTAGAAAAGAGTGAGGAGTACAAACTAGTTAGAAAGGAACAATAGAAAGCTGAGAAAGCAGGTGCGATGACAGATACATAAGTGGAGAGAAAGGTAAGGTTATACAGGGAAGGGGGAGAGCTAGAGGCCAGTGGTTAGTAGATGAGTATTGACTTTGCATTTAAATTTCTGGAGGTTGTAGCCGTCAGGAAAGCAAGAATACGGGAGCGAGTTCCACAGGCGGGAAGTGCGAGAGAATAAGCTGCAAGAGTAGAATTGTCGTCTGCATTTGGCTAACCTGACTGTGAATGGGTGGGACCCAGTTGCCAGTCTGGTTGCACGAGTAAACACCTGTTGAGGAGGCATCAGTGACTTAAGCTCATCCGAGCAGAAGCCATGAAAGTATTTATAGAAGAGACGCCGTAAAGCAAACGAATAAAAAAAGCCCAGCATCGCAAATTCTTAGTTCTTATTGCCATGTTTCTTCGGAATATTTGGTGATCATGGCTCTCCATATTTCTTTATACTTCGCTGTCCTTTGCATCTCTTAAATATCTATTTTCAACTATTCCTCTCACTTTCTGTCTGACAATCTATTTACACAATAATGTGGTACATATAGTTTGTATATCAGTAGGTTAATTATTAATGCCTGTATCTCTCAACCATTATTTCCTCAAATAAAAATCATACAATCTAAAAATATTTTGAAGCTTTAATAGTTTGATAATCTGTAAAAAAACGAATCAGTCATTTATGCTAATTACATTAATATTTTCCTCCTTTAACGAGTTTATATATGAATGACTTAATTAGTAAGGCCTCTAAAATAACCAATTATCATTCTCCTAAGTGTTGGATTCCTTTCTTTTGAAAATATTTGTCTCATTTTTTTCTTTTGAATCCTTTCCTTTTGGAAGCTTTAACATTCTCCTCTAAAACTAGTCCAGCTGACGTGATTTAAAGTCTTCAACCGTTTGTAACAAGTGGTAGAACTATCATTTCGCCTCATAGCTATCGAAGAATAAAAAAAGTTAAATAACTAAAACTTTTGTCACCGACGCCATCTTTTTAGCCAAGCAGAAATATATGTGTCTCTTTCGACGTTCTCTCAAATATTTAATTGGTCACCATTTCCTGTACTTGACTCTTCAATTTGCAAAGGAAAATACCGAAGAGTCTCATGCGAAATACAAGAAGCAAGACTGATCGATGGTAATTACAAGAAAGAGGATCGGTTGACTGGCAAAAAAGTGAAAAGTGATTGGTCAATTTCCTTAGTTTGGTTCTTGCTAAAACGTGAGAACTGACCAAGTTCCTCGGGTTAGAAATTTAAGATCTCTTCAGCGCTTGATTGCTTTATATATATATATATATATATATATATATATATCTTTCTGAATGTATATTCTTACAATTTCAATTTTTCTAAAGATTAACTTCTCAAGTGACATCACAACCTCAAGAAAAGCTAAAAATATTTTTTTTCTATACAGTCTTCTAGCAGAGCGAGGGAAAAAGAAAACAGAAAGGAAAAATGGAAACTATCAAAACTTGAAATTCTTCTATCTTATCACAAACAAGAACTCGGAAACGTTAGGACTCTGTTGAAACTGAAGAGTGAATACTGTGTAGCTCCAGTCTGATTATGACTCAATTTTAAGCATAATCTGGCTCCGAGAAAATATTAGATAATTAAAATCTTAACTATTTATATTATTTATACTAATCGGACTGTTGTCCTCATATTTATCGTCCTGTTTTAATCTCGGAAACTTTGTTCCGATCACTGGGGTATATCATTTTCATTCCACGTACGATGCCACTTCTGGTAGCCATGTAGTTATCTCCCTTTAACTCAACTCTCTAAATTATTTGTTCACTACTGATGTAGGGAGATTGTCACATTTTTTTTAATCCTATCACCCCGAGCAAGGCGGTAACGCCACTGATGTGCAGGGGGCTACGTAATAGTGAGAAGATTGGAAAAGAGAAAGCCGGAAACCATATCCTAAACAGGGAACACAGGATGAGCCTCTTAACCTGTTCAATAGACATGGGTGGAGTGTGAACCGGGCGATAGATAGATCTATCTAGTCCAATTGAAAAAAAAAAACAAAGTGAGAAGATTGGAAAAGAGAAAGCCGGAAACCACATCCTAAACAGGGAACAAGGGATGAGCCTCTTAACCTGTTCAATAGACGTGGGTGGAGTGTGAACCGGGCGATAGATAGATCTATCTAGTCCAATTGAAAAAAAACAAAAAACAAAGTGAGAAGATTGGAAAAGAGAAAGCCGGAAACCACATCCTAAACAGGGAACAAGGGATGAGCCTCTTAACCTGTTCAATAGACATGGGTGGAGTGTGAACCGGGCGATAGATAGATCTATTTAGTCCAATTGAAAAAAAAAACAAAGTGAGAAGACTGGAAAAGAGAAAGCCGGAAACCACATGCTAAACAGGGAACAAGGGATGAGCCTCTTAACCTGTTCAATAGACCTGGGTGGAGTGTGAACCGGGCGATAGATCTGTCTACTCCAATTGAAAAAAAAGTGAGAAGTTAACTAAGTTTTAACTTAAAGTCCAGTAAATAAATTTCTTTGAAAAAAATACAAGACAAAAAAGCACTCGTTCAAATAACTATGAAACTTTTAAAATTAGCCACAACAAAAAATTAAAATGAAATCAAAGCAAAATCATGACTTACACTTAAAGTTGTTCCCAACCCAAAAAAGCACGTGCTTAAACCAGTTGATAGAAGAATTATTTTATCTTTTTTGATGCTACGTGCTGTGTATACAGGGTGGGGTGGGAGTCAACTAACTGTACAATGGCCGAGTAAAGAAGACGACCAAGGAATTTAACAGAGGAATTTTAAAACAAAACAAATTAAAAGATTATCCTCCAAGAAATAAATTTCTTTGAAAAAAAGTGTCTTCGCACATGGAATTAGAAGGATAGACCCTATCGATCGAAATAACGGGTTTAGTTCTAAATTGCCAGCGCCTGAAGAAGGCCGGGGCGTATAACAACTGAAACGTCGTAAACATGGTAATAAAGTTGAGGACAACAGTCCGAACAGTGTCAGTCAGTTAAGTGCCATACGCGATACACGCTTTGGGCGATCATGTCTCGAACTGTGCAGAATATTATCCCGCAATAGGATGCTTTTGTTTTTTTGCGGTCGACTGGTTGCCGACCAAGGCTATAGAATCCAATCTGCCCTATTATTTAATCCATTACTAGCGGGAAGAGACAGATTAATACCTTTCCCAAGGGAAATAGTGCGTAAGTGAATGCAAGAAATTCAACTGGAATTCTAACACGGATCCCCGATTTGTCGTTCCGAGTCGATATCCACTGCACTGCAACGCACATCCGAACAGTGTAAACAATTTAAATACTACATCAACTAAGAAGTACAGAAAATGACCTATTCATATTTACTAGCATCTCTTTATGAAAACGGTTAAGACAAAGATATGATAGTGTATAATGTATGTATAACGTTATAAATGCCGTAATGTTTCTTATAAACTTTCCGTTTTCTTTTATAATACAATATAATGTGTGTAAATATCCTACGATGTAATCTATAGAAAAGACAGTATGAATAAAAATAGGTACCTCTAAAAATCGCTGAAAAAACAGCATAGTATGAAGGAAAAAGGACCCAAACTAAATAAAAACAAAGTTTTATCGGCAAAATGTTTATATTATCATTAAGAGGATAGATCAAAGTATTTTTTAATTATTTTTCAAAGTTTTTTATTTATTTCTAACACGTAAATTGACGCATAGTTTATTACTTAAAAACGTAATATTATGCAATGCATTTTTTTTTTGACCGTGAAAGACAAATTAATTTGGAAATTCTTGCAAAAATCAAATAATAGTTGGAATTTGATGAAAATATCAGGATTTATTCATAATTGACTACAATCAATTTTGAAATAATTATTTTTAGAAAATATTGGTAAAAATATTTTTACGTATGTTACCACCCCACCAATTAATTTCCAGAAATGTCTAAAAATTCACAAATTCTAAAAATTCATTGGGTCACAATAAACCTATTATAATTAAAATCAGGAGTCATTGGGGAATGCTAATCAACTGTATTTTCTTTCTTTAATATTGGCCTTCTTTCTAAAAAGTAGGTCCGAATTACGAAAAATGCAGTAACGATGCCAATTTTTATTTGGATAAACTTTTAATTGCTTTTATGAGCAATATAAATTAAGCATATCATTGTCTGAAAAGAAAAAAAAGTTTCAATGAATAATGAAATTTTCCAAGAATTATTTTCATTTAAATCTTTTTTATAATAATATATAAAGTATCAAAAATATTTCAAAATTCTTTCCTCTATTGGTCGTCTACGGTATGAAATTAAAGCATGAAGACTACATTTACTAATCAAAAATTGAAAAGCTTAACACAAATGATTTAGCCATTGAATTTTTAAAACAATTAAAACATTTTAATTGTGTGCATTCTGATTACCCGTATCTTATTTTTACGGGTGGCCGTACGTAATATTTATAATTAAAAGGTCACGTGATTCAAGGGTTGTCCATCCTTACATGGAAAAAAAATTATACCAAATTCGTCTTCCATACTTGGCATTTTTTGGCGGCTACTGTAAAACATATCAGTCATCATCTCTTGATAAGGAGTTGACAAATGTGATAATAAGGATAGCGTAATTTAGAAACGCTTTTTGGAAATATTTCAGCCACTTATCTGAAATCAACTTCAAATCAACTTAAAGTAAGTTTAAATTCGGTAATTTGAAAAAATAATGTGTCAGCTAAATGAATTTTATTTTTGTAAAATTTTTAAAACCGAGAATTGGCTTCTGTTTACAATCGATGAAAAATGGTTGAAAATTTAAAATTTTTAAAACTTTTTTAAACCTAAAATCTTTTTTAATTCAGATCAATATAATTTCGGTTTGAAATACATCAGGGTATTTTGTTTACCGTAATTAGTAAATTTAATTTCTTGGCTTTCAATTAAAGCTAGAATTAAAGCTTCAAGATAACGTTTTTATTTTTAAAAATTCGATTTAAATTGAGCTATCGAAAATTTGTCGAGGTACCTAAATAAAAAGGAGACAAGAAGAAAAATGAACTTAGTTTAGACGACGAGTTTCATCAGCTTGCAGACTTTTTCAAAGCAATCGAAATTATTTTATTCTTAACAATGTAACTATAAACCAAAATAAAATGCTGTTAATTACACGAAAAGTTCTCAGATTACAAAACTTCACTTGGTTAACTGAAATGTTGCATTAAATTACGTCATTCAGCATCTTAGAAAATATAAAAGTGAAAAGCGTGTCTTATGTATTTGTGCTACGTTGGTTGTCTATGATATCTTTAAAAACTCATCTAACTGATACAGTTACGTATAACCCTCCTCTTACATTTAATATTACAATACAAGTGTTCCTCTATCGTAAAAGAAGACGGCAAAATAGCTGAGAGAATTATTACCCTTGTTTCCTCACAGGCTTTCCCCTGAGGATGACAGGAGGAAATATATATTTTTTCATTTATAAACGAGTTATTTCGCTACCTTGGTTTCCACCACGAGTGGTTTCTTCAGGCGATTTTTAATAACCTGGAGAAACCACTCGTGGTGGAAACCAAGGTAGCGAAATAACTCGTTTATAAATGAAAAATATTCAAAAGTTCTAGCATATAATTGCATAGAACACTTTTTAAACCTATTAGGATCAAAAAGTAAGTATTAAAAAATCAATATATATATATATATATATATATATATATATATATATATATATATATGTTAATACAGGTTTCATTGAATAATATAGACAAGTTCTGTCTATTTATTTTGTGTAAGATCCTTTCGTAAGATCTGATTAGCTTGATAGTGTTGTCATGGAAAGCCGACAAGAAATCGCAATAATTGTTGATTTTTTATCCGGTCTGAGCTTTCGGCTTACATAAGGCATTATCAAAGGATGAACATTTAATGTTCAGTGAACATAGAACATTTAAATTATTATTAACAGAGTGGAGTTATACAGAGAAAATTAGACAGGTCCATTTTTTGTGTCGCACATGGCTGTAGGCCGAGAAGGAATGGTGGTAGTGGTTTTTTGTTCAATTGAGTGTATAGTGGCATGAGGGGATTGGTCTGGGAACTGCTGCTACTATGGTGTAGGGGGTAAGTATAATAACTATGACCTCTCCCGTCGATTAACGAACGGATCTTACACAAAATAAATAGACAGAACTTGTCTATATTATTCAATGAAACCTGTATTAATGAAAAAATGCTGCCAAAATACACACAATATATATATATATATATATATATATATATATATATATATAACGGTCTTTATTATAATATATATATATATATATATATATATATTTAATAAAGAGTGAAACTAAAAGTGTTTTTCTTTTAGAAAATATATATAGTGTACTCTAATTTTATTTTAAAAATTAAATAAATAGAACACGCTATATGTTTTTTCTATATTTTCTAAAAGAACATTTGCAGTTTCTCTTTTTATAAAAAATATACAGTTTTCTCTCGTCGGAACAATGGTAATATCCCTATCATACAGTCTCGGCCATAATGTAAAGAACGGAAACAAGTAAACATAAATATGTATGTTACTTTCGCTCGATCACTGAAGTTAAGCAACGTTGAGCCTGGTCAGTACTTAGATGGGTGACCACTTGGGAATACCAGGTGCTGTAAGCGTTTAGTGACGGATGTGAGTTGTGGGTATTAATCCGTCCCTTCTCTCCAGTTATGGGTTAAATAACATGAAGGTAGGGCTTGCGGCACCCTGCCCTTAAAAAACAAAACAAATCCCAATGAATCTTGATACTCGAAAAGAAAAAAGAGTATTACTAGACACAAGACATCTATAAAAAACAACAGTAAATAAATTAAAATTTAGTTGGCAATAAATGAGCCACCGAGGTAGATATGCCATAAAAACAAAACAACCAACCAAAATAAAAGTAATGCATGATTAGCAATGAGATTTTTACCGAATAAATATTAGGGCGTAATGCATAGATATTATACAAGGTACAACATTTACATAATAGTTTTTTTTTTTTTAATAAAGATTAAATGGAACAAAGGAAATGAGGCGACCTAGGTTTCTACCATGTGGTGTCTTCAGGCGATTTGCAATAACTGATTTTATCATTTTCTTTTAAGAACGCTCACGTGACGGTGTTTTTTTTAACTCTCATCTGACGGGGAATTTTTGAACGCGTAATTTTTAGAATTACAAGACATAATAACGTTTTTATACATGGTTGCATTTTATAGTATGGTTACACTTAGTCATAATTTCTGTTCTTTCATTCAATACTTCATGTTTATTTGGGTATAGCATATTCTCTAACTTTTCTTCCTGGCACAGTCTACGTATTTTGCCACCGTTGTAAGGCTTGGCTGTTTTCACTATACTCCATGTTATGTCTGGGTCTTTTCCATATTTTAATTTCAATTTCCACACATGGCTAGCCAATATTGTACAGTTTTCTAAGTTTTCTATTTTAAATATAGACTTGTGATTGAACCACCTGCTCTTAAATGTGTTTTTGGTTAATCCCAAATATATTTTGTTATGACCATTTAATTATATACTGTTACTTTATAAATGACTTCTTTTGTATTACAAAGTTCTTGAAGTTGGCATTTATTTTTGGCCCTGCAAAAATCTCAGAACTAAACAAAATTTTCAATAGGAATACAATCAAGCTAAGTAATAGCTGTACTAGTAATTTAGAAAGTTTCAATAAAAAACAAAACACAAAAAATTTAATTAGCATTGTACAAAACAAGATCACTAATAAAAAAGCAACTGTTACATAGGTTTCGACTTGGGATACCGGAAAGTTGTCTTTTGCTTGTCAATCGCTTTGGAGGCTCCACTCCGGATTCTCTGTTTCGATATACTCCCATAATCTTATTGTGTATTCGGTATGTTTTCAATACATGGGAGGTCTCAAATCAGTTTTTCGTTCTCTATATTAGTGTTTTCTAACCTTTTACAAAACACTGCTCCCCTTGGGAACAAACGTTTTTGTCAACACTCCCCTCCGTCAAATTAGATTTCGAATATTTTACTGAATTCACCTTTATAACAAGATAAGACTAAGGTATTAGTGCAAAAATAATTTTTATATTGTTTTCATTTTTATCATAAATGTCAATGATTAAAATTTAAAAAAAAAATATTTGATATTTTATCTCAATGTTTGCAATGCGATGGTTGACTTTTCTGCTTACTGGCCAAGAATCTTGCTCTAGGTTCATTTGATTGTTTATATCATTGTTTTCAATGCGATATCCGACTTTATGTCATTGTTTTCAATGCGATATCCGACTTTATGTCATTGTTTTCAATGCGATATCCGACTTTATGTCATTGTTTTCAATGCGATATCCGACTTTATATCATTGTTTTCAATGCGATATCCGACTTTATATCATTGTTTTCAATGCGATATCCGACTTTATGTCATTGTTTTCAATGCGATATCCGACTTTATGTCATTGTTTTCAATGCGATATCCGACTTTATGTCATTGTTTTCAATGCGATATCCGACTTTATATCATTGTTTTCAATGCGATATCCGACTTTATGTCATTGTTTTCAATGCGATATCCGACTTTATGTCATTGTTTTCAATGCGATATCCGACTTTATGTCATTGTTTTCAATGCGATATCCGACTTTATATCATTGTTTTCAATGCGATATCCGACTTTATGTCATTGTTTTCAATGCTATATCCGACTTTATGTCATGGTTTTCAATGCGATATCCGACTTTATGCCATTGTTTTCAATGCGATATCCGACTTTATGTCATTGTTTTCAATGCGATATCCGACTTTATATCATTGTTTTCAATGCGATATCCGACTTTATATCATTGTTTTCAATGCGATATCCGACTTTATATCATTGTTTTCAATGCGATATCCGACTTTATATCATTGTTTTCAATCCGATATCCGACTTTATGTCATTGTTTTCAATGCGATATCCGACTTTATGTCATTGTTTTCAATGCGATATCCGACTTTATGTCATTGTTTTCAATGCGATATCCGACTTTATGCCATTGTTTTCAATGCGATATCCGACTTTATGTCATTGTTTTCAATGCGATATCCGACTTTATATCATTGTTTTCAATGCGATATCCGACTTTATGTCATTGTTTTCAATGCGATATCCGACTTTATGTCATTGTTTTCAATGCGATATCCGACTTTATATCATTGTTTCAATGCTATATCCGACTTTATATCATTGTTTTCAGTGCGATATCCGACTTTATGTCATTGTTTTCAATGCGATATCCGACTTTATGTCATTGTTTTCAATGCGATATCCGACTTTATGCCATTGTTTTCAATGCGATATCCGACTTTATGTCATTGTTTTCAATGCGATATCCGACTTTATGTCATTGTTTTCAATGCGATATCCGACTTTATGTCATTGTTTTCAATGCGATATCCGACTTTATGTCATTGTTTTCAATGCGATATCCGACTTTATGCCATTGTTTTCAATGCGATATCCGACTTTATGTCATTGTTTTCAATGCGATATCCGACTTTATGTCATTGTTTTCAATGCGATATCCGACTTTAGTGCTAAGATCCTTACTCAAGGATTCATACTTCTTAGAAATAATCGTACATCTACTCATTTTGTAATTTTCAGGTTGTTTCTTTCTTCCATATGGCAGTAAATGCTGGACCATATTCTCAATGATGAAGGAAAACTTGCAGCAACTGAAATGTGGTTCTAAAGAAGCATACTGGATATAAAGTGGGGGATCAGTTCCATATTAAAATCAAAATATATACTGATCCCTCACTTTGTGGTCACAGCAGTTTCTATACATTTATATTCCTGAGATTCAAAAAGCTCAAGGATGCATTCCAAAAGTTGCGTAAAGTATTAAGAAACAGGAAAATATTGCTAGAAACAGAGAGGAGAGTACTGGATTGCTATGTGATATCAGTTCTTCAATATGGCTGGACCATATTCTCAATGACGAAGGAAAAACTTGAAGCAACTGAAATGTGGGCCTACAGAAGGATGCTACGAATATCGTTGATCGAGCATGTGAGCAATGATGAGGTTTTGGAAAGGATGGAAACAAAAAAGAAATTAATAATGAGCATCAGGAAACGACAGCTGAAATTTCTGGGACATGCAATGACGAAGGAGGGCTTGGAGAACCTGATACTAACAGGCCAGATAGAGAGAAAAAGAGACAGTGGAAAGCAACGGATAACATATTTGAAGGAACTAAACAGGTGGATGATTGAACGAGGGTTGCATGGTGCATTAGGAGAAGGCATGCTAAGAGCCACCACGGATAAAGAGACTTGGAAAGCCATGATCGCTAACGTCCTGAAAGAACAGGGCACATAGAAGAAGAAGAAAAAGAACTCCACTGAAACTAAATTCATATAAGAAATCGAAAAAGCATTAAAACATTTTTGTGATAGTTTCTCACTGCTTCAAATACTTAGCAGCAATTTCTTTCTGTAGCTAATATTGAATAATCTTGGAACATTTGAAAAAAGAATAGATAAAGGACTACCCACTGAGTATATGCACCCACCTCTAATGAAATAAAAACTTCCTTTCAATGTAACAGTGCTATGAATAGGAGACACTAGCATCAATCAGGCACGAAAATTTAGAAGTCTAGGAAGTGTTTTAATAGAGGACGGAAAATACGAAACCAAACTCAATGGGGCATTGACATAGCGAAAGACGTCTTTCAAAAGCTAAGTAATATATTAAAAAGTATGAAAATCCTTAGATTGAAAGAAAAGAGAGTAAATTTTGTTCCCCGAAGGCCTTTACTCCGTCTACGCGATTTGTTTTGCTTTGGAAATCAATTTCTGCGTAGTAATTACAAAAAGGAAGTAAATAGGCCGAAAAATCGGCAAACTACTCGTGAATTCATTCTGCAGTGAATAAAAATTTTGAAGCGTGGTTACGGGGTGAGATAAACAGCGACAAGAAGTTCGATATTTTTCTGGTCGTTAACAAATAATATTTTTCTGGTTCGTCAATAAATAATTATAGATTTGAGTTCAGCATATAAATTAGCATGGAAATAAGGATGTTTTAGAAAAATTTAAAGGGTTAAAGGTCTTCGGGGAACAAATCAAAAATTTACCGGAAAGAGTACTGAATTGTCACATTATCTAAATGGCAGATAATTCTGATCCATCTCATCACTAATAAAGAAAAACATAACGCAACAGAATTTTGGTTCTACAGAAGGATGCTGAGCATACGCTGGACTAAACATGTGATTAACGAAGCCATTTTAAAGAAAATGGAAACAAAAAAAACATGCTTAGAATCAGAAAAAAGCATTTGAAATTTTAAAGGCTCACAATGAGGAAAAAGGGTTCGGGAAATTTCGCACTCATAGGACATGCTGGATCCCAGAGGCACGGTTCAATGAAGCACATAATCAACTTAACGAGTTCATGTAAATTGTTGTAAAAAACAGCAATTTGAAAAGGTAGCAAAAACAAATTTACTGAAACCTACGAAAGAAAACAAGATGGGAAGAGATCATTTCAAAGACATGTCACAAAGAAATAAAAGAAATTTAAATTCATATGTACGAAAATAGTTTTTTTTTTTTGGTTCACACTCCACCCTCGTCTATTGAACAGGTTAAGAGGCTCATCCCTTGTTCCCTGTTTAGGATGTGGTTTCCGGCTTTCTCTTTTCCAATCTTTTCACTTTTCTACTTTTTCTTTTTTTATTATTATTATTTTTTTTCAATTGGAGTAGATAGACTAAACTATCGCCCGGTTTGACACTCCACCCACGTCTATTGAACAGGTGAAGAGGCTCATCTCTTGTTCCCTGTTTAGGATGTGGTTTCCGGCATTCTCTTTTCCAATCTTTTCCCTCCTTTCTCTTTTCTTTTTTTTTCTTTTTCAATTGGAGTAGATAGACTAAACTATCGCCCGGTTTACACTCCACCCACGTCTCTTGAAAAGGTGAAGAGGCTCATCCCTTGTTCCCTGTTTAGGATGTGGTGTCCGGCGTTCTCTTTTCCAATCTTTTCCCTCCTTTCTCTTTTTTTTTTTTCAATTGGTGTAGTTAGACTAAACTATCGCCCGGTTTACACTCCACCCACCTCTGTTGAACAGGTGAAGAGGCTCATCCCTTGTTCCCTGTTTAGGATGTGGTTTCCGGCTTTCTCTTTTCCATTCGTTTCACTATTACGTAGCCCCCTGCACATCAGTGGCGTTACCGCCTTGCTCGGGGTGATATGATTTTAAAAAAAGTTAAACGAGAAAAGATTGTTAGATATTTTCTCTCGATAATATTCTTTTCGTTACACGTATTCGAAGCAGAAAGAAGGTAAAATTCAAACGTACAAATAAATTGATGGCAAAAATGAAAGAATTAAAGATTATTAAAAAATCATTGATAAGTGAAATCAAAATGTGAAACACGGGAAACGAGCCGTTCAGAAAAAGTGAAACGGTAAATAGAAAAGAGAAGAAAAATGAAAAAGAATAAAAATATAAACTGAATAGTAAAAATAGAAGATGATAGTACATAATACATAGTACATAATACATAGTACATAATACATAGTACATAATTTGAGGAGAAGATAAAAAAGCACCCCATCCCCAAAAGAAGGTAAGAAATTGAAAAGCAAAAAAAAAAAAAACAAAAAAAAAACGGAAAGCAAAAAAAAAAAAAAAAAAAATAAACAAGGAAGAAAAATGGAGAATTCAGGAAAGAGAAAAATAAAAAATATATCAACTGAAGGAAGAAGAAAAATGAGAGTAGAAATTAAAAGATGAAATTAAAAAATAGTGCAAGAAAAACAAAAAGATACAAAAGAAGAAAGGAAAAATGGTAATAAAACGAAAAGAACAAACGATTAACTGGTGAAATTAAAATAAAACGAACTAAAATCAACAAGACAAAACAAAAAATCCCCGAACCAAAGAAAAATAACAAAAATATCGTAAAACAGAAATAAAATGCAGTAGTAGGAGGAGATGTTAGAAACGTAGGGAATAGTAGTAGTAGTAATAGCAATAATAATAATAATAAGTAACAGAAAAAGAAGCAAAATAATAATAATAATAAAAGTAAGAAGAAGAAGAAGAAAAAGAAATAATGAAAACTTAAACAGAAATATAATAAGTCGAAGAAGAAGCACAATAATAAAAAGAATAAAAATATGAAGAAATAATAATAATAATAGTAATAATAGTAATAATAGGAAGAAAAAGAAGGAAGGGGAAGAAATAAGCAAAAAGGAAGAAGGAAGAAGAAGGAAGGAGAAGTAATAAGGAGAAGGAAAAAAGAAGAAGAAGGAAGGAAAAGGAATAAGGAAGGGGAAAGAATAAGGAAGAAGAAGGAAGGAGAAGGAATAAGGAAAGAGAAAGAAAAAAGAAGAAAGAAGGAGAAGGAAAAAGGAAGAAGTAAGACGGAAGAAAAAGGAAAGAGAGGGAATAATGAAGGAAAAGGAAGAAGGAGGAAGAAGGAAGGAGAAGGAAAAAGGAAGAAGAAGAAAGGAGAAGGAATAAGGAAGGAGACGGAAGAAAAAAGAAAAAGGAAGGAGAGAGAAGAAGAAGAAGAAGAAGAAAAGAAGAAGAAGAGGGAAGGAGAAGGAATAAGGAAAGAGGAGGAATAAAGAAAGAGAAGGAATTAGGAAGAAGAAGGAAGGAGAAGCAATAAAGAAAGAGAAAAAAAGAAGGAAGGAAGGAAGGAAGAAGAAGAAGAAGAAGGAAGGAGAAGGAATAAGGAAGGAGAAGGAAGGAAAAGGAATAAGGAAAGAGAAGGAATTAGGAAGAAGAAGGAAGAAGGAATAAGGAAGGAGAAAGAAGAAGACGAAGAAGAAGAAGAAGAAGAAGAAGAAGAAGAAGAAGAAGAAAGGAAAAGGAATAAATAATAAGCCTAGGATATAAATAATGTCACAGAAAACACATACGAGATTCGGGTTTTTGTTTTTATTCCATGAGAAGGCCTATTTTACCTCGAATAAATTTTCCGAAAATTCACTCAGATGATTTCAGCTGGTCTCTCTCAGTCGCAGAATGCTTGTCATTCCAGAAAATATTTGGATATAATTATGATAAATCACTCTTTTACCAAAACTCGAACCAACTTGTGCGTTCTTGATTGTTTATTTTTTTTAGTCTTACAGACGCTTCGCAAGAAGTGACGTTTGAGAATATCCAGAAACAAAAGCTACATCAACAAGAAAACTAAGAAAAAAATCATGAAAGAAAACAATGACAAAATTTATTCTTCTGATATACCTTACAATTTCTCTTCCTTCTGATTCTATCGCTACAACTTCTCTTATGCGAAGCGTCCTTTCAGGACGTGGGCGATCATGACCCTCCACATCTTCTTGGATTTGTAGCTCCTAATATATATTATTGACTTTTTGCTATTTCTCCAAAACGCTAAGGTACCATCCAATTGCTCAAGCACATTAAATATGACATACGCTGCTTTCCCCTGCCCCTCTTTTTCTCTATCTGTCCTGTGAGTATCAGATTTTCCAAGTCATCCTTCCTCATTACTTGCCACAAAAATTTCAACTGTCTCTATCCAATGTTAAGTATAAGTTTACTTTTTGTTTTCACTTTCTTCAAAACCTCCACGTTGCACACATATCGTTGTGGCCCATGGTATCTTCAGAATTCGTCTGTAAATCCACGTTTCTGTTAAATTGAGTGTTTTCTTCATCTTTGAGGACATTGTCCAGCATTCACTGCCATAAAAGAGGGCAGATGTCACACAACAGTTCACTAGTGTTTTCTTTGTTTCTAACGACTTTTTTCTGTCTCTTAATCAGTCAGTTAAGTGCCATACACGATACACGCCTGGTTGATCATGTCTCGAATGAGACATGACCGACTGGGCAGAAGATTATTCCTCAGTAGGTTGCCATTACCTTCTGTGGTAGACTGGTTGCCATCCAAGGCTATAGAACCCAATCTGTCCTGTTATATAACCCATAACTGGAGGGAAGAGACGGATTAATAACTTTTCCAAGACTATTTGTGCGTAAGTGAATGCAAGGAATTACAACTGGAATTCGAACTCCGAACTCCGATTTCTCGTTTCGAGCCGATATCCACTGAACCACAACGCACATCCTGGCTCTTAATACTGTGCTTATTTTTAAGAATGTATCTACGCCAATTCCAATACGCCTTCAAATCTCAATGTTGTACTTTCCGTGCACTGTTAGAATACTTCCCAGGTATTTAAATTCCTGTACCTGCTTGTTTTTAGTATCTCTGAACTGTAATTTGCATTTTGGGTTCATCTTTTTGCTGATGCCTGTGTATTATTAAGATTGTAGCCGCCAATGTTGAATCTTGGCAAGATTTCTAATTCTCTCAGAATTGCCCCCTTTATGTAGGTTAAATAAATCTAACAAGAAAACAATCCTTTTCATACATTCTTCCTAATTTTGTAGATCTGCTGAACTCATTTTCCGGTCCATATGAAGGCAGTTTACTGCCAGTATTCTTCTTCTTCTATGTGCCCTGTCCCTTCAGGATGTAGGCGATCATGGTTCTCCACGTCTCCCTATCCCTTGTGGCTCTTAGTATGTTTGCTCCTGTTACTCCTGGCAACCCCCGTTCCGTCATCCACCTGATCAGGCCCTGCAAATATGTTATCCACTGCCTTCCTCTGTCTCTCTTTCCTTCTCTCTGGCCAGTAAGTATCAGGTTCTCCAGGCTCTCCTTCCTCATAGCATGTCCCAGGGACTTCAGTTGTCTCTTCCTGATGCTCAGTATTAATTTCCTTTTCGTTGCCATTCTTTCCAACACCTCATCGTTGCTTGCATGCTCAGACCACGATATCCGCAGCATCCTTCTGTAGAACCATATTTCCGCTGCTTCAAGTTTTATCCTCATTTTCGATGATATTGTCCAGCATTCACTGCCGTATTGAAGAACTGACATCACATAGCAATCCAGCACCCTTTTCTTTGTTTCTAGTGAAATTTTCCTGTGTTAATACTTTACTCAGGTTCTGGATCGCGTCTTTTGCCATGCCAATTTGCCTTCGGATCAGACACAGAGATCCGAAGGCGACACTGCTAGTATAGATTCATGATTATTCTAATATCTTTCCCGATTATGTCAAAGTTGTTGAGCAGCTGGAACAGATCTTTGTCGTGAAATTCTATCCAACGCCTATGCGTAGTCTATTAAATACAGGTCGGCACCTTGAGGTGGTGTAATGGTTAGCAGGCTTGTCTTGCTAAAACCATTACAATTGAGTAGTGAGTTCGATCCTCACTGGGTGTCCAATACTTTCGGCCTTGTGCCACATCTAAGCTGCTTTTAGTAAATCACTGGGTATCTCGACGTGGTGTAATGGTTAGCAAGCTTCCCTAGGTAGAACCTATTACAAATAAGTAGTGAGCTCGATCCTCACTGGATATCCCATAAATGCGTCCTTGTGCCACATCTCAGCGGTGCTTAGTAAATCAACAACAAAATACAGGCAAATTTGGCATTGTTATTGCTTTTTCTGATAATATTCTGAGGATAATTACGGCATCCGTTTATATTTCTGAGATGGAGTAGTATTTACAGTATTTACATTATTCGGACTATTGTCCTCATCTCTGTTGCCATTTGTACGACGTTTAATAATAGATCATTCTATTTGTCTATATTTCTGAGATGAGGTAGTATTTACAGTGTTTACATTATTCGGACTATTGTCCTCATCTTTGTTGCCATTTGTACGACGTTTAATAATAGATCATGCTATTTGTCTATATTTCTGGGATGAGGTAGTATTTACAGTATTTACATTATTCGGACTATTGTCCTCATCTTTGTTGCCATTTGTACAACGTTTAATAATAGATCATTCTATTTGTCTATATTTCTGAGATGAGGTAGTATTTACAGTATTTATATTATTCGGACTGTTGTCCTCATCTTTGTTGCCATTTGTACGACGTTTAATAATAGATCATTCTATTTGTCTATATTTCTGAGATGAGGTAGTATTTACAGTATTTACATTATTCACACTATTGTCCTCATCTTTGTTGCCATTTGTACGACGTTTAATAATAGATCATTCTATTTGTCTATATTTCTGAGATGAGGTAGTATTTACAGTATTTATATTATTCGGACTGTTGTCCTCATCTTTGTTGCCATTTGTACGACGTTTAATAATAGATCATTCTATTTGTCTATATTTCTGAGATGAGGTAGTATTTACAGTATTTATATTATTCGGACTGTTGTCCTCATCTTTGTTGCCATTTGTACGACGTTTAATAATAGATCATTCTATTTGTCTATATTTCTGAGATGAGGTAGTATTTACAGTATTTATATTATTCGGACTGTTGTCCTCATCTTTGTTGCCGTCTGTTCGACGTTTCGGCCGTTGTAAGCTCTGGCCTTCTCCAGGTGCTAAGAATTTCGAACCGAACCCTTTATTACAATCACTGGGTTATATCATTCTCATTCTTTACGTAGTAGTAAAGCCTCGATTTGAAGTTATGAGTTATATCTCTCTAACCCTTCAAGTTACTTGATAACCACTGCTGTAGCTTGCTATTGAACTCACAACTCTTTAGATCAAGTCACCAGAACTAATCGACGTCTATATTCACTGGGCCATTTGTTCTTAAGAACCAGTGATTGTAATAAAGGATTCGTTTCGAAATTCCTAGCATCTGGAGAAGGCCGGAGCGTACAACAGCCGAAACCTCGTACAAATGGCAACAAAGGTGAGGACAATAATGTAAATACTGCATAAATACCGTGTTCTCTTTTACCGTGTCTCTGAAGGAACTTCACTGTTCTTGAGCTGTCTCTGGTCTGAATCTGCTGAGCGCTTTATTCCTTAGAATTCGAAGAATAAGCAACACAAAGAGGCTATGATTTTTATGCGCTAGTCGTGGATGAACAAAAAGTAAGCCATTCTTGTGTATTAAGTAAAACTTCTGCAGAGCTTAATAATGTAAGCATATCATCCAAAACAAACGAGACTTCAGATTTAGATATTAAGAACAACGAGCAGATGTTGCATGACTACATTTTGCTAACTACAGAAATATATTAACATGGGAAAATAATGATATTCTTTGACTATTTTTCACCAAATACGAAAATCAAAAAGTTCATGTGCGTAAATTGTTGACTAATTTTTTTTTACTGTTTTATCAGCAATTTGTGCGCTGTTTAAAGCCAGAATATACTTTGTAATGTAAGAATATTCATTTCTTTTGCAAATGAATATATCATTTTTTGAGAATAACAATGATTTTTCTAGGATAAAATCTTTCTATTTTACTCATTAATATCTTACTAGAAATATATTTCGCATAATATGCGTTGTGGAGCTGTAGATATCGACTCTGAACTAAAAATCGGAGATTGGAGTTCGAATCCCAGTTCCATGTCTATAGCCTTTGTGGGAAGCAGGCTACAGCAGAAAGTAACAGTAACCTACTTCGGTAAAATTATCTGTTTATGTTGCTTTGATTGCCTGAACTGGTGGAGCAAACAAATGAAATTCTTCTTACCATTTTCTTTAAGAATAGCGATAGATTCGCAAGAGGCTCTTCACCTTTTCTTCTGTAGGACAGGGGTGGTAAATAGTTAATCCCACATCAGTCAGTTAAGTGTCATACGTGATACACGTTTTGAGTGATCATGTCTCGAAAGAGACATGACTGACTGGGCAGAAGATTATCCCACAGTAGATTGCCATTGCTTTCTGCGGTAGACTGATTGCCAGCTTATGATATAGAACGCAATCTGTCCTACTATTTAACCTGGAGGGAAGAGACGGATTAATACCTTTCCCAAGGGCATTTGTGCCTAAGTAAATGCGAGGAATTCAACTGGAATTCGAACTCGGCTCCACAATCTGTCGTTCCCACATCAGACTGTATAAATACTTTATAATCTGTTGACAAAAATCGTTCTTTTTTTCCAACGCTTTTAAACTTTGGTTACTTTTTAACCAAAATGCTATTCAAGAGCGTTGTCAGAACTTTCGACTTCATTACTGGATTCTTCAGATGTAGTACCTTTAGATTGTTATCTTTCTCGTTTGAGTTCCAACAGTTTCTTTTGTTGAAAAAAAAAACTGCCCGAGGAATTCATCTGAATCATAATCTGTGGATTTATAACATCAAAATACTGACAAAATCTAATTGAAGCTTTGAAAAAATTCACGAACAGTAAAAAGGAATATATTATTGACTGATTTGTTTCGACTGTTGATGAAAACTAGAATTACATAAATGGAAGTAACGAACGAATTCGTCTAACAAGCTTTGCTATTTTCACCAGTATTCATCAGACCATAAATAGAATCTATCTGAGCTGAATCTGCCCAGAGTATTGAGCAATTTTGTAAGCATTTACGGGGACATGTGGGTGATGATTTTTTTCCTCTTCGCAACCCTTTTCCCAACAATTACACGGGATATTGTAATAGCATTTTATTTATAATCAGTCGGCTGTATCCCATCAACATGTGGTGAACACACCCAGTATTTTTCTTGATAGTGCCGGCTAAACACTATTTCTTCAAGTACTTGATACCAACTTTTGTCCACTTTCAAGAGAAGCCGTTACTAGTTGCATCTGAAACCTTTAAACAAGAAGATACCGATGGATCTGGGAAGAAACAATTCAGTTATAAATAAGATGAGTTGAGATTTATACATGCAAGAATCCTCAGTCCGAAAATAATTCCTTCATAGTCAGCTTATGAAATTTTCTATGAGCTTTTCAGCCTACTGAAGGATCTAGATAGAAACAACGCAGTTATTAACAAGACAAGTAGAAATTAATACATGAAAGATTTCACAGCTCTAACATCATTTCATCATAATCAGTCTTTGAGCTTTTCAGCTTATGAGCTTATCAAACATGACCTCCTACAGAAGGTAGCTGAAGAGAGTGATAAAGAAAAAGAACAATAAATAAAATTCAAGAAAACCAAATGCTTGGTCATCAGTAAAAAGAGCAGCCCAAAATGCCAAATACAGGTGGGGGGTACTAAAATCAAGCAGGCACAAAATTTAAATACATAGTAAGTTTTCTAACAGAAGACAGACAGTGCGACACAGAGATCTGAAGGTGAATTGGCATGGCGAATGACTCGTTCCAGAAGTTGAGTAAAGATTTAAGAGACAGGAAACTTTCACTAGAAACAAATAAAACAGTATTGGGTTGCTATGTGATGTCAGTTCTTTAATATGGCAGTGATTGCTGGACAATATCATCAAAGATGAAGGAAAAACTTGAAGCAACTGAAATGTGGTTCTAAAGAAGCATACTGGATATAAAATGGGGGATCAGTTCGATATTAAAATCAATATATAAACTGATCTCTCACTTTGTGGTCACAGCAGTTTCTATACATTTATATTCCTGAGATCCAAACAGGATAATTTCATTAGAAACAAAGTAGCGAGTACTGGATTGCTATGTGATGTCAGTTCTTCAATATGGCAGTGATTGCTGGACAATATCATCAAAGATGAAGGAAAATCTTGAAGCAGATGAAATGTTGTTCTACAGAAGGATGCTGCGCATATCATAAACCGAGCATTTGAGGAATGATGAGGTTTTGGAAAAAATGGAAACAAAAATGAAATTGATATTCAGCATCATGAAGAGATAACTAAAGTTCCTGGGACATGCAATGAGGATTGAGGGCTTGGAGAACCTGACACTGACAGGCCAGACAGAGGTAAAAAGAGACAGAGAAAAGCAGCCGATAATATATTTGAAGTGCCTGAGAGGTTGGATGACAGAACGGGGGTTGCGTGGTGTTACAGGAGAAAGCGTGCTAAGAGCCACTAGGAATAGGGATACGTGGAAGGACAAGGCACATTGAAGAAGAAGAAAAAGTCGTACCTAGAAAGAAACAACGCAATTATTACAATTCAGTCAGTCAAGTGCCATACGTAAAACACGCTTGGGCGATCATCTCTCTTTTGAGACATGACTGACTGGGCAGAAGAGTATCCCGAAGTAGGTTGCCATTGCTTTCTGCGGTAGACTGGTTGCCAGCCAAGGCTATAGAACCCAATCTGTCCTGTTATTTAACCCATAACTGAAAGGAAGAGATGGATTAATACCTTTCTCAATGGTATTTGCGCGTAAGTGAATGCAATGAATTCAACTGGAATTCGAACTCGGCTCACCGATTTCTCGTTCCAAGCCGATATCCACTGCACCACAACGCACATCCTTAGCATCCAATTAAATTGAAATTAGTACATAAAAGATTCATAGTTCTAACATTATTCCATCATAATCAAGTTTTGAGCTTTTCAGACTATGAACCTTAGAGCCTACTGTATTTACTAGGCTTCCCACGCAAGCCCGGATGTGACACATGGTCATTTTAATGTGGGATTTCCCAGCCATATAGCCGGGCCAAAAATATGTCTGTCTATTTTTACCGAGTCGTGGTTCTACCCTTCGGCGGAACCACGACTGGGTTTGTGCTCTCTGCTCGGAAGCAGAGAGCTGACAGTGTTATAGGGTTACAGAGCAGTCATCCGAAGACGACTGCTTCAATGCAAACCCCACTTAGAGCCTACTGTCGTACCTAGAAAAAAAACAATGCAGTTATTAATGAGTTGAGATCAATGCATGCAAGATTTCCCAGCCCTAACATCGTTCCTTCATAATCAACCTATAAATTCTTCAGCCAACCTTCCTAAATACGTTCACTTAATATTTGCTTCAGAATATCCCCACCCGTATTTTAAACAGAAATATTTATTAATTGTTTCCTGTTTAGCAATGGGTTTCCGATTCCTTCATTATCTTTCATCTCAACTAACTGCTTCTATCTTAGTGACATCATTGCCTTATTTGGAGTAAAATTATAAAAATAGGACTGGTACAAGGCAAATGAAATTGATTATCCACAAAGCGGTAAACTTAAAATGATGAGTCTGCTAGATTCAATTAAGAGAAATAAAGCTCTCTGACATTTTCGTTTAGTTGCTTTCTACCCGGATTCATGGCTGTTACAGTTAAAATGGTTTAAGTGAGTGTTATCCGATCTAACAGACGAAAATTCGGTGGTCATATTTTCCAGTAATTGATGAGGTCTTACTTCGTTGCGATCGATAAAGAGTGAAAACAACAGTGAAAAGGAATATAAAGTCGGTAAAGAAGTGGAGTAAGCAGAAGATATTGCGTTTGGAGTACGTGGAAAGAAAGGCATGAAAAGAAAGGATGAATCGCACAAGAATGAGACACGAAGCGGAAGGCGAAGGGTAAAAATTTTATTCTTAGATTAAAATAAAACATAAGAGTATATAAGAAAAAAAGATAAAAACAATAAGAGATTTTAAAATAAGAGGAGACGCAGGAAAAGAAAATAAAGAAACAAACGAAGAAAAGGCTGAAAAAGGAACCATGGTAATTTAAGATTAAAATGAAGAGAAAAAGAAAGAGTAAGGGAAAAAGAAATAGTAAGAAGAGGACATGGAAATAGAAAAAGTAAGTAAAATGAAGAGTAAGAATAGAAAATGAAAAAAGAAAAATAGAAGAAAAAGAAGAAAAAGATGAAATAGAAAAATAAAAACGGGATAGAAAAAAGGAGAGAACAGTGATCGCATGACAAGATAAAAAGTGAGGAAAACGAGGCAAAAGATAAATAAGAAAATACAGAGAAAGAAAAAAGACAATGGAAAGAAGGAAAATGACGAAAATGGAGGGAATCAAATACAGAAGGAAAAAGAGAAGAAAACGGAGTGAAGAAAAAGAAAAAAATGGAGAGAAGAAAAAGACAAAAATAGAGAGAAGAAAAAGAAAAAAACGAGGGAATAAAAAATGAGTGAAGAAAAAGAAAAAAATGGAGAAAAGAAAAAGACAAAAATAGAAAGAAGAAAAAGAAAAAATGAGGGAAGAAAAAATGAGGGAAGAAAAAGAAAAAATGGAGAGAAGAAAAAGACAAAAATAGAGAAGAAAAAAATGAGGGAAGAAAAAATGAGGGAAGAAAAAGAAAAAATGGAGAGAAGAAAAAGAAGAAAATAGAGGGAAGAAAAAGAAGAAAATGGAGAGAAGATATAGAAGGAAAGCGTAAAAATTGGAAAGGAGCAAAGAAAAATAGAGAGAAATAAAAAAAAACGAAGAAAGCAAAAAGACAGTAGGGATGTAAAAAGAAGAAAAAGATGCAGAAAAGACAAAATTATAAGAATTTGTAAACAAAGAAGAAAAAAGAAGAATGTGTAATTAAATAAAAAAGAAGTAGCAGTAGAAAACAAGAAAGGAAGAAAGTGTAACACAAATTAATACAATAAAAAAAAAGGATAAAAAAGAAGAGAAGGAAAATAAAAAGAAACAACAAAGCTAATAAGAAAAGAAGAATAAGAAGTGAAAAAGAATAAAAAGGAGAAAAGAAGAAAGAAAACGTAAGAAGATTCCAAAAAGAAGATCAAGCCGCAGAATAAAGAAAACGATAAAATATATCTGAAATGAATGAAAATTAAGAAGAACTAGAAGAAGAAAAAATAAAAGATTAAATAGCTACCCGGAGAATAAAGTAAGGAAAAGAAAGACGAATGAAAAAGACAGAATGAGAAAAATAATCCTATTTTGAAAAGATAAAGAGAAGTAAGGTACTGTGAACGATGCAACATTTCTGGTGTCTGAAACCCTAATAGACCAGAATCTGCACCAAACCATACCAAAAAGATAGAGAAAGAAAATATCATAAAAAAAAGGTTCATTAATATAGTTAAAAAGACAGAAAGAAGAGTCAATAAAAGCGGAAACATTCGAGGAAAGCCGAATGCAATGACATGCTACATAACTGGAGGAATCCTTTTTCTTTTCCTTTTCAATTTGCGTAAATCTATCCGCTAACTTCAGTTATTGATTTTAGTTAATTGGAATCTCGAGATATCCGATAAAGAAACGCACCAAAACGCACCTTAATGTTTCTTTCATAGATTTCTTAATATTTACCAAGCAAAAGATTATATATCCAAGACCAGGAGTGTTATTGCCCTTTAAGAGTCGGAACTTCCAATTTAACAAAAGAACCAAGAGCATATAAGATTAGTAAAATGGATTCAAAAGCTTTTTCCGAAAGAGATGTTTCCTTGACCCACGTCATTTAAAATTGAAGTAGATTTTTAGTGCATTTTAACAAGAACTTTACGAGGTTGCATACAGATTACTGCAATTTGCGAAACTCAATCAATTCGCACGCACACATACGCAGATCTTCTTGAAGGCAAACGTTATTAAAAACAACAGACAATGATTGTCGATAGATTTTATTGATTTTATTAATCGACTTTTCTAAATTGCGAGCGATCCTTCTCAGATAAGATTATGATCCTTGAAGCAATACTCATAAAACCAAAGCTAACATCTATTATTAAAAACATTTATAATTTAAGAGTCCGCATTCTCAAATATATATATATAATAAAATAAAAACGAACACACACACAAACACGTCAACTATCGTCTACGTCACAACAATCGTTGTACACGTCACCACACCCAAAAATTCTACTCAACTCCCCATTTGTCTCTGCATATGATAATAGCTTAAGAACCAAGAAACATTGGTTCTTCTGAAAAGAATTTTTATCAAAATTTCGTTTATCTGGGAAGGTTTTTTTTGTAATTTGTAAAAGACGATAAACAAAATTAATCGACTCAAAAAAAAAAAACTGCTCTCATTTGCTGCATAAATAGCGGAAATATATATATATATATATATATATATATATATATTCAATTATATATAGTTATTCAATTCAGTTATGGTTCTATATCTATCTCTTTATCCAAAAATTTTATGATAAAAAACTGCTTGCCAATGATGCTTTTCTTAAAAAACAAGAATTTAGGCACTAAATTTAACAATATATATATATATATAAGTCATCCGCCGACAGATCTGTTTCGCTGTATCATAGCTCATCAGTACGGTTAGACATCCGATTGCTTTTTACCCAGGATTGAAACCCGACCAAATTGGCTTCAGTTGGCGATTGTACCTCTGAGCTATGGGCGTTCGGTAGAAAAAGGCAGACGTTTTAGCATGTATAATGTCATTATACACGCCCAATAGCCAGAGTGCTCTAATTCATTAGTGAATGAGCGATGCGTGTATGCGAGAGTAGTTACTGTTTTTCAAAGTATACCATTCTTCCAGAGTGCTCAATCAGGGTGTGTCATCCATGCCAACCTTGTACAATTATAAGATAGGTATCGATGGAATACATTTCCGTATCCAGAAAAAAAACTTTACTTAAAAAAGTGCTCAATACAAAGTAGAGTGAATTATATATATTTAGAATTTATAACAAAAATTTGTTATACTATCACTACAAAAGTAACTCTTTTGTTTCGGCACTATTTGTGTCGTATGAAGTGATAAGACACATATTTATGCTATAAACTATATATATATATATATATATATATATTGTATCGGGGCAGCAGATAATTTTCTAAACATATACTGTTAATATGAGGCAATAAATGTCTATTATGTTTAATCATGAGCCGTTTTAAGCATCGTATTTTGGCTTTAATTTCAGTTGAAATCAAAGACAAAAATTCTCCAACATTTGGAGAATTTTTTTATTAAGTTGGTTCTTAGATTACCGCTCACATGAGCCATCTTCAGAGAGGTTACAAGGACGTTAACACAAAAAATACAATAATCTTCACTCATACACATAGTAAAAAGAATCTTCAGATATTGGAGGCTATCTACATTAAATCCAAACAACCCACACTTAATAAAATCACGTTTAAATCTGGTCATAACACACTACATTGCATCTAAATATATGGTTTTGTTATCATTTCCAGCTCTCACACGATGTGACGTCATAGAAACGCATTACAAATATACGAACTGCGTTTGCTATTTTTAAGAACTGTTACCGTTACTTAGCGGAGTTTTATGTCAACACAAGATAAAATCGTCGCTGATGATGGGTGTTTTTGTGTTAACGTCCTTGTAACCTCTCTGAAGATGGCTCATGTGAGCCGGAAGCTTAGAATCAACTTAATAAAAAATTATCCACATGTTAGAGAAGTTTTGTCTTTATTTTCAATTGAAATTAAAGTCAAAATACGATGTTAAGAACGGCTCATAATTAAACATAGACATTCATTGTCTCTTATATTTAACAGTATATGTCTAGAAAAAAAAATATATTACAAAAATGTGAATGAACCCTTAGATTAAAACCCACTTTCACGCATTTACTTTTATAAAGAGTGCTCGATAGAGAGTAGAGCTTAATCTGCAACATGAAAATTTTGTGTAGGGATATTATGCTTTTAGAAAGCCTTGTAATAATAAAATTACTATATATATATATATATTGTAAAAATGTATGGCAATGTGGATATTGTTTTCTTTTGATATGTTTATTTCTTTAGGATTCTGAAGTCCTAAAGAACGAAAGGTTTCACAAGAAATCAGTTGTAAATTTGTTATCTTGGGGCGAAACATACATTTGATATTTTATGCTTTAGTGCCTTTTAAGCAATGTATATACATCAATCTGTTTTCGTATATACATGTATTTGGTTTATGCTTAGCTTAGCAGTGGTTTGTTAGCGAAATCTGAGAAGTATACTTTTTGATGCAGTAAGACAATTGCAAGGAAAGATTCTGAATATCTCCTTCCTCGAATTTAATCAAATACAATGAACTTTTATTTTAACGCTATGCTCACTGGTGATGATTTTTCACGAACATCTCTAAACGGAAATAAATGGCTTAATTTAAGCCTTTATATTTACATTTTTTGTTTCAGATATTTTATTATTTAATCCTTATAAACGGAGACACTGAATATCTCTACATTTGGCATGTAAGAGCTGGAAAAACAAAAGGACTCGTTTCTAAATGGGTTCATAATTGACTTATTTATTATAAATTAAGAAAATTTAGTCAAACCCTTGCTGCACAATTCTACAGTAAGAAATTGGTTTGTTAGAAAATTACGTAGAAACTGAAAAGTGACTGATTCTAATAGATTTACAAAAATTAATTTTTTTTTAATCATTTCACCCCGAGCAAGTCGGAAACGCCACTGATGTGCAGGGGGGCTACATAAATGTAAAAAGATTAATTAGAAAAGAGTGAGGAGTACAAACTAGTTAGAAAGGAACAATAGAAAGCTGAGAAAGCAGGTGCGAGGACAGATACATAGGTGGAGAGAAAGGGAAGGTTATACGGGGGTGGGGAGAGAGCTAGAGTCCAGTGGTTAGTAGATGAGTATTGACTTTGCATTTAAATTTCTGGAGGTTGTAGCCGTCAGGAAAGCAAGAATACGGGAGCGAGTTCCACAGGCGGGAAGTGCGAGAGAAGAAGATGCAGGAGTAGAATTGTCGTCTGTATTTCACGACTTAAGGACATTCCGTGACCGGTAAGAAGCTGTTCAGCATGGAAGCGGTTAACTGACGGACCTTGTGGCAATTTAAAAAAAAAAACAATTTTCAAGAAGCTGACGAAGACGTAAGGGGCATTACACATTCATTCGGCCTTTTCTTCCAGTTTTCCTTTTCTTCGTTTTCACTTCACGCTGCCAAAGAGAGCAACAACAACAACACCAACAGGACAGTCTCTCTGCGCTAAGTACTATTTCTTTATTTTCTTCTTTCTTACCCTGTCGCCAACCTAACACAAAGAGGAAAGAACATGACAATTACAATTCGCTTACTACACACAAAGGAACATAAGGCTTCACGTTCTGTGCTATTCGTATACGCACGGGACACTTTGATCTTTACTACTAGCAAACCATGAAGTCTAAACTTCTGTGGACATTTTAAATACTTACATTTCTCTTTTAACAATTTTAACTACAAAACTACGTACGTTTTCTCAATGAACATTTTTCTTCTCACAAACCACGAAGTCTAAACTTCTGTGGACATTTTAAATACTTACATTTCTCTTTTAACAATTTTAACTACAAAACTACGTACGTTTTCTCAATGAACATTTTTCTTCTCACAAACCACGAAGTCTAAACTTCTGTGGACATTTTAAATACTTACATTTCTCTTTTAACAATTTTAACTACAAAACTACGTACGTTTTCTCAATGAACATTTTTCTTCTCACAAACCACGAAGTCTAAACTTCTGTGGACATTTTAAATACTTACATTTCTCTTTTAACAATTTTAACTACAAAACTACGTACGTTTTCTCAATGAACATTTTTCTTCTCACAAACCACGAAGTCTAAACTTCTGTGGACATTTTAAATACTTACATTTCTCTTTTAACAATTTTAACTACAAAACTACGTACGTTTTCTCAATGAACATTTTTCTTCTCACAAACCACGAAGTCTAAACTTCTGTGGACATTTTAAATACTTACATTTCTCTTTTAACAATTTTAACTACAAAACTACGTACGTTTTCTCAATGAACATTTTTCTTCTCACAAACCACGAATTCTAAACTTCTGTGGACATGTTAAATACTTACATTTCTCTTTTAACAATTTTAACTACAAAACTACGTACGTTTTCTCAATGAACATTTTTCTTCTCTCAAAACACGAATTCTAAACTTCTGTGGACATTTTAAATACTTACATTTCTCTTTTAACAATTTTAACTACAAAACTACGTACGTTTTCTCAATGAACATTTTTCTTCTCACAAAACACGAAGTCTAAACTTCTGTGGACATTTTAAATACTTACATTTCTCTTTTAACAATTTTAACTACAAAACTACGTACGTTTTCTCAATGAACATTTTTCTTCTCACAAAACACGAATTCTAAACTTCTGTGGACATTTTAAATACTTACATTTCTCTTTTAACAATTTTAACTACAAAACTACGTACGTTTTCTCAATGAACATTTTTCTTCTCACAAAACACGAAGTCTAAACTTCTGTGGACATTTTAAATACTTACATTTCTCTTTTAACAATTTTAACTACAAAACTACGTACGTTTTCTCAATGAACATTTTTCTTCTCACAAAACACGAATTCTAAACTTCTGTGGACATTTTAAATACTTACATTTCTGTTTTAACAATTTTAACTACAAAACTACGTACGTTTTCTCAATGAACATTTTTCTTCTCACAAAACACGAAGTCTAAACTTCTGTGGACATTTTAAATACTTACATTTCTCTTTTAACAATTTTAACTACAAAACTACGTACGTTTTCTCAATGAACATTTTTCTTCTCACAAACCACGAATTCTAAACTTCTGTGGACATTTTAAATACTTACATTTCTCTTTTAACAATTTTAACTACAAAACTACGTACGTTTTCTCAATGAACATTTTTCTTCTCACAAAACACGAAGTCTAAACTTCTGTGGACATTTTAAATACTTACATTTCTCTTTTAACAATTTTAACTACAAAACTACGTACGTTTTCTCAATGAACATTTTTCTTCTCACAAAACACGAAGTCTAAACTTCTGTGGACATTTTAAATACTTACATTTCTCTTTTAACAATTTTAACTACAAAACTACGTACGTTTACTCAATGAACATTTTTCTTCTCACAAAAAAAACATGAAGTCTAAACTTCTGTGGACATTTTAAATACTTACATTTCTCTTTTAACAATTTTAACTACAAAACTACGTACGTTTTCTCAATGAACATTTTTCTTCTCACAAACCACGAAATCTAAACTTCTGTGGACATTTTAAATACTTACATTTGTCTTTTAACAATTTTAACTACAAAACTACGTATATTTTCTCAATGAACATTTTTCTTCTCACAAATATGTTACATTGTTTAGTTAACAAAACCTCACTTATTCTTCTTACAATTTCTTTATTCTGTTAATAAATCTTTATTTTGATGTAGAAACTAAATATTTTATCCTTCCACATTTAACATCCAACCGTCAACCTTCTGATATTTAAATTGTGAGGACGTCGGACGTTCTTAGCAATAGGCCTATTTCCCAAGTATTAGCGAGGCCTCTACGATATAAACCGTTTTTTTATTTTATTTTGGAAGTCAATAGATGTTTTTGAGGCATAAAAACATTCACCCTCACTTGGCAAATATGACGTATAAAATATGTGCATATGCAATCAGATATCGTGTATACAAGTCATTTAAGTGTCATACGTAACACGCTTTGGGGGATCATGTCTCGAAAGAGACATGACTAACTGGACAGAAAATTATCTTTCAGTAGGTTGCCATTGATTTCTGAGGTAGGCTGGCTGCTAACCAAGATTTTAGAATGCAATCTATCCTGTTATTTAATCAATAACTGGAGGGAAAAGTCGGATTAATACTGTAAGTGAATGCAAGTAATTCAAATGGAATTCGAACTCGGCTCCTCGATTTGTCGTTCCGAGTCGATATCCACTGTTCCACAACGGACATCCAGTATAAACTTTAAAATATATGTTTACATTCTTCTGAGAGCATTCTGAGCATAATGTTAAATTCTGTGTTCTAGTGACATTAACGAACCTCCCCTTAGTTTTATTTCACATCTAATTTTTTATACACATTCTTGTTCAACCGAATTCAAATACGATTCTTTATGTGGCTCATTAGGTTGATTTTCCTATAAAATTATCATTCGTATGCACCTGGCTTCTTAAGCGACGCTGTGAAAATCTTGTCTACTTAAGTCTTCCGATATATCACCGCTGTTGCATATTTCATTTCAAAAATCTGATAGCAGACACGGAAAGGAAACTACAAGACCTCCTCCAGAAGGTAGCTAAAGAAAGCGAAAAGAAAGAACTAAACATTAACTAAAAGAAAACTAAATGCATGTTAATCAGTAAAAAGAAGAGCCCGTCAACCTTCAACATTTTGCCAACTACAATTCGTAACAAGTATTTTTCTTGTTAAAGCATTTGTTGAGGAAATAAATTAAAATTACTTTAAGTAAATTGTTTATTTTCTATCAATACACCTCATAAAAGATAAAATAGTTCTTGTCCTAATACTTTTGCACAGTACTATATATATATATATATATATATATATATATATATATATATATAAAGAGAGAGGGACGCACAGACAGAAAGAGAGGGAAAAGGTGATAGAAATTTAGAAAGAAAATATCGTGATTTTTATACCAGTCCAGCCATAAAGAACCCACATATGATATCTCCGATTTCCCTAAGTGCATATAAATTTCCCATATTACAGCCCGATTATTCCGTAATCAATATGGTAGATGTGAGGAAGTCAAGATTTATAGAAAACGGTCTGACCTGGGAGACCTGAAGCCCTGTGAAAACATACGGATCTCATTTCAGGAGGATCGTCCTATGAGATAGAAACCTATCGTAAACCCCAAAAATAAAATGAGATAATTTTTTAAGACTTGCACGGTAATAATCAGTCATTTAATTTCATCATACACGATTTGGTGATCATGTCTCGAAAGGACATGTATGACTGGCAGAAGATTTTCTCGCAGTAGGTTGCCATTACTTTCTGCGCAGACTGATTGCTAACCAAATATTTTAAAATCCAATCTTTCCCGCTATTTAATCCATAGCGGAAGGGAAGAGCAACGGAGTAATACTTTTCTCTTTGCGCGTAAGTGAATGCAACGAATTCAACTAAAACTTGAACTCGGCTCTCCGATTTCTTGTTCTGGGTCAATATCCACTGCACCACAATGCACATCTGCTAAAATAAAACAAATTAATAAAAATAGATGATGTTTCATTAAAATCGGACAATGCCACCAATCTTTCAGTCATCTGTAACACTGTAGGTGTTCCTTACGCACCCACGTTAAAATAGTATCGACGGACTATGGATTCGAACCCTGACATGGTTGAATAATGACTCGATGAGTAAACATTTTTCTTTTTCTTGTGAAGAACTATGAAAAGGAAAGAGAGAGGAACAGGTTCTTGGGGTGGCTCGCACAGAGGGAGAAGCAAGACACAAGGCACTCATGAAACGACATTGATTTATATGACAAGCAAATGAACACAAACCAGGTGAAAAAAATCAAAGGGAAAGAACTCTTTCTCTTTTTTCTTGTTTGCTTTTCTTTTCTTTCCCTTACTTATCAGAGAAGCGATGAAGACCGACTTATGTTAACTTATCGGCTACCTTCGAAAATGACCCCCCAACGTAATCAGAGGAATTATAATTAACGCTGGCATGTGAAAGTACAAAGTCAATAAACTTTGGCATCAGAGTAGCAGACATCAGTGAGAAATCGTAACGGGTGATTATAGCCAGATACACGAAATTGACATTAGACTTTTGGGGAAAGACACCCCAATTGCCGGCCAACCCAGCACCATATCGAACGATTTTTAAGAAAAAGGCAGAGCTGATTTGAAAGAACAGAGACACGGTGGGGAAAAGGTTATCCCAGAACGTTAATCGGTTGATTTGTGAATTTGTTGATATAGTCGCTGTGAGTTCAATCTCTGAGTCGGCTAGTGTGTATTTGCATTCAGTGGAAACAGGCGAGGAATAGCTGTAAGTGTTAAATAAGAACGAAAAAACATTCCTAGACATTGAACAGTGGAACGAGAACGATCTACATTCCCGCCATCTACATTAAATAAAGGGTTCTATTTAGAATTCGATGTAGACTATCTAGATTGAAAAAGGCCGGAGAAATCAACGGCTGATATCAACAAAAAGGTTAGGGGTACAGACCGGTATAAGGACATCTACGAGTGTCATTCAATAAATAAGGTGAAGTTTTCGGTATAAGAACTTCTACGAAGTTCATTCAATAAATACGGTGAAGTTTTTGGTATGAGGACATCTACTTGAGTCATTCAATATATAAGGTCATTTTTATATAAATTCTACGAGGGTCATTCAATAAATAAGGTGAATTTTTCGGTATAAGGACTTCTACGAGGCTCATTCAATAAATAAAGTGAATTTTTCGGTATAAGGACTTCTACGAGTGTCATTTAATAAATAAGGTGAAGTTTTTGGTATAAGGACTTCTACGAGGGTCATTCAATAAATAAGGCGAATTTTTCGGGATAAGGACTTCTACGAGTCCTTCAATAAATAAGGTGAATTTTTCGGGATAAGGACTTTTAATACAGATAGAATCTTACTTTTTTATTTTTCAACGTAGTCTCCCAGGCGTGTCACACATGTGAATTTCTAAATAAAATGTTTGGAATGTAGCTTTTTGTTTCTATAACCTTTTAGATTGTAGTATTGGTAACCTTAAATGGGAGGAGTTTAAAATCTATCCGTAAAAAAATCTTTTTAAAGTGGTTTTAAATGTTTGATCGGGGGTGTATTAACAAGAACATACTTCTTAACTCATTTTTAAACACCGGCTCCCATGAGATCACCGAAATTTATCAACATCGAGTATGGTTAATAATTAGATGGGTGACAAATTCAGCAAACAAGGTGCTGCAGACAAAAGAGAGCAACCGATAATACACAAAGATGAGGAGGGACGGGAAATATTAAAGTCTGAAGTAGAAACTGCAATGTCCAAACTGAATAGACACAATGCAGCTGGACTAGACGGCATTGTAATAGAGCTGCTGATAGCCCTAGAAGACTTTGGCAAAAAGAAAATAGCAGAAATAAGTCAAATTTATAATAGTGGTGTAATGTCAGACGACTTAATCAACTCGATCTTTATAATAAGCCAGGTGCAAATGAGTGCGAACTCCACCGAACAATCAGTTTAATGAGCCACATTGCAAAACTGATCGTCCGAATCCTGAGGAATAGAGCAAGAAGCAGAATCAGGCCAGAGATAGGACAAGAACAGTCCGGATTCGTCAAAGACACTGGAACAGGGAACACTATATTCATGATTAAGAAGCTCTCCAAAATGACAATACAAATAAAGAAGGATTGTACCTATGTTTTATCGATTGTACAAAAGCGTTCATTAAAGTACTTCAGAGTGAATTGATGGATACGCTCAGTAGCCTCGACATATTTGGCAAAGACATCAGAATAATTAAGAATCTCAACTGTCAGCAAACTGCCTGCATACGGACAGGTAACGAATTCAGTATATATGCAAAGATAAAAAGGGGCGTAAAACAAGGATGTGTCTTTCACAGGATCTATTCAACTTGTACAGCGAGACTATTCTGAGGACCCTAGATGTTATGCCAGGTTTTGTCATCGGAGACCACAATTTGAACAATATAAGGTACGCAGATGATACAGTGCTGATAGTAGTCACGGAAAGTAAACTACAAGACCTTCTACAAAAGGTTGCTGAAGAGAATGACAAGAAAGAATTACAAATAAACTGCAAGAAAACCAAATACATGGTCATCAACAAAATGACTAGCCCAAAAAGCCAAATCAATGTGGGGGATACTAAAATCAAGCAGGTACAAAAATTCAAATACCTAGAAAATGTTCTAACAGAAGACGGAATGTACGAAGGCGAATTGGCATGGCGAAGGGCGCGTTCCAGAATTTGAGTAGAGTATTAAGAGACAGAAAAATGTTATGCCAGTTCCTCAATATGGCATTGAATGCTGCACAATATCGTCAAAGATGAAGGAAAAAATTAAAGCTATTGTGGTTCTACAGAAGGATGCTGCGGATATCGTGAATCGAGCATGTGAGCAATGATGAGGTTTTGGAAAGGATGAAAACGAAAAGGAAATTAATACTGAGCATCAGGAAAAGACAGCTAAAATTCCTGGAACATGCAATGAGGAACGAGGGTTTGGAGAACCTGATACTAACAGGACAGATAGAGGGAAAACTGACAGAGGAAAGCAGCGGATAACATATTTGAAGGTCCTGAGCAGGTGGATGACAGAACAGAGATTGCGTGGTGTAACAGAAGAAAGCGTGCAAAGAACCACCAGGGATAGGGAGACATGGAAATCCATGATCACCTACGTCCTGAAAGGACAGGGCACATAGAAAAAAGAAGAAGAAGAAGAAAAAGAAGAAGAAGAAAAATGAAAATGATCTTGTTATATTCAATATTCACTTACACGCAAATATCTATAGACAGGTATAAATCTACCTCTTCCCCCTCAGCTATGGGATAAGTAGTAAAGAGTGTATCAGTAAATCATTATTCTTTCTTCCCAAAAAGGTTCTTACAATCTAGTAATATATCCAGAGTGTAAATTATCGGCCGTAAAAAAAAAAAAAAAAAAAAAACAAAACAAAAAACAAAAACCAGTAACTCCATAGACAGGGTATTATCAGAAATTGTAAAAATGTAAGCAACTTGCATAGGGTATATCATAGAAAAGGGTATATCATAGAAAAAGGTATATCATAGTGTATATCATACGAACATTCAAAACGCAAATTTGCTCGATGCTGTATAATCAAGTATAAATATTGTAGAATGGAAAACCTCCTGAAAAAATGCTTTTGCGCGTGTCTTCTGTGCGAGATATTTGGCAGAAAACAAGGCTGATACAAAAGCCACAATTTCAGAACAACTTGATACCGTAGCTCAAGATTTTGTGAGAGGAATTTGTGGCTCGTTCAAATTTACCAGACTCAGCCACTCGATAAAACGAATATGAGCGAGAGACGAGTAGAGTCGAGTCTCCGTTTCCGTTCTCGTGCTTTGTGTGTTGAGATTCGCAGTAGTCTCACCGTTTGTGATTGAAAAGAAGACAAGGTACAAGGTGTACTTCAAACATCTGTAACTTTTTGCTACAAATACATTAGTATTTTTGGTTATTATCTTCCAGTCATTTTCACCCTATTCAAGAGCCAATCGAGTGAAAGAATTACAGAGTTCGAGGCACTACCTAAGCAAGGTGGTAACGCCACCTAAAGTGAAAAAGAAGAAACAGACTTTAGATGAAACCGGAAACCCAATCCTCAACAGGGGAAAAATCTTAAGCTGTATAAAAAGAAATCAAGAGAAACTCTGCTTATATAGAAACATTATGTAGCAATATGTTCCAACGGAGTGTTGAAATAAATGCAAAAGTTCCTTCATGATGAGAATAGGTCAGATGAGAGCATGTCGTTTTCAAAGAGACTGTTCTGCATGATATAATCGTTTTAATCGTAAATCTGATTTTTTATATTTGTTTAATTCTAAGAATGAAAACAAAAGAAAATACACTATCCCTTTATGCTCACATAAAGTACAAAACAAGTTATTTAACCGCAAAACTTTTTTGCAATTAAAGAAATGAAAACAGTCAATATTTGGCGTAGAATATTAACCTTATAATAAAAGTCTGTTCTTTGACGATTACCAATTTGACTGAAAAGAAGTTCCCCTATTTGTATTTGTATTTTGGGTTATTATTTTCCAATCATTTTCACTCTCTTCAAGAGCCAATCGAGTTAGAGAATTACAGTGTTCGAGGCAATACCTAAGCAAGGTGGTAACGCCACCAAGACGCAAGGGGCGACCTAAAGTGAAAAAGAAAAAAAAAACTTTCGATGAAACCAGAAACCCAATCCTAAACAAAGGATAAATCCTAAGCTGTATAAAAAGAAAATGGGAGAAATTCTGCTTATATAGTAAACATTATGTAGTAATGTGTGCTTGTGTAGTTTTGAAATGTGCGTTGGGGTGCGGAAATTTGCGGATGTGCGTTGTGGTGCAGTAGATATCGACTCGAAACGACAAATCGGGGTCGAATTCCAATTGAATTCCTTGCATTCACTTACGTACAAATACCCTTGGAAAATGTATTAAACCGTCTCTTCCCCTCAGTTATGGGTTAAATAATAAAACAGATTGGGTTCTATAGCCTTGGCTAGCAACCAGTCTCCTGTAGAAAGCAATAGCAACCTACTGCGGGATAATCTTCAGCCCAGTCAGTCATATCTCATTCGTGACATGATCGCCCAAACCCTGTATCACGTTTGGCACTTAACAGACTGACAATATAATAATTTGAAACATAAATAAAAAATTTTACTGGACATAAATTAAGGGATCGGTTTTTATATTGCTATGAAGTAATAAACTGATCCCCGACTAATTATACTTAATATAATTATGTAATATAATATTTCCCTTCTCCCTAAAGCTATGAGTTAAATGGCAGAACAGATTGGGTTCTATAGCCTATGCTGGCGACGAATCTACCAGAGAAAGCAATGGCATCGGGATAATCTTCTACCCAGTCAATCATGTCTCTTTTGAGACATGATCACCCAAAGCGTGTATAATGTATGGCACTTAACTGACTGAATATAATAGTTGGAAACATAATTAAAGCAAGCACTGGGCACAAAATGGGGGATCTGTTTACTATTGTCACGAAGTAATAAAATGAACCCCCACTAATTATTCTTAATATAATCTATCCCTTCTCTTTCCAGTTATGAGTTTAATGGCAGGGTAGATTGGGTTCTATAGCCTTGACTGGCAACCAGACTACCGCAGAAATTAATGGTAATCTACTGCAGTATAATCTTCTGCCCAGTCAGTCATGTCTCTTTCAAGACTTGATCACCCAAAACATGTATCATGTACGGCACTTAACTAACTGACTGAATATAATAGTTGAAAATATAATTAAAAAATGTACTGGCATAAAGTGGGTGCTCAGTTTTCTATTGTTATAAAGTGATAAACTGCTCCCCCACTAATTATACTTAATATAATATTGTATTATAAATCTCTTCTTCCTGCAGCTATGAGTTAAATGGCAGAACAGATTGGGTGTTATAGCCTATGCTGGCGACGAATCTACCACAGAAAGCAATGGCAACTTACTGCGGGATAATCTTCTGCCCAGTCAATCATGTCTCTTGCGAGACATGATCGCCGAAAGCGTGTATCACGTATGGCACTTAACTGAGTATTGAAATAAAAAACGTTGTTTTATGATGAGATGATGTCGTTGTAGGATGAGAGCATGTCGTTTTGCAAAAACACTGTAGATCACTGGTGCCGCCTAAGCACGAATTTACACGAGATACTAGATTAGCAACTAGGTCCCACCCTTTTACAGTTAAACAAATAAGATGTAACCTAAATTCTACTCCAACAGCTTCTTTTCTCGCGCTTCCCGCCTGTGGAACTCCCTTCCACAAGTCTGCTTTCCCGACAGTTACAATCTGCAGGTGTTTAAATGTAGGGTCAATAGACACCTCCTATCACACTAACTCCCAACTATTCTCACAACACTCTCATCTACCCAACCCTCATTCTCGGTATCCTCACCCGCCTATCACCCACCCTCTGTTATTTCCTATATTTAATCAGCCTTTCTCCACTCTACGTAGCCCCCTGCACAGTAGTGGCAGTGACATGCCTTGCTCGGGGTGAAACGCTTATAAAAAAAAAAACAAAAAAAAAAACTGCACGATACAATGGTTTTAATCGTAAATTTCTTAGAAACTCACATCATAATGGACACAATATTGTCTTTCATATCATATTAACACTTATGTACGTACCTGTGGAGATTAATGGGTATATCTGGATACGTGGACACTATTGAGAGTGTAGTGTGTTTTTCTTAACTCTACCAGTTTCTTGCTATCAGTGTTTATTTACTTCCCGCGCCTTGCGAGGCTTGTATTCGATATTATAAATATTACTACTTATTTCCAACCTCTGTTTTTGATTATTACTCACGAAATAACCTTTCAGTTACATTTTGGCGACGAAGATTGTCAGAGATTTATAAATATTTGACGAGACGCTAAGGATATCGAAGTATGTGGTGTGTCGCACATTAAATAAGTGCGACAAAAAATAAGGTGAAAAAGAAAGACATTTTCTTAACCTCTGCTATGCATGGGGAGAAAGATATTTTATAGTGTTTGTCCATTCAAAAATAAGGAATGTTTTCGTTGTAAAAGAAAAGGTAATAAAAAACTCACTTCTTCTATGTGCCCTATCCTTTCAGGACGTAGGCGATCGTGGCTTTCACGTCTCCCTATCGCTGGTGGCTCTTAATATGTTTTCTCCTGTTACTCCATATAACACCCCGTTCCGTCATCCACCTAATCAAGCCCTTCAAATATGTTATCCGCTGTCTTCCTTTTTCCTTCTATCTGGCCTGTCAGTATCAGGTTCTCCAAGCCCTTCTTCCTCATTACATGTCCCAGGAACTTCAGTTGTCTCTTCTTGATGGTTGCTATTCGTTTCCTTTTCAATGCCATCATGAGTAATCACGTTAACGTAACTAACACAAATGAATCTTCAGGTCGGAATACAGGAAAATATAAGGTAAACATCCTGAACAAAAATACCAAATTGCAATTGAATAACAGATGCAATTTAAGTATAATTGAAGTGTAGGGAGCTGGTTAATATTTCATTTGTTCGGCCTTGTGTCAGACTTAACCGAACTCCCTACAGCTTACAAGGTTTATGCAGAGTTGTTTTTTCATCAGAAGGTTTGTCGTCGGCAGGTTGGAATATGTAGAATTAGTGCAGAAGAGTGGAATAATAAAATATACACTTTGAATGTAAAATAGAAATTTATTAAAAGAAGGAATGATAAGAGTTGTAGAAATTAATGTTCAACTATAAACCTGAGTAAGAAGTTATAAGTAGACTTCGCGTTCAATGGTTGCAGCAGTAATTGTTGAGATAGAGGAGAAAGAGAGAGTTGGGACAATGTCCGGGTCACTTGAAGTTGAGAGTTACATCTTTGATGTGTGTCAGCTAACCGCCTCCTCTGAACTGACCGCTGTGACCGGTTAAAGACCATCCTTAAATATTCAATCCACGTGGAGTGGGTCAGAAACGATTTCTTCTTTAGTTATAGAAAAACCGATTCTCTGACGTATTTTGAATTTTGCGATTTCATGACCAATCAGGATCCAGAGATCCGCTACAAGTCCGTAAAAGGAATTTGATATTTATTTATTTTTGGTTTACTTCCGGAACTTCTGCAAGGAGCCCAGATGCGCAAAGACCAGTTTTGGTCATTTGCTTTCTGGATCTGTGGGGGCAAACATCCGGCGCCTTGCTTGCACGGTATCACCACATAATAAATGAATATACATAGAGGAAAGTTGGCAAATAACGTTAATTGTTAACAAAAAAAAGGTCGTAACGTTACAGGAAAAAAATTCGAAGGAGAGTTTATTAAAAATGCGACTTTAACCAAAAAAAAAAAAAATAAAATAAAATAAAAATAATAATAAAAGATAAAAAAACGTTAATGTTAAGGCTGTATATAACGAAAAAACAAATAACGTTTTTTGTGACGAATTGGATAGACTTTAAATTATGAAACCGTCCATTTAGTTCGTTTTATCAATGGGTTTAAAATTCTACCAACAAAAAAGAAAAAACTTAAAGCTAAATTCTTGGAGTATTTCCTAGTGGTCTAGGTAGATGTAATAAATTGAAAGCAAAATTCGAGCTGAAAGAAAACGTACAATCAGTTTTTGAAAATAAAACAAATGTACACTTTACATCAATAAAACAAAAAATGATGAGCTTGACAGACTCAAAAAAATGGGCGTTTTCTTCAAAGTCGACTATAGCAACTGGCTTTTACTTCTTCTTCTTCTATGTGTCCTGTCATTTCAGGATGTAGGCGATCATATCTTTCCACGTCTCCCTATCCATGGTGACTCTTAGGATGCCTTCTTCTGTTACACAATGCAACCCTCATTCCATCATCCACTGATTAGATCCTTCAAATATGTTATCCGCTGCTTTCCCCCTGTCTCTTTTCCCTTCTATCTGGCCAGTTAGTATCAGGCTCTCCAAGCCTTCCTTCCTCATTTCATGCCCCAGGAACTTCAGCTGTCACTTCCTGATGCTCAGTATTAATTTCCTTTTCGTTTCCATCATTTCCAAAACCTCATCATTGCTCACATGCTCGATCCATGATATTCGCAGCATCCTTCTTAAATACCACATTTAAGTTGCTTCAAATTTTTCCTTCATCTTTGATGATATTGTCCAACATTCACTGCCATATTGTAGAACCGACATCACGTAGCAATCCACTACTCTCTTCTTTGTTTCTAAAAAAGTAGTAAGAGATAGGTTTTTGTGCAACTTTTCCACGAATTTGAACGATGCCCTAAAAAGCTATCATTACCCACTTCCGGGGGCCGGAAGAGTTTGTTTCGCAACTTAGCAAAGGTCGGATATTTGCGATAATCGACCTAGGCGAAGCATATCTTCAGGTTCAAGTGGATGACGAATGTTCAAGATTACTGACCATAAATACACATTGAGGATTCTATAAATTCAATCGTTTGCCGTTCGGCATAATGGTTGCACCTGATATTTTTCAGCAAGTCATGGACTTGACTGTGCAGTCACATATCTTGACGATATTTTGCAGAAATAAGGAAAATTTTTTTGAAAGTTCCAAAAAAAATTCAAGGCTATGAATTGAAGCTGAGGGTCGAAAAGGGTGAATTCTTTATGAACAAATTTAAATATTTGGAAGAAATAGCTGACAAGAATGACAAGAAATCAGATCCAACACGAGCTGGTGCTATAAAAGAGATTCCGGTTCCTAAAAATATCAGTTTCCAAAGTTTCCTGGGATTACAAAGTTATTATAATGTGTCACATTTGCATTGTTTGCGAAATTTGTTAAATGAAGTATTGAAGAAAAACTCTAAATGAGTCTAGACGACTGAGTGCCAGGAATCATTCGAAAATTTAAAGAAATACTAAAGGCAGATTCGTTTTTGGCACATTATGATCCAAAACATCTTAGTAAGTGACTCTAGTGCATACGGTGTAGGAGTCTGCATAATGCATTAACTCGAAGACGGCTCAATGAAAACTATTGCACACGCATCCAGGACGCTTCTTCTAGCTTAGCAAATTTTTCTGTGATAGAAAAGAAGTTTAGAGATTGTCTTTGCCCTTAAAGAAACTAATAGATTCCTTCACGGGAGAAGATTTAACTTACAAACGGATCACAAACAGTTTCTAGATATTTATGGCTTCAAAAAAGAATTACCAACTCATACAACTAATGGGATACAGCGATAGGGAACTAGTCTACTAAATTACGATTCTAGAATAGATGTCTTCCCGTCGAGTGAGTTAAGTCACGCAAACGGATTGTCCAGACTTATTCAAAAATAAAATAAAATAATGAACTCTTATAAAACACGGTTATTGCTTCTCTACAAATGGAGATTAAAATAAAAAAAAGGTACTGTGCAGTACTGTGCGGAAACTACAGGTGACTTTTTAAGTAAATAATACGAAAGCGTTGGATAAAAAGTTCATGATAGAAATAAAGGAATACCTTCAAGACAGGAGTAAAACCAAGTCTGGGGTTGATTCAATATATGATGACGTTATCATGTATAGCGGAATTAATCCAAAGACCAGATAGCAAGGAGTTCAAACTCTAAGCCCGGTAGTGCAACATAAAATCATGGTTCATTTTTCTTTCTCTTTTTCTTCATCATTTTTCTTTCAATATACTTCTTTCCTTTCTTCTTCTATATTTCATTTTCTTTATCATCGTCATTTTTTCTCCATTTCTCCTTTTTTCTTTCATCTTTCTATTTTATGTACTTGTTATAATTATTTGCGTTTTCTTCCTTTCCTTCTTTCTTCATCATTTTTCTTAACTTTCTTCTATTTTTGTTTCTTCTTTTCTTCTTCCTTCATTATTTTCTTATTTCCTTGTAGTTTTTCTTTTCTTTTTTTGTTATTTTCCTTTTTCCTTTTTCTTCTTCAAATGATTTTCATTTGTTACATTTTTTTCCGTCAATACATTTTCATTTATATCTATTTTCCATTTCTTCTGAAAAATTTTTTTTCATTTATTTTCTTCCCATTTCTTCTTCAAATTTTATTTTTCCTTTTTTATTCTATAACTGCGTTTTTCTGTTTTATCCTTTTTCTTTCTTCAAATACTTCAATACATTTTCTTTCGCTTTTTCGTTTGCAATTTTCATTCAATATACATATTTCCTTTCTTCTTCTTCTTGTATGAGTTTTCTTTTTCATTCCTATTTTCATTATAATTCATTTTTCTATTTTTTCTTCTTTTCATTTTTATATCATATTCTGTAACATGTATTCATTTTCGTTTTTATCTTCTTTTTTCTTAACTTTTTCCTTCTTCATCGACACACACGTTTCAGTACAAAATACGTCATTGCCGCAGTGACAGCAGCTTGCTTAAAAACTTTCGGAGGGATCCCCCCACCTACCATATAGGCGTCCTTCGTCAGTTTGATCACAAACGGCGTAAATCTATTGCTAGCTAATCTCATTTCCTTCTTTGCAACTCTTGCAGCTGACGTGCGCCTCCGAGATCATTCAGTCAAGATCTTTGCGGATCCACTGCCTCTGTTAACCTGAAGACGAAGCTGGCGAACATGCGGCTCCGTTCCTTGACGATACCAAGATGTTCGACTTGAACTAAGAATAAATTCCTACATTTATCATTTGCCTTGATTCTCATAACTGACCCGAACAATCCAACCCCAGCTCAGATCAAAATTGAGGAACGACCGGTTATTGAGAAATTTTAACTTGAATATAAACCAAAAATTGAAAGAATTCAAGTCATTTTGTAAAATGTTTTTGGTAGAGCATACAACAATTGTCCGCTACCATCCTTGAAGCAACGGACAAACAGAGCGTTTCGGGGATAATTTCAAAAAGGCTCTAGAAAGTCAACAGTGGATCCACAGATGCAGAATTACAGCAATGTTTTGCATGTGTTTAGATTTACACTGAATAAAATACACCTTCGGTCATGAAGTTGGCGGAAATTATGATTCCTCGTAAAATACAATCAGTATTTAAGAAACTAATACCTAATAGAAAAAAAACATGATAATAGGGTACAAAAAACTGAAAAAGATAAGATGTATCAAACAGATGTATCAAACAGATAAAACATACTAGAAAGTCTGAACTATCGTCTGAATAATTGGAAGGACAGTACATTTGGTCAAATTTCCATAAATAGTGCACAAAAGGTACATTCTACTTCTTTTATGTGCCATATCCTTTCAAGATATAGGCGATCATGGCTTTCCACATTTCCCTGTCACTCCTATCACGCTTTCTCCTGTTACACAAGGCAACCCTCTTTCCGTCATCCACCTGATCAGGTCCTTCAAATATGTTATCCGCTGCTTTCCGCTGTCTCTTTCCCCCTCTATTTGGCCTGTTAGTATCAGGTTCTCCAAGCCCTCCTTCCTCATTCCATGTCCCAGGAAATTGTTGTCATGTTGTCTCTTCCTGATGCTCAGTATTAATTTCCTTTTCGTTTCCATCCTTTCCAAAACCTCGTCATTGCTCACATGCTCGGTCCATGATATCCGCAGTATCCTTCTGTAGAACCACATTTCAGCTACTCAAGTTTTTCCTTCATCTTCGAAGATATTGTCAAACATTCACTGACAGTAATCAACTCAAAAGTATATATAAAGTGAAAGAGAACAATACTCTAGACGAGGTTGAATCTATGGAGCTTCTTTGTGATACACACGCAGAGCCTCTGGAACGAGAAATAGAAGTCCAGAAAAGACGTCAGTCAGTCAGTTAAGTGCCATACATGAAACACGCTTGGGCGATCATGTCTCGAAAGAGACATGACTCACTGGACAGAAGATTATCCCGCAGTAGATTGCCATTGCTTTCTGCAGAAGACTGATTGCCAGCCAAGGCTATAGAACACAATTTGTCCTGTTATTTGATTCATAGCTAGAGGGGGAAGAGATGCATTATATTATGAAGTAGTAATTAGTCGGGGATCAGTTTATTACTTCATAACAATATAAATCTGATAGCCCACTTTATGCCCAGTACAAGTTTTAATTATGTTTCCAACTATAATATTCAGTCAGTTAAGTGCCATACGTGAAACATGCTTAGGCGATCATGTCTCGAAAGAGACATGTCTGACTGAGCAGAAGATTATCCCGCAGTAGGTTGCCATTGATCTCTGCGTTAGACTAGTTGCCAGCCAAGGCTATAGAACCCAATCTGTTCTGTTATTTAACCCATAACTGGAAGAAAGAGACGGATTAATACCTTTCCTAAGGGTATTTGCGCGTAAGTGAAAGTGAGTCAAAAAAGAAGCGTTACGGAAGAGATTGACATTAGGCCTAAAAGAAAAAAATATTGACTCTATGCAGAGCAAGTCTAAACATGGGGGAATTATGTACGTATCTATGGACAGTAATGGGTATGCTCTAATAGTTCTATAATACGTGGACATTATTGAAAGCGTGGTGTTTTTTCTTACTGTCTAGCACTTCTAGACTTGGCAGACCGCCTGCAGTCTCTCTCCCACCGGCGCGACGTGGCTTCCTTGTGTCTCTTCTATAAATACTTTCACGGCTTCTGCTCCGATGAACTTAGATCACGAGTGCCCCCTAAATACGAATTTGAACAAGATACTAGATTAGCAACTTGATCCCACCCTTTTACAGTGAAACCGATAAAATGCAGCCGTAACTTCTACTCCAACAGTTTCTTTCCTCGCACTTCCCGACTGTGGAATTCTCTTCCAAACAATTGCTTCCCCGACGGCTACAATCTCCAGGAGTTTAAATGTAAGGTCAATAGACACCTCCTAACACACTAACCTGCTCCCATTCTATCAAACACTCTTCCCATCTGCCTAACCCTCATTCTCGCTATCCTTACTCATCTGTCACCTTCCTCCTGACATTTCCTATGTCTAACCACTCCTTCTCTTTACCTTCCCCTATGTAACCCCATGCGCAATAGTGGCAGTGGAATGCCTTGCTTGGGCTGAGATGATTAAAAAAAAAACAAAAAAAACTTCTCTACTAGCAGTGGTTATTTACTTCAGGCAACTTGCGAGCCTTGCGTTTCATGATGATATAAATTTTACTATTTATTTCCAACCTTAGTTTGGGTTATTACTCACGCAGTAACCTTTTTGGTTACAACATTAGAGGTTAATATCAGGCAGAAAGAAATATCTCAAATGGAAATCGGCTTTGTTAAAATTAAGAATACATTCTTTGCTTCATTTAATAACAGACTGTAGGTCGTTCTTTAGCTCAGCCATCAATTTGTCCTTGTCGAACATAGTAAGGAAACGAATGAATGTTCTCAACATAAATATCACGTTAGTTAATGGAAATTAAAAACAGAGTCAAACCAAGGATAGATCCCTGGGGGGGGGGATAACTTTATTAGGGAAGAAGGATCTAGAAGAGTGGGCGTTCAGGATAACTTCATTTCATGATTTGATAAGTAAGAGTGAATCAATTGAAAAATTCCTTCGGAGGTGCTTTAACTTTTTCAACTTCTTGTTGGTTGTTTGTTTTGTTTTTATGGCATATCAACACCTCGGCGGGTCATTTATTGCCAACTAAATTTTTATTTATTTATTGCTGGTAATACCTTTTTCTTTCAACAATTTATTGTTGTTTTTATATAAATTTTGTGTCTAGTAATACTTTTTTCTTTTCGAATATCAAGATTCATTGGGATTTGTTTTTAAGCAGGGTCCCCAAGTCTTACCCTTTTATTTAACCCATAACTGGAGGGAAAGGACGGATTAATACCTTTCCCAAGGATACCAGGGCTTAAGTGAATGCAGGGTATTCAACTGGAATTCGAACTCTGCTCACCGATTTGTCTTTCCGAGCTGATATCTACTGCACCACAACGCACATCCGTCACTAAGCGCTTACAGCACCTGGTATTCCCAAGCGGTTACCAATCTAAGTACTGACCAGGCTCTACGTTGCTTAACTTCACTGATCGATCGAGAACCGGTGTATTCAACGTGATATGGCCGTAAGCCTTTTCACCTTGTGATGTACGTTGTGGTGTAGTGGATAGCCACTCGGAACGAGACATCTTGGAGCCGAGATCGAATTCCAGTTGAATTCCTTGCATTCAGTTACGAACAAATACCCTTGAGAAAGGTATTAATCCGTCTCTTCCATTCATTAATGGGTTAAATAACATGACAGATTGGGTTTTATAGCCTTGGCTGGTAACCAGTCTACCACAGAAATTAATGGCAACCTACTGCGGGATAATCTTCTGCCCAGTCAGTCATATCTCTTTTTGATCGTCCAAGGGTGTATCACGTATGGCACTTAACTGACTGACTGAATATAATAGTTGCAAACATAATTAAAACTTATACTGGGCATAAATTGGGGGATCGGTTTTCTATTGCTGTGAAGTAATAATGATCCTCCACTAATTATAATTAATATAATAATGTAATATAATCTATCTCTTCTCCCTCCAGCTATGAGTTAAATGGCAGGACAGCTTGGGTTCTATAACCTTGGCTGGCAACCAGTCTACTGCAGAAATCAATGGTAACCTACTGTGAGACAATCTTCTGCCCAGTCAGTCATGTCTCTTTCGAGACATGATTGCTCAAAGCGTGTATCACGTATGGCACTTAACTGACTGATTGACTGACTGACTGAGAGAAGAAAACCAGCAAGCCAAACCCTGTGGAGAGCTTTCGAAATGACCAAAGGAAGACCTCAAAAATTAACTATTTCAGTACAGCAAAAACGATAGCTAACCATGAAAATCTATGGTCCTTTTCGGAATCAGCCTCCATCAAATTAGCTAAAGAACGCGTTTTGTTTCATGGCGCCAAAAATCGTGTTCACCAGTTTTATTAATTTTGACTAGTTAAAAATGATTGATGTTTCAATTAAGTAAATACCTGAAAAATTATTGATGGTACGTTATTTTGTTGAGATATTTTTTCTTCAGAGTCATGAAAAGACATGAGCTATGTATCCAGATGTTTATGAGACAGAGGGGATATATAGATTAAAAAGAGTCGAGCGTTGCATGCACATATCTGAAACTAAATTAACAGCCAAAGACGATGCAATAAAGAATTATCTGAATTTGCGAGATATACTACATGAATATATATATATATATATATATATATATATATATATATATATATATTTATGCGATATATACTATGTGAAAAAGAAATTAGCCAGTATTTTTTTTTCTGTACATATGCGTGTAAAGTTTTATTGCTTTTAGGAGTGTAAATATGTTTCCAAGTACCAGTGGGATTTGCAAAGGGACGAATTTGAATAAATAAAAGATTAAACGTAAATGATGAGGTAGTTGGCTTCATTTAATTGGGGCAGGGGTATTTTTTATAGAATTATTTATTATCTGTGTTTTTTTATTATTAATAATTTTTGAACATCTGAGCTCGCCGTCGGTATCATGTATTTCGCTATCTAATGTTCTCAATTTTTCTTAAATACACAAACATACAAAATACAGCCACACCCACACACAAATATACAGGGTAGATCAAAATACTTTTGGGCGGTTTCCTCACATTAAAATAAAGAACAAAAGGGTGCGAGTGTAGAAAGGGGTATATAAAATAAAATTCAAGATAAATTAAATAAATAATAAATAGAGATCTAGATGGTGGATGATAGATTTTAAATCGAAATAAATAAATAAATAAATAAATAAAGAAAGAAAGAAAGAAAGAAAGCAAAGAACGAAACAAAAAAAAAAGAAGAAAAGAAAGAAAGGAAAAAAGTAATGAATGTCTAAAATAAAAAAATGCAAAGAAAGAAAGAAAGAAAAAAAGAAAGGAAGCAACGAAGGAACGTAGGAAGATAAAAAGAAAGATATAAAATAAAAAAGAAAGGAAAGAAGGTAGAAAGGAAAAGGAAAGAAAGAAAGAAAGAAAGGAACGAAGGAACGTAGGAAGATAAAAAGAAAGATATAAAATAAAAAAGAAAGGAAAGAAGGTAGAAAGGAAAAGGAAAGAAAGAAAGAAAGGAACGAAGGAACGTAGGAAGATAAAAAGAAAGATATAAAATAAAAAAGAAAGGAAAGAAGGTAGAAAGGAAAAGGAAAGAAAGAAAGAAAGAAAGGAACGAAGGAACGTAGGAAGATAAAAAGAAAGATATAAAATTAAAAGAAAGGAAAGAAGGTAGAAAGAGAAAGGAAAGAAAGAAAGAAAGAAAGGTAGGAACGAAGGAACGTAGGAAGATAAATAGAAAGATATAAAATAAAAAAGAAAGGAAAGAAGGTAGAAAGAGAAAGGAAAGACAGAAGAAAGAAAAAAACGAAAGCGAGAAAGAACGAATGAAAGAAAAGAAAGAATGGAGAAAGAAAAAGAAAGACAATAAAAAGTGGGGTTTGTAAAAAGACATTGGAAGTAAGAAATACAAACTGAAAAAGATAAGCAAAATAATCGAGAAGTTAATGACACCACGAAAACAAATGCAAAAAATATCGGTTAAATTAATTTTCTGTATGTCAAGAAAGCTTTAAAAACGTGAATGTGCGTATTTCGACAAAGTCACATCCCTTTCTTTGATAATAATAATAATGATAACAATAATAATAATGCTCTTGATATCTATATGTCCTATGCAATTGTTAAAATAAGGTCCACAGCTACCTCTTACATTAAGATTATCAATCTTCGGTTGATATTTGTCGAAGGCCCAAAACAATTTATCTTGTTGACCTAACCGAAGGCTCGAGACCAAAATAGCCGGGTGCGTATTTGATGGTCAGCTCCATTCCACTTTTGTCATCCTATCCCGCATCCACAGCCCTTTGCACGCACCTTTTTAGAAATCTGTCTTCGAAGGCAAGACAACAGAGAGGGGAATAAAATAGCCACCCATATTTAACCCATTACCTTGAACCGCACCCTACACTGCCCCGGTCTAAACTCACTGGGCTGGATCTTCACGTTTAAATTTCCCAATACTCAGTCGTTCCTCAATTTTGATCTGAGCTGGGGTTGGATTGTTCGGGTCAGTTATGAGAATCAAGGCAAATGATAAATGTAGGAATTTATTCTTAGTTCAAGTCGAACATCTTGGTATCGTCAAGGAACGAAGCCGCATGTTCGCCAGCTTCGTCTTCAGGTTAACAGAGGCAGTGGATCCGCAAAGATCTTGACTGAATGATCTCGGAGGCACACGTCAGCTGCAAGAGTTGCAAAGAAGGAAATGAGATTAGCTAGCAATAGATTTACGCCGTTTGTGATCAAACTGACGAAGGACGCCTATATGGTAGGTGGGGGGGATCCCTCCGAAAGTTTTTAAGCAAGCTGCTGTCACTGCGGCAATGACGTATTTTGTACTGAAACGTGTGTGTCGATGAAAAAGGAAAAAAGTTAAGAAAAAAGAAGATAAAAACGAAAATGAATACATGTTACAGAATATGATATAAAAATGAAAAGAAGAAAAAATAGAAAAATGAATTATAATGAAAATAGGAATGAAAAAGAAAACTCATACAAGAAGAAGAAGAAAGGAAATATGTATATTGAATGAAAATTGCAAACGAAAAAGAGAAAGAAAATGTATTGAAGTATTTGAAGAAAGAAAAAGGATAAAACAGAAAAACGCAGTAATAGAATAAAAAAGGAAAAATAAAATTTGAAGAAGAAATGGGAAGAAAATAAATGAAAGAAAATTATTTCAGAAGAAATGGAAAATAGATAAAAGTGAAAATGTATTGACGGAAAAAAATGAAGCAAATGAAAATCCTTTGAAGAAGAAAAATGAAAAAGGGAAATGACAAAAAAAAAAGAAAAACTAAAAAACAAAAAATAATTGAAGTAAGAAAAAAAGGAGTTTCGAAAGTTAAGAAAAATGATGAAGAAAGAAGGAAAGGAAGAAAACATAAATAAACCAGTAAATAAAATAGAAAGAAAAAAGAAAAAAATGGAGAAAAATTCAGGATGATAAAAAAGAAGGAAAAATAGAAAACAAACGAAAAAAAGAAATAATTACTAAAAGGAAAATTAAACTTTATACATCTTTTATTCTACTCTATAAATTTCATTTGTCTCTTTCTGATTGCTAACAACAATTTTTATTCATTTTCTTTATGAGCATGAAGGACATATATCTGTTATTAGCGTGGGAATTGTCAGTCAGTTAATTGCCATACGTGATACACGCTTGGGCGATCATGTCTCGAAAGAGAAATGACTGACTGGGTATAAGATTATCCTGCAGTAGGTTGCCATTAATTTTTTCAGTAGACTAGTTGTCTGCCAAGGTTATAGAACCCAATCACTCCTGACATTTGACTCATAACTGGAGAGAGAAAAGCTAGATTCTATTACATTATATATTAAGTATACTTAGTGAGGGATCAGTTTATTACTTCATAACAATATAAAACAGATCCCCCACTTTGTGACCAGTTAAAATTTTCAATTATGTTTCCAACTATTATATTCAGTCAGTCAGTTAATTGTCATACATGATACACGCTTGGGCGATCATGTCTCGAAAGAGAAATGACTGACTGGGTATAAGATTATCCTGCAGTAGGTTGCCATTAATTTTTTCAGTAGACTAGTTGTCTGCCAAGGTTATAGAACCCAATCACTCCTGACATTTGACTCATAACTGGAGAGAGAAAAGCTAGATTCTATTACACTATTATATTAAGTATACTTAGTGGGGGATCATTTTATTACTTCATAACAATAGAAAACCGATCCCCCACTTTGTGCCCAGTAAAAATTTTCAATTATGTTTCCAACTATTATATTCAGTCAGTCAGTTAAGTGCCATACATGATACACGCTTGGGCGATCATGTCTCGAAAGAGACTTGACTGACTGGGTAGAAGATTATCCTGCAGTAAGTTGCCATTATTTTTTTTCAGTAGACTCGTTGTCAGCCAAGGTTATAGAACCCAATCTGTCTTGACATTTAACTCATAACTGGAGAGAGAAAAGCTAGATTCTATTACAATATTGTTAAGTATAATTAGTGGGGGATCATTTTATTACTTCATAACAATAGAAAAACTATCCCTCACTTTGTGCCCAGTAAAAGTTTTAATTATGTTTTTAACTATTATATTCAGTCAGTCACTTAAGTGCCATACGTGATACACGCTTGGGCGATCATGTCTCGAAAGAGACTTGACTGGCTGGGTAGAAGATTATCCCGCAGTATGTTGTTATTACTTTCTTCAGTAGACTGGTAGTCTGTCCTGCCATTTAACTCATAGCTGGAGAGAGAAGAGATAGATTATATTACATTATTATAACTAGTGGGGGATCAGTTTATTACTTCATAACAATAGAAAACCGATTCCCTAGTTTATGCCCAGTACTAGTTTTAAATTATGTTTCCAACTATTATATTCAAACAGTCAGTTAATTGCTATACGTGATACATGCATTGGGCGATCATATCTCCAAAGAGACAAAATTGAAAGGGCAGAAGATTATCCCGCAGTAGGTTGCCAGTGCTTTCTGCGGTAGACAGGTTGCCAGTCATAGCTATAGAACCCAATCTGTCCTGTTATTTAACCCATAACTGGAGGGAAGACACGGATTTATACCTTTCTCAAGGGTATTTGCGCCTGAATGCAATTGGTATTCGAACTCGGCTCTCCGATTTCTCGTTCCGAGCCAATATCCACTGCAACACAACGCACATTTTGGGAATTGTAATTAGAGAAATTCGAATTATTGTCTCTTCCCTTGCGTACATGTTCCGAATGTTTTTTTTAAAGTCGCAGATAAAGCAATGTGGAACTACTCCATTATATTTCCGTATAAGTTATGACAACTCAAAGAATAAAGAATGGAATATGTTGAGACTCAAATTGCTTAAGTTTGTAGCGACATTGCATAAAAAAAATCGCAAGATATTTTATCTACAAAGTGACAGAAAAGTATCGCCCTATTTTAAAATACATATATTTATTGATAAACAATAATTTTTACAACAAATGTTTATGAGAGAAGTACGAGGTTGTATTCAAAATTCGATATGGGCACTAGATTTCACTATCAGCTTCTCCAACTGCACAGGTACGTATCAAAGGATTTCACCAAGAACTCTTGTCGTATGTAAGACATAATTTGCTCTTCAAGGTCTTTCAAAGACTTGACTTGATATAGTAGACTTGCTCCTTTAACCAACCCCAAGAAAACGTTCACAGGGTGTTAAGTCAGGAATCCTGGCTGGCCACTCAAAAGTTACTCCACAATCACCCTGTATTTTATACTAAAGCTTGTCTCACTTGAAGTCATTATTTGAATACGATGCAGTTGAATTCGTGACTCTCGGGACGATACTTACTCACATTCATAACCTAAGATTCAGCTTGCATTTTAAATTACTAGGTGTTTGGAAACATTCAGTCTGTAGAAAAACGGAAAGAATAAGCGGGGATCTATAACATACAATTTATTAGATGGAGATCCCTATTTTCTTTTACATATTCCTCTGTTAAATGGAGATTCCTATTCTCTTAAATATATACCCATGTTAAAGAGAGATCGCTATTCTCTAAAACATACACTCTTGTTAAATGGAGACCCCTATTCTCTTTGACATATACCCCTGTTAAATGGAGATCCCTATTCTCTTAAACATATACCCATGTTAAATAGAGATCGCTATTCTCTAAAACATACACCCTTGTTAAATGGAGACCCCTATTCTCTTAAATATATACCCATGTTAAATAGAGATCGCTATTCTCTAAAACATACACCCTTGTTAAATGGAGATCCCTATTCTCTTAAACATATACCCATGTTAAATAGAGATCGCTATTCTCTAAAACATACACCCTTGTTAAATGGAGACCCCTATTCTCTTAAATATATACCCATGTTAAATAGAGATCGCTATTCTCTAAAACATACACCCTTGTTAAATGGAGACCCCTATTCTCTTAAACATATACCCATGTTAAATAGAGATCGCTATCCTCTAAAACATACACCCTTGTTAAATGGAGACCCCTATTCTCTTAAATATATACCCATGTTAAATAGAGATCGCTATTCTCTAAAACATACACCCTTGTTAAATGGAGACCCCTATTCTCTTAAACATATACCCATGTTAAATAGAGATCGCTATTCTCTAAAACATACATCCTTATTAAATGGAGATTCCTATTCTCCTAAACACATACCCATGTTAAATAGAAATCTCTATTTTCGGGCATATATCCCATTGTTTAATGTAAATCTTTATTTTCTTAGTCCATGTTAAATAGCGATCACTATTCTCTTAGATATATCCTTATTAAACGGCCACAAAAAATCATTAAGATCTTTCTCATGCAAATTAACGTTCATTTGAATATAGATACATATTAAAAATACATTTCTTTTCTATCAAACATCGAATGGATCTGAACTGAAATCTTATTTCGTCAAATATATTTTCAGGATAAATTAAACCAAGTTATACACTCATTTACTCGGATTATACTTTTTAAAAATTTAATTTCACTAAATCACTAAGATGCAAAAAGTCAATACTTCTGATAGAATGAGTAAAAAAGGGGCGGACATGAAGAAAACTACCACCACCTTTAAATTTGCTGTTTTTCATTTTTTTTTTTTTTACTTTTATCAGTGGAATCTTATCGATTACACCCTTTACTTTCCGACTGTGAGAGAGAGAGAGAGAGAGAGAGAGAGAGAGAGAGAGAGAGAGAGAGTGAGTGAGGGAGTGCAATAAAATAATGAAGACGAAAACTACCGACTGATATTGCATTTAAACTTTTAAATATTTAAATTTTGGAATGCAAGCAGCCAAAATAGTTCCACTTCTTAGAAGACCGAAAGAAGGAGCTGTTTGCACAGTGTAGTATATAGTACTGAAAAGGAAAGCTGATCAGAATAACTGCCATGTAAATATTTATATAGAACGAATAGAGAAGCTAGGTTAAAGCGGTTGGAACGGGAGTGAAGGCGAGATGCCAGCCCAGGACAAATAACAATGCAGATTCAGAAGTACACTGCTAGGCAATATGAGAAAACTAATATTAAAGAGAGAGGACAATTAGAGAACGAGAATAAAAAAATAAAAATAAAACAGATAAAAAAATAAAAATACAAACAGAAGATAAAGATTGATATCGCATTTATCTTTTTAAAAAATCAAAGGCGACCAGAAAGCAAAAAGAAAATTCCACAAGTAAAAAGTGCGAGAGAAGAAAACCTTAACATAGAACTTACGGTACTCGTTGTGGTAATTATAGTTACAAAAATTCGGAATTGAACCTCTAGCTTTCTTAGATTGTAAAATAATGTTGTATTCGTTATTCCACCTTCGGAATATTACCTGTGTCTTTCATTGACACAGGTCATGTTTATTATTATTATTATTATTATTATTATTATTCGAGCACGGAATTGAACTCACAACCGTTTAGTAACAAAATCCGTTCAAACAAATACCTACGCAATCGATCCTGTATTCAGTAGGAGACTGGTAATATTACTTCTCACCCTCTTTAGATGAACCTGATTATATGACGGTCTTGCTACTATCCCCAACTATCTCAGTCCTATTTCAATTTAGAAGAGAAGCGTTGCTGTTAAGAAGAAACATAAGGCTTTTCTAAGGACGAATGAACTTAAATACTAGTGGTCATCTAAACATAGCTGATGTCACCATAAATTCAGCGTAGAGACGACAAAGAACATCGAATCCACAAACCTTTCAAAGAACAATCAAGGCATCGCGCAAATCAGAAATATTAGATAACAGTGTGAAGGGGTCAACTCATTTAATACTGAACTTTCCCAGCAAAATGAAGTATGTGTGACAGGTGTTGTTTGACAGTCATCCAGCGATTGTCTGCAACATAATTAAGATCAAAGGTGAGACATTGAGTAGTCGAATATCAAAAGTTGGATAATGTTTATAGAAAAATCATGCTAAAAACAAATAATTTTTCAATACATGATCACAGAATTTAATACGTCGGCAGCTCAGATGCAGTCACTTTCTCACCGGTGTGGTGTGGCTTCCCTGTGTCTCTTCTACAGATACTTTCACGGCTTCTGCTCCGGTCCCCCACCCATGTATGAATTTACTTGTGCTACTAGACTAGCATTTAGGTCCCAACCCTTTTACAGTAAAACCAATAAAAATGTAACCAAAACTTTTAATGTAATAGCTTCTTTTCTCGCACTTCCCATCTATGGAACTCCCTTCCGATTACTTGCTTCCCCGATAGCTACAATCTCCAAGAATTTAAATGTAAGGTCAATTGTCATCTCCTATCTCACTGACTTGCATCCTTTCTTTCATGCTCTTTTCTCCATCCACTCCTTTCCCATCACACCAGTATACTCATCCTTCTCTTCCCCACGTCCTGACACCCTCTATAACCTGACTCTCTTTCTCATCACTTTACTCCTATGCAACTCCTCGTGCACCAGTGGCAAACTACCTTGCATGGAGCGATATGCTAAAAGAAAAAAGAAAAATGAAAGAGAAGTAGGACTACTATTAGAAAAAGAGCCGCAGTTATACTGAAACGGAAGTCATTCACGATGGCAATCAGGTCACAAATCACCGAAGAAGAAATAAATAAGTTTTGTAACAATCTAGAATATGCAAAAAAAAAAAAAAAAAAAAAAAGATAAAAACACAAAGGACATAAACAAGCCGCTACAAAGTCTTATTATTATCACGGGCGATCTAAATGCAACGTTGGAAGAAAGTTAGCAGACACGAAAATAAAACTATTGGACCTCCTAGAAAATTAATAAAAGAAAGCTTGTGTAGGGGCCTCGGCTATGCTTGTCAAATTGGCCTTGTGCCAAACACAACCGAAGTCTCTGTTGTGGAGTTATTTTCGCAGTGGAGGCTAGTATTTGTGCTAAAGTCGGTCCTAATAGGTTCGACGTACAAAACATTAGGAACTTGATATAATATGTATTACGCAGTGTCATCTTGCCAGGTCACTGACTACTTTCATATTCCAATAACTCTCAACTACTATCGTCTAATATCGACTGACCCCCTCTTACTTCTTCTTCTTCTATGTGCCCTGTCCCTTCAGGACGTAGGCGATCATGGATCTCCACGTCTCCCTATCCCTTGTGGCTCTTAGTATGTTTGCTCCTGTTGCTCCTGGCAACCCCCGTTCCGTTACCTACTTAAATTAGGTGGAAGAGTCTATTCACTATAAAATAGGTGTATTTTACCATAACATTCCTCACAATTTAAAATATCAGAAGGTTGGATGAATGGTTGGAAAAAATGAAAGTATTTTGTTTGTGAAATAAGTGTAATTTTATCAATAGAACTGAATAATATATTTTAAAAATAAGCAAAATTCTCGAAGAGAAAATGTATGTAGTTAATTATCCCGTATGAGTGAAATGTTCTAATAGAAAAATGCACGTGGTTAAATGTTCAATAGAAATAGTAGTAAGTAGCTAAGTGTCCTGGGGCGTAGACTGATAGTAGCAGAATGTATATATGTAAAAAGATTATGTTCCTTTCCCTTTTTGGTAGGTTGGCGACAGGTTGAGAAAGAATGTGAAAAAAATAAAGAAAAGAAGTTGTAATGAGTGGTCTTTAATTTTCCAAGTCAGTTTAAGATGTCCCGTTGTTTTTTTTTTTTTGTTTTTTTTTGATGGCGTGGAGTAAAAACGAAGAAAGGAATATTGGCAGTAAAGGTAGAATGAATGTATGTCGGTGAGACATGAACTTGGCTTGACGTTTCTTCCTTACAATGTGACGAGAGGCTACAGATACCGCTCCCTTTCGAACTGATTTTGACTTGTCACGAACGTGGTTAAATAGTGGATTTTAGTAATGTGACCGGATCTAGCTTACTTAGCGATAGGTAGCATGCCAAAATGTCTGAAAAAAAAACAGAGCTTAAATTTGGATTTCAGTAAAATGTCCGGCGAAATTTTCTCAACTTTTTTCAGTTGTTCTCTGCACACGGTAAGCATAGTTGAATTTCAGGCTATTTCTCTACTAACTTATTTTATTTTACTCTACGTTTTAGTCTTTTACTTTCTAATTATTTCCGTTACTAACTTAAGTACTTTGCCAGTCCTTCTCGTAGGGTACTTGAACTAGATTGTGTCAAATTGATTTGGTTTTTGACGGTTCGCTTTGACTTATACTAAGTTAAAACTTAGTAACTCTTATTGTTTATTTTATTTAATTCAGTTACAGTAGTTTAGGATTGGAATTTTTTTTTCATCTCTCCTTTTAAAAAAATATTATAGCGTGCTTTTCTCTCGTCCCAATCGCTAAAAAAAAAACCCACAAATGTTCCGACCAGTTGCGTGGCAGTATAAAGATCTGCTGGAGTGACCCAAGCCAGCGAAAAGATGACTCTGCAAAAAGCACAACTTCATTCTTCAGACTACAGGTAATGTATGCTGATCGTAGCTACTACAGACAGGTCGTATAATTTAGACCAGTTAAAGGAATTGCTGTGTGTATTGTATTACATATATTTTATTTCAGAGTGGCTTTTTTTTTTAGTTGGGACGTTAGCATCCCCGTAGGTAAAAAAAAATGTGTAAATCTACAAAGGGCGGAAGAACTCTCAAGGAGTCAACGGCCAGCTAACTAGAGGTGGTGTCTCAATAAATCACCGTGGAGAAGGCAACGGGATACCACTCCACTATCTACCCCCGCTTAATCATGATTACTTACGAAAAATGTATTAAAGTCAACAGCGTGAAGGGGGTTGCTTCCCAAGGAAACAACTCCTCGCTCGGTAAGGACCGGCATAGGCAACAGGTGCCACCTGACCGTCATCCGGCGACTGTTAGCACCAACGGCGTAAAGGGGACATTTTGCTTCAAAATTTGTCCCTCGCCCGGGAAAGAGCGACATGAGCAACAGGTGTCTCTGGACCGTCACCCTGCGACTGTGCGCAACAAAGACAAAACTACTTTCGGGACATGGAACGTCAGGACACTCAACTGTTGACAACTAGAGAATGTTATGCAGGAGATGGACAGACTGAAGATCAACATCCTAAGCATATGCGAAACCAGATGGCCTAATAATGGAGATATCAGCAGCGACACACACAGGATAATTTATGCAGGAGGCAAAAGCAATGAAAAAGGGGTCTGTTTAATTCTAAACAAAGAAGTAAAGGAATGCGTTATGGGATACTGTCATCTTTCAGAGATAGTCCTCTTGGTTAAACTGCGGGGAAGGCCCTTCAATATAGCTATTATGGTAGTGTACGCGCCGACAACTCAAAGTTCGGCGGACGAAATAGAAACTTTTTATTCAATATTGGACAGTGCCAAGGCCCAATGCAAAAGCCAAGAAATTAGGATTATAATGGGAGACTTGAATGCCAAAGTAGGTAAAGATAGGGAAGGGAACACGACCGGCCCCTTTGGAATAGGGGACCGCAACGAACGAGGAGAAAAATGGGTCCAATGGTGCTCAGCCAATGACCAGGTAATTACTAACACTTGGTTTCAAGTTCACCCACGACGACTATGGACATGGAGAAGCCCAGAAGGAGACAGGAAGAACCAAATAGACTACATAACTATAAACAAGAGATTCAGAAACGCAGTGGTCCAATGCAAAACATATCCAGGTGCCGACTGCGGAAGCGACCACGTCCCAGTCATTTGCAAACTAAGGGTGAAACTCCGAAGACTAAAGAAACCCAGCACATCACCAAAGCTGCAATACGACACGCTCGTGAATGACCTCACCCTGCAGAAAGACTACAATGAGAGCGTGAGAAAGAAATATGAAGAACAAATTGGAAAAGGGCACTCAAAATGGTATTCACTAAAGGAAGCGATGGTACCTCAGCGAACAACATAGCCCCAAAGGAAATCAGACGCAGAAGAAAAATTGAGTGGATGACCAAAGAAATTCTCCACATGATGCAAAGGAGACAAAAAATAATGCCAAGACATGGAGCAGAGTACAAGAAACTTCACAGGGAGATAAGAAACAAATGCAGACAAGCGAAAGAGGAATGACTTAACAACAAATGCGCAGAAGTAGAGAGACTAAGCAGTAACAACAAAGTAGAGAGGCATAAAGAGATAAGAGAACTGACAGGACAAAAAAACTGCTCCTCAAAAGGATGCATAAAATCCAAGAAAGGAACAATGATATTAGAGAAAGAGGAAATACTCCAGCGATTGGAAGAATATATAAAGGATCTCTTTTGTGACAAGAGAGAACAACCGAGAATACACAAAGAGATGGATGGACCGGAAATACTGAAATCCGAAGTGGAAGCTGCAATGGCCAAAATGAACAGAAACAAAGCACCTGGTCCAGATGGCATAGTGATAGAGCTGCTGACAGCCTTAGAAGAATATGGCATAGAAAAGATTACCGACATAATAAAGGAAATTTATAGCAGCGGAATAATACCAGACGACCTATGCAAGTCGATATTTATAGCGCTGCCGAAGAAACCTGGTGCAAACGAGTACGAACTACACAGAACTATCAGCTTAATGAGCCACATTACAAAACAGATTGTCAGAATCCTGATGAATAGAGCGAGAAGCAGAATCAGGCTAGAGATAGGGCAGGAACAGTGCGGGTCCGTCAAAGACACTGGAACAAGAAACGCCATATTCATGATTAGGATGCTCTATGAAAGGGCATTACAAATGAAGAAAGACTTGAACCTATGTTTCATTGACTATGCGAAGGCATTCGACAAGATACGACACAAAGAATTGATGGAGATGCTCGGCAGCCTAGACATTTTCGGGAAAGACATCAGAGTAATTAAGAATCTCTACTGGCAGCAAACGGCCTGCATACGGACAGGTAACGATCTCAGTAGATTTACAAAGATAGAAAGAGATCAAGGATGTGTCTTTCCACCGGATTTGTTCAACCTGTACATCGAGAATATTTTGAGGACCCTAGACGACACGCCAGGATTTGCTATGGAGGCCACAACTTGAACAACATAAGGTATGCAGATGATACAGTGCTGATTGCAGACACGGAAAGGAAACTGCAGGAACTCCTACAGAAGGTAGCGGAGGAGAGTGACAAAAAAGGACTCCAAATAAACTCTAAGAAAGCTGAATGCATGGTCATCAGCAAAAGGTGCAACCCAAAATGCCAAATACAGGTGGGGGATAAAGCAGGTGCAAAAATTTAAATATCTAGGAAGTGTTCTAACAGGAGATGGAAAGTGTGACACAGAGATCAGAGGGCGAATTGGCATGGCAAAGGACGCGTTCCAGAAGCTGAGCAAAGTACTAACACACAGGAAAATTTCACTAGAAACAAAGAAAAAAGTGCTTGATTGCTATATGATGTCAGTTCTTCAATACGAAAATGAAGACAAAACTGGAAGCAGCGGAAATGTGGTTCTACAGAAGGATGCTGCGGATATCTTGAACTGAACATGCAAGCAACGATGAGGTGTTGGAAAGAATGACAACAAAAAGGAAATTAATACCGAGCATCAGGAAGAGACAACTGAAGTTCCTGGGACACGCAATGAGGAAGGAGAGTTTGGAGAACCTGATACTGAGTGGCCAGGTAGAGGGAAAGAGAGACAGAGAAAGGCAGCGGATAACATTTGCAGGGTCTGGTCGGGTAGATGACGGAACGGGGGTTACCATGAGTAACAGGAACAAACATGTTGAGGGCCACAAGGGATAGGGAGACGTGAAGGGCCATGATCGCTTACGTCCTGAAGGGACAGGGCACATAGATGAAGAAGAAGACCGGATACGGCGGCATTTTCATTTTCTGGATGTGAAAAAAAAATTGACTGGCGTCATCAGTCAATTTGCTATTTCCAATCCGATCAGCATCCAGAATTTTACTTTTCGCACTGACTTGTGAAATTTGCCTTGGTCTGGGGTTTTCCAAATTTGTTTTGGGCTTTTGGAGCCGATTTTGCGGGTGTGCAATTTTACTTTGCGTGTTTTAGTTAAATGTTGGATGATATATAATTTGTCTCTTATACTTGAATATATGATTAACCATTAATTTTAAAAAGACAAAATATATGGTTGTTAGCAAAACGGCAAAACAAAAAATTGAATGGCAAAATGTAAATGCCAAAATTAGGCAAATGCAAAAAATATAATATCTAGAAAGTTTGTAAACAGACAATAGAAACGTGACACCGAATTTTAAGAGTTCATTCGAATAAAGAAACACTCCTTACAACAGCTGAGCAAAGTAAGAAGAACGTTTTTTTTTTATGAATAAAGAAAAAAGAGTGAGGCGTTATTTAATATAAATCCTCCTCTAGTGAAACGATATCTAGACAATCTTAACGAAGAGGAAGAGGAGACTTAAGTCAACAGAAAGGTGGTTGCACAGTTGCGAATACCATATATGGAACATGTAAGTTAAGGAGAAGTTTAAAGTTAAATGGAAACAAATAAAAGACACGTCTACAGAGAATCGTAAACAGACAGTTGAAACTTCTGTTACAACGAGGGACGAGATTTGGCGAATTAGGTATGCAGATGACATACGAAAGGAAAGAAAAACAAAGAAAGGATCCTGGAACCTACTCGACGAAATTCTCTAAATAGAAAGCAGGACATAAGTTCAGACGGATGGCACAAGAACAAACTTTATTAAGAGCTACATAGGAGAGGTGATTGTGGAGAGACATGATAGTCAGCGTCCTGAATGGACACGGACATTGAAAAAGAATAAGACAGCTCCTCGTGTTACACATGCGCATGAGAAATAATAGCTGTTCCAGAGAGAGAGAGAGAGAAGAGAGAGAGTGAGAGAGAGAGAGTGAATGTGTATGTGTGTGTGTGCATATATATATAATGGAATATATATATATATATATATATATATATATATATATATATATATATATAAAAAACGGACAAGTAAATGCATGAACAGTGAGCTTAAAACCTACGTGTTTTATAACTTTCTTACAATATATATATATATATATATATATATATATATATATATATATATATATATATATAAAACACGTAGGTTTTAAGCTCACTGTTCATGCATTTACTTTTATAAAGAGTGCTCGATACAACGTAGAGTAATCTATTGTAATGCTTGTTAAAATTGTTTATAAAAGCACAGTATCACTGCACACAAAATCTTCACGTTTCGGAGCTACGTGTGCTCCTCATCAGGTGTGTGAGTTGAAATGAAAAATAAATGGTGAAAACGATTTATTTTTTGGTAATATGATATGTAAGTGAATGTGGTGGGAGTGTAGTACGATTTATCCGTCAGTTTGTAGCCATAGTGATAGAGCCTTGGGCTAGGAGAGGTGTGCGGAGTAGCTTAAAAATTGATTGTTTAATTACTTAGTTTTTGGTCATAATAAAATTAAACCAGTGCATATTTGTATTAAAAATTGTTAAATACAAATATATTGTAGAACTTTTGAATATAATTCATTTGTAAACGAGTTATTTTGCGACCTAGACACCACATGGTAGAAAACAAAGTCACATAATTACTTGTTTACAAGTGAATATATATATATATATATATATATATATATATATACAAATTATACTTTACAACATGTACAAACTACAATCTACTACAAAAGTGTACATTTTATTTCGAAAAAGAAAACAAAGAATGGTTTGGACGAGAAAAGTTATGAGAGAAACAGAAAATGAATGACACAGGTTGCTTTACATAATTAAGGGCCAGATCAGATAGAAGATGAAGAATAAGAACAAAAACAAGGAAATTCTAAAATAATAGCATACTGAATTGGGAACTGATGTCCTGAAATGCCACTAAATAAATGGGTTCCTTGTTGTACAAAAAAACGGACAAGTAAAAAACAACAACACATGATTGGAAGAATTCCAACTAAAATGGAAAATCTCTGCATGAAATAGATTACATGCATCCTCTAAATTATATTACAGTTTATGAGATTTGAAAAAGAAATCACTCTACCAGCACTCGAGAGCGAGGGAAAATTTATTCGCCCCCAAATAATTTTACTCGACTGACTCCATTTTCTTAATAGTCACCTTACGTAAACATAGCATGGATTGATGACAAAAAATAAAAAGGTTTAATTAAAAGTTAGAATGAGTTAGAAAAGATTTTAAAATTTTTTGAAAATAATAACAACAGAATTTGATCTTTTCTCTTAATAACAGTTTAAACATTTTGATGATAAAACTTTGTTTTTATTAAGTTTGAGTCATGCTATGCTGTTGTTTTTTTTTGTTTTTTTGTTTTTTGGCAAATGAGTGGAGGTACCTAAATTCGTAGTTTCTTTCTTTTGTTTGACTACATCCTCCATCTCATAGATGAGAAAAAAATAACAAATTAAATTTTATTAACGATTTTCTATAAAAAGATTACTAGTTTAATTTGTTTTTCTGTGCGTGGTTGAAAGAAGCATGTGCATTTTTTGTTTCCTTTCAAATGTGTTTTTACTTTTCGTAAACGGAGAGCAAATATAGATGTTCAGTCAAGGAGAATATTTTTAAAAATCTGTGAACGTTGTGACAGAGATATTTTGGCTCCACTCAGAAAGCGTCAATTAAACGAATGTTTACACTGACCGGGACGATAAAAGGCCATGCTAGATCATTCTAAGTAACTTGTGAATCTTCAATGGCATACCGTTGGGTTGTAAAAGGAATCAGATTTCCTTTTTTTATATTTGCGAGATTTTTAATCGACCATCGGTGAGTAAAGCAATAAACTTGAATCGCCTAATTAAATTTGTAATTGATTAAGTTGATCGGGCAATTAAAAATATCAAAGACTATATATATATATATATATATATATATATATATATTAAGGGAAATGTAAAATAAATTCCAACAATGTGAGATAAAAAATACTTGAGAAACAACAAAATATGGATTTATTGTAGAGCAGCCAATATTATAATGTTTCAGTTGTTATAACCATCATCAAGGCTTATATTATTATTTTAAGCTTTTTGGTGTTACGGTATGTGAATAAATTTAGAAATGTGATAAAAAACTTAAAATGTTTAAGACGGTTAAAAAAATTTAGAAAACTATGATGTGAGTCACAAATTATTTAAAACAGTTTGAACTGGCTTCCCTGTGCCTCTACTATAAATACTTTCATGGCTTCTGCTCCGATGAACTTAGATCACTGGTGCCCCCAGGTATGAATTGGCATGAGATACTAGATTAGCAACTAGGTTTCACACTTTTACAGTGAAACAGATAAGATGTAACTGCAATTTCTACTCCAACAGATTCTTTTCTCGCACTTCCCGCTTGTGGAATTCCCTTCCGTATACTTGCTTCCCCGGCAGCTACAATCTCCAGGAGTTTAAATGTAAAGTCAATAGACACCTGCTAACACACTAACTCGCACCCATTCTCTCAAATACTCTTCCCATCTACGCAACCCTCATCCTCGCTGTCCTTACCCGACTATCACCTTCCTTCTGACATTACCTATATCTAACCACTCTTTCTCATCACTTTCCCTATGTAACCCCTAACCACTGTTTCTCATCACTTTCCTCTATGTAACCCGCTAACCACTCTTTCTCATCACTTTCCCCTATATAACCCCCTAACCACTCTTTCTCATCACTTTCCCCTATGTAACCCCCCAACCACTCTTTCTCATCACTTTCTTCTATGTAACCCCCTAACCACTCTTTCTCATCACTTTCCTCTATGTAACCCCCTAACCACTCTTTCTCATCACTTTCCCCTATGTAACCCCCTAACCACTCTTTCTCATCACTTTCCCCTATGTAACCCCCTAACCACTCTTTCTCATCACTTTCTCCTGTGTAACCCCCTAACCACTCTTTCTCATCACTTTCTCCTATGTAACCCCCTAACCACTCTTTCTCATCACTTTCCTCTATGTAACCCCTGACCACTCTTTCTCATCACTTTCCCCTATGTAACTCCCTAACCACTCTTTCTCATCACTTTCCCCTATGTAACCCCCTAACCACTCTTTCTCATCACTTTCCCCTATGTAACCCCCTAACCACTCTTACTCATCACTTTCCCCTATGTAACCTCCCAACCACTCTTTCTCATCACTTTCCTCTATGTAACCCCCTAACCACTATTTCTCATCACTTTCCCCTATGTAACCCCCTAACCACTATTTCTCATCACTTTCCCCTATGTAACCCCCTAACCACTCTTTCTCATCACTTTCCCCTATGTAACCCCCTAACCACTCTTTCTCATCACTTTCCCCTATGTAACCCCCTAACCACTCTTTCTCATCACTTTCCCCTATGTAACACCCCAATCACTCTTTCTCATCACTTTCCCTTATGTAACCCCAAACGACTCTTTTCATTTTCCCCTATGTAACCCGCTGCGCAATAGTGGCAGTGAAATGCCTTGCTTGGGGTGAAACGATAAAAAAAAAATTTGAAATTTGAAATAGCCGTAGAGATTAAATTAAAATAGTTGACAGGTTTGCGTAAAAAAAAAAAAGTTTCAAGGTCCTTATAGGTTGACAAATTGCTTTCTATCTTCTACTCACTCTCACGGGTTATGGCCAGACTTTCACTATTGAGTCTCTAATTCAATAAAAAGTGCTCGAATGAATTGTATTCGATGGTTCCGCCACTCAGAGCGTTTAAGGCCAGAAATTGCCATACCAAACACATTGTAGCAAATCACCCACATTCCCTCCGTATTCTATGCGTAAGAAATGAATTCCACTTGAGCAGCTTCTTTCAGCACACCACTGTTCCGTGGAAGCGGCACTCAATACAATCTTATCATGTTCAAGGTGAGAGGTACCCCTTATCTTCTCATCATAACCACATAAACTGTTCCTTTCTCTAACCTTTCACATTGATGATCCCCTGGACTTTTTATATATTGAACCTTACTGTAATCTAATCAAGGAATCCGTAACCACTACAAAGCATAGTATTTAGCCACAAAAGAATATTGGAAGCACTATAAGAAAATTTTATTAAGGGAAACAGGAATAAACAACCACATATTAATTGTAAGAAAGAAGAATATATTGTCATCAGTACATATACAACCATAATTTCAAGTTTGTTAACATGTTACATCACAATCTTACAGGAGCGGAATTTTAAAAAACTGAGGAATATGAAACACGGATATACGGAGTTATCTTGCATCTGCAATATTGGCAGAATGACATGAAATATTTCGGTAATTTCTATTAGAATATTTTCCTGCGTCACACTACTTATTCGACAGTATGAGAACATAAATAAATTGAATAAATTTACTCCTTAGAATTTCAAGATAAATTAGTGCAATTTGAGTAAAAATAACTGTTAGGATGAGATGTGCATAATTTTGACGACAATTTATGCATCGCTTGTTTTATATATATATATATATATATATATATATATATATATATATATATATATATATATATATATATATATATATATATATATATATATATGCTCTCATTACGATTGAGCTCTCTGGAGAAGAAAATTTTTTAAAAAGTTTCTACTTCAGCTATATGCGTGACTCTTCAGAAATGAATTGAGTTCTCTCGGGAACTGGCGAGTGTAAACACTATACAACACGTTAAAGTTTCCCTTCTCTGATACCATGCGTCGGTGGCTTAGGAAGTAGAGACTCCGACTGACACCAAATGGGTCGAGTTTCGATCCCGGCCAGAGGCGAGTGGATGCATCTTGCCACACTGGTGAGCTGTGATATAGCGAAACAGGCTTGTATGTGGATGACACACACACACACACACATATATATATATATATATATATATATATAATATGGTTATACAAGTGATTGCTTTTAGCCAGGATTGAAACCTGACCAAATTGACATCAGTTGGCAATTCTACCTCTAAGCTATAGGCAGTCAGTAGAGAAAAGCGGACTTTAGCATGTTACATACAATGTAAACCTACGCCAGTGACTGAGAGTGTGCAAATTTATTAATGAATGAATGACGTATAGATGCCTGAGTAGCTACTGATTTTTCAAAGTCTACCATTCCACCATAATGTTCAATCAGTGTGAGAGAACGTATATATATGTGTGTGTGTGTATAAAGTGAATGAGCAAAGGTGAGTAGAAAGCACATTGTGGAACTTTTTGTGTTGATACAGGATTCATTTCTTGAAGAGATAAGAAAGTAAATCTTGAAACGCTTGTCTCCATTCAGTAGGATCGAAGCGAAAAGGATTTCCCCTGGATAGCGAGATCAGGAAAATGTCGAAAGGATTCGTTTTTGGTCCCGTCCCCCACAGCTGGCCATGCATGCAAATTTATGGCACCTTTCATCCTTGAAATTACTTGCACTTGTTGGAAGTTGACTCTAAATTATGTGCGTAACAAAAAGGAAGGCTGAAAAATATGAGGAATGCTTGGAAGAAATATAGAAAAATGGAAGTGAAGATGATGAAGTAAAACAAAATAGAAAATAAATATTAGCGTTAAAAAAGAAAAATAAACGAAAGAGAAAGAAAAAAGCAAAAGAAATAGAAATGGTAATGAGGAGATGGAAGAGGAAAGGAAGCAGAAAAACAATGGTAAGAATAGAAATGAAGAAACTCTTACACAGAAAAAAAAAGGACGACAGGGAAAAATTACAGGAAAATGTAGAAAAAAATGCTAAAAAAACAAAAATTGATAAAAAAATAAAATAAAATGGAAAGAAAGTGAATTTCTTTTTTTTAATCATATCACCCCGAGCAAGGCGGCAACGCCACTGATGTGCAGGGGGCTACGTAAGAGTGAAAAGATTGGAAAAAAGAAAGCCGGAAACCACATCCTGAACAGGGAACAAGGGATGAGCCTCTACACCTGTACAATAGACGTGGGTGGAGTGTAAACCGGGCAATAGATAGTGTCTGAAAGGCAAGAAAAAGGTAAAAAAAAAAAAATGAAAAATATGGTTGAAAAAATCAAGAGAGGAAATTAATAGAAAAGCGAAAAAAAATCAGTACGAAGAAAATTAAAAAACTACTAAAGTCAATAAAAAGGGAAGGGTTGAAAAATATGAGGAATGCATGGAAAGAATTTAGAAAAATGGAAGTAAAGAAAAATCATAAGAGAAAATTGATAGGAAAGCGAAATAAGAAAAGTATGAAGAAAATAAAAGAACAACTATAAAAAAATTACAGGAAAAGGTAGAAAAAAGTGAAAGAGAAAAACTGATAAAAAATATAAGAAAATTAAAAAAGTGAATATACACTACCGGCCATAATTATTAGGCGACTCTAGTTTTTTTTAGAAAAAAATGATGTATTTCAAACTATTTTTAGTATTTTTTGCCAAGTGGATAATTCTAAATGAATATAGATTGGTTCTTTTGTTATTATTACTTTGCAAAATTTTACAAAGCAGCCGGGAAGCCTTTGCTTCGGCCAGCCAATAAGAAGAAAAGCTTGGGGAAGAGAGCACAAAAACTGGACACCAAAACAATTTATTTGATGCACATGTTATTGTGCAGTAGTAACAAAATAACCATTCTATTTTCATTTAGAATTATCCACTTGGCAATAAATTCTAAAAGTAGTATGAACTACATCATTTTCTTTAAAGAAAATTTGGGTATCCTAAAAATTATGGCCGTAAGTGTATATGTAGGAAGTATTTTAAAGACAGGAAAAAGGTAAAAAGAGAATGAAAGATAGGGTTGAAAAAATCAAGAGAGGAAATTGATAGAAAAGCAAGAGAGAAATCGGATGAAGAAAATCGAAGAACTTAGTTGTTCATCGATTTTCTTCATCCTAGCCCTAACACTAAATCTAACACAAACCCCAAACCTAGCTATAACCCTTAACGCTAACCCTATCCCTAGCCCTAAACATAACCTTCACCCAAAAACTAGCCGTAGCCCGAAAACTAACCCTAATTACAGCCTTAACCTAACCTAAACTTAACCATATACCTAAACCTACACCTAAACCTAACACTAGAACTAACTCTAGCATTAACACTAGCCCAAAATCTAGCCCTATACCTAACCATAATCCTAGCGCTATCTCATACCCTAAAATTAAACCTAACATTAGATCTAACCCTAAAGCTAGGCATAAACATAGACCTAACACTAACCCTGGTCCTAAAACTAGCCATAGCCTTCACCCTAACCTTAGGGCAAAACCTAAAATTACCCCTAGTTCTTAATTTAACCCTAGATCTAACCCAACTTTAACACAAGCTCTAACCCTAACCCTAGCCCTAAACAGTTTTAACACTAAACCTAGCCAAACCCATACCTAGCCATAACCCTAAACCTAACCTTATCCATAGACCCTAACCATCGTCTAAACCCTAATCTTAGCCCTAATCCTAACCCATATCTAACTCCAACCATAGCTCTAACCCTAACCTAAACCCTAGACCTACCCTTAGACCTAAACCTAACCCTAAAACTAACCTTAACACTAGCCCAAACCATAGCCCTAACCCTAACCATAACCCTAGCCTTTCCCTTACTCTAAACCTAGAACTAAACCTAACATTAGATCTAACACTAAACTTAGGCTTAAACATAGTCCTTACTCTAACTCCAGCCCTAACATTAGTCATAGTCATAATCTAGCACTAAACTTAAATTTAACCCTTGTCCTAAACTTAACCCTAAACCAAGCTCTAACCATAGGTCTAACACTAGCCCTAACACTAAACGTAACCCAACCCCCAAATGTAGCACTAACCCCAAACCTAGCCCTGACCTACTCTAACCCTAACCTTAAACCTTACTATGGCTCTAGCCCTAGATCTAACCCTATCCTAACCTAACATTAACCCTAGCACTAGCCCAAACACTAAACCTAACCATAGCCGTAAACCTAGCCTTTAACTTTGCCCTAACCTTATCCCCAAGACTAACATAGCCCTAACCCTAACACTGTCCCTGCACTAGAACTAGCTGCAGGCATAGCCCTAGCCCTAATTCTAACCCTATCACTAACCCTAACGTTAACTATAACACTTTCCCTATCCGTAAACCTAACCCTATCACTAACCCTAGAACTAATCATAATACTAAAACTAATCCTAACACTAGCCCTAGTCTTAACCCTAAACTTCACCCTATCCCTAGCACTAGCCCTAACCCTAATCATAAACAAGACCTAGCCCTAGCCCTAATCCTAACCCTAGCTCTAATCTTAATCCTAGCCCTAGCCCTAACCCTAGCCCAAACCCTAGCTTTAACCCTAAGCCTAACCCTAGCACTAACACTAGACATAGCCTTAATTCTATCCTTAGCCCTAATCCTTATCTTAGTAGTATCCCAAACCTAACACTAAACCTAGCACTAAACTTTAGTTCTAAGACTAGCCCTAACACTAAACCTAACACAAACCGTAACCTTAGCCATAACCCTATCCCTAACCCTAGGCCTAGCCCTAAACCTAACCTTATACCTAACCCAAACCCTATCTCTAACCTAACCCTAATCCTAAACTTAATCCTCGACCTACCCCTACCCCTAACACTAACACTTACCTAAGCCTAACATCAACCCTAGCTCTAATTTAAACCTAGCCCTAACCCTAGCCCTAACCTAAGCTTAATGCTAAACCTTACTCTGGCCCTAGCCCTAGATCCGCGGATTCCTCTCAGTTATGTACATCTTAACCCTAACCCTAACCTAGACCTAGCCCAAACCCAAAACCCAAACCCAAAACCCAAACCCTAAACCTTGCACTGAACCCAACCCTAGCTTTAACCCTAACCGTAGACCTAACCTAACCTGAACCCTAACAGTAAACCTTACTTTATCCCTAGTCCTTTATCTAATCCTAGTCTTAATCCTAACCCTAACACTAACGCGAGACCTAACCCTAACCTTAACCCTAACTCTAACCTAGCACAGACACTAAATCTTAACCCTAGCCCTAAACTTAGCCCTAACCCGAACATTAACCCTAACAATAACCCTATGATTAACCCTACCCCTAGAACTAAACATAACCTTAGCCCTAACCCTAACCCTAATCCTAATCCTAGCCCTAGAACTAACTCTAGCCCTAACACTAGCCTTAACCCGAACTCTAGCCCTCGCTCTAACCCTAGAACTAAACCTAGCATTAGATCTAACCGTAGCCTAAGTTCTAACCTTAGCCCTAACACTAATTCTTACCCAGACCCCAAACCCGGCCCTAACTCTACCTCTAGACCTAACGCTAGCACTAACCCTAGCTCTGACCCTAAACTTGACACTGATACTCCAGACCTATCCCTAATCCAAGACCTATCCCTAGAACTAGCCTTAACTCTAACCCTAACCCTAGCTAAATCCCTAACACTAGCCCTGACACTAATCCTAGCCCTAATATAAACACTAACCTTAAACCCATCCCTAAAAAGCAAACACAAATCCTAGCCCTACCATAACACTAACCCTAACCCTAGCGCTAGCCTTAGCCTTAACACTAACACAACCCTTAAACCTAACTTAAACCCTAAACCTAGCACTAACCTTAGCCCTAGCCGTAAACCTAAACTCAACCCTAGCCCTAACCCTAACCTCATCCCTAGCCTTAACCCAAATCAGTGAATAATCTATTTAATGCTTCTGTTTAACTGGATGGCATCAAAAATACAAAGAAGAAACTTATATAATTCAACCAGGGCAAATCCGCGAGTATTTAATGATTGTGTGACATTGAATGGGAGCAAAAGGGCAATAAGCAAACGCATATATTTTAACCAGTGATCATCCGCGAATGAATTATCTAATGATTGGATGAGAGCAACAAGAAAAAGAAACGTATATAATTCAACGTATATACTTCAATGAGTAAAAAATCCGCGAGTAAATTATCTAATGATTATGTGAGTTTGAATGAGAGTAAAAGAACAAAAAGGAAACCTATACAATTCAACCAGTGAAACCTGCGAGTAAACTAATTATTGATTGTGTATAATTCGATAACAACAAAAGGACAGAAAGAAAATATAAAAATTCAACCAGGGAAATCTGCGAGCAATACATATAATGATTGTGCGAATTTAGATGACCGCAAAAAACAAAGGGAAAACGTATATAATTCAACCAGTGAAAACTGTGAGCGAATTATTTAATGATTTTGTGGGACTGATTGACAGCAAAAAGGACAAAGAACAGATGTGCATAATTGAGGGAAATCTGCGAGTAAAGTATTAAATGATTGTGTGAAGTGGGATGAAAGGAACAGGACAATGAGGCAACGGATATAATTCATCCTGAGGAAATCCATAACTAAATTGTTTAACGATCATGCGATATTGGGTGACAGCAAAATAACAAAGGGGCAAATTTCTATAATCCAACTAAGAGATTTCGCGAGTGAGCCATTTAATGTTCCACACTTAAAATATTCCGTCGTAGTTTTTGTTGTTGTTGTTGTTGTATCGCCACGGTTCAAGAGTTCCTGAAGGCGTAGGTATGTTGAATGTATTGTATACTATACTTCCATGAAAACTTCTTGCCTGGGATTTTCCAAATCAGTTTTTCTACGTAGGTCATTCGACCGATCCATTTTTTTACATCATCATTCCAGAATTATTTTCCTCTTTAGTACATCTTAAAAAAACAAACTTTTCTCTTGTATTAAAGTTATTATTTCCAGGGATATTCCTTGATGTTTTCGCCTTACGTAGCCTTTTGTTGAACACAAAATTAATTTTCGAACAACAACTCCGCCGACGACATTCCATAACTTGCGTTAGGATTTGGCGTAATTCTGAAAAATCCCAGAAATTACTGAGAGCATTTTCTCATTAGACTACCCCCCTCCGATTTTTTAAGGAACATTTGAACTTGTCAACAAACCGTTCCGCTTGTCTGCTCGATCTTGGATGATACGAGGGGTAGTAATATTTCGTATCTGAATAATGACTTGAATTCACTATGTGATTTTAACCCCGTTGTCCGGGACATTGGAATCAGACGCACCATCCTTTCAAAGATTTTGTGCGAGAAGTTTATTCCTGCTGTGTTGGTTGGTCTTCTGCATTTCCGTATTTCAGGCCTCTTGGTATAACTGTCAGCTATCACCAGATAATATACTGTATTCAACGATCCAACGAAATCTAGATGTAATCGGGACCACGTAATGTTCATTTCTGGCCGAGGTTGAAATTTAATTGGCGGCGACTTAGCTACCAGCGCACAACCTCTGCTTGATTTGACCAAATTTGGTAAGTCTTCATCTATTATCGGCCAGTAAATGTAGCATCTCATTAAGGATTTCTAGAAATTCCCGGATGAACAACGTGGAATGATTTTAACCTGTGTTCTTATGCAATGATGTTGAAAGTACAACGCTATTAGCCATCATCATCACCATCACATATTGAAAATGCGTTACATTCATTTGATTTTCTATTTATGATATTACCTTCAATTTGATCCTTCATTTTTTATATGAAGTCGTCGTTCTAAGATTAAGTATTCCAGAGTTATTGGCAACTGTCTTACGGTAATTATCTAAAACATTTTTAATTTCAATTTCAGGCCTTATTGCTAAAATCACTGTAAATTCCAGTGGTTCACTTAACATCAGAATTAAGCGAGACATTCAATCAGCAAGACTTAATTTCTTCGATAGTAAAAATTCTATTTTATAATTGTGATTCAATAATGTATTTCTCAAAGTTTATTCACTATATGTGTGGGAAAACCTTTTTTTAAACACATATAGGCACTAACGGACGATGGATCGGTTTGTAAGATAAATTCTCATCCATGTAGAAATTTAAATAATTTTGTAATTGAAAAAACTATAGCCAAAGCTTTTTTTTCTCGATCTGACTACTTTTTAAGGGCATCGAAGCGTGCACTATTGGCTTATTTGTTCCATCGGCATAGTTAGGTATTACCACTCCTTTGATTCCCGATGGCGTTTTCTTAAACATCTGATGCACGACAATGCTTAATTTTGTAATCAAAATGCTTTGGCAATAAGTCAGATTCATGGTCCAAATCCATTTAGTGCCTTTCTTAAACAAGGCATTTAAAGGTGCTGCTAACTCATGCATGTTTGACATGTACACATGTTAGTAGATAACACACCTAAAAATGCTTGCAATTTTGCGAAACTGGTCGGAACGGGCACTTTTTTAATTGTGCTTGAGCGGGCTATTTCTGGTCGGTGACAATTTTCGTCAGTAATTTGTCCCAGATATTTTATTCTGCATCTAAATAGCTCACATTTTGCATCACTAAATTTGAACCCGTATTCTTTGATCGTTTCGAATACTATTTTTACGTCTTTTTTGCGTATTGGGGTCTGATTTCGCTTTTAATCATGTCATCTAAATATGCTTGCACGCAATCTAACCAGCGAGCATTGTATCCATAATTTGTTGAAAAATGCTTGGAGCTACATTTATCCCGAGTGAAAGTCGGTTGAATTTATCTGGACGTTTATGGGTTTTGAGAGTAATTTTGAACCGACTTCTGTTGCCAGTAATTGTAGATAAAGTCCAACAAGTCATACTTAGAAAAAAGTCCCCCCCCCATTTAGTTTTGGCAAAAGTTTCTTCCGGACATGGTAACGGATAATTACAATTTTGTAAGCTTTCATTAAGCCCCGTTGAGAAATCAGTAAAAACACAGATTTTATTATTTTTATGCTTCACGTAAACTGTCGGCGATGCCCATTCAGAGTAGTCTATTTGGAAATGACCCCTGATTCTTCTAGCGTTTCCAATTCTTTATTGATTGGATCTAACACCGCAAAAGGTACACTCCTTTTGGTCTGAATATGGCTGTTGCGTTTTCTTTAACTTCAAAATTTGCCTTTCCTTTTGTGCACGTGCCAAGACCTTCTGAAAAGACTTCCGAGAACTTTCTATTTATTTCAGTTTTGAATTTTTCTGTTGCAGTAATATTACTTGCAGGGACAATATTTAGTTGCGTGCAGAACAAATTGATTGCCAGGTCCTAAAGATTAAATAAGACAATTCCATCCGTTCCCAATAAATTTCTATTTTTAACACGAATATCACTGCTTTTTTGGTTTTTCCAACGAAAGAATTATTACCAGTGAACTCACCTAAAAAAAATATTTCTTCCCTTTAAAATTTTTATCACCAAAACCGTGGCAAGTATTATGTATCGATGGGAGGTGTTTATCGTATTTTTACTGTTTCGGTAGGAGATAAAAAAACGTCAATTTTTTTTTTTAAACTGTCAGACACTATGTATTTGTGAAATCTCTCTCTCCTAAATCCATGCCGTATCAGGTTTTAAATTCGCCATACGCTGACACGCTTCAGATACTTTTTAGCTAGTCCATTTCAAATCTATTTCTAGTTTAGTCAGAATCTTGGATTTCCTTTCCGCGTCCTTATTTGAAGTCAAGCCCTGAAAGAATATCAGGGCATCTAAATGAGTCGGAAGTTAACTTATTTAACTTAAACTTCTCACTTTCTCGATTGACAACTCCTACGTAGGTGACAAAATGGTCATCATCACACTTTACTAAGTTTAGTCAATTCCATCGTTTATTAAATAATGAGTTTCTATCTCAGAAAACTTTTGGTAATATCCCAACAGTTTCCTGAAGATTTATACAGTCTTGATGTTCGGCAAAATAAAATTTATGTATTTTTTTTTATGTTCAGCAGGGGACAATTTTCTCCATAATTTTTTTTTCTTCATTCTAATCCCTTTTTGAAGATCCCTTCGTATCTTTTGTAATACGTTTAAAAAGTTATTCCTTCGTCCGGATTGTATACAAATTCGCTAATGAAATTTGCAATAACGTCTGGAGTTAACGAGTCAGACTTTTTTTTCTTCTGGCGTATTTTTAAACAACACTTTGAAAAACATTTGTTGTTGTTTTGTCAGTGAAATTTCCTTTCATGTTGATCTTTTTTTGTTGTAATTGTAGTTTTTGCTGTTGTTTTTTTCAGCGCCAACATTTGAAGCATAATTGATTTCAGTTCATTCATTTTCCATGTATTCCACTGAATATTTCAATTACTACGTGTAGGATACGTATTTTTGTTGTGTAGTCCACGTGAACGTTCAGAACAAAATATTCCTCACAACTTTTATAACGTTAGTTTTTTTGTAACGTTATTCCGAAGGGAACTTTTGGTAACTCGCTATTAGCGATTTATAATATTTCGGGATTAAAGTCAACATACTAACGAATCCTTCAAATAATACACAATAATTTTCTTAGAATAATTCTTTCCAGTAATTCACTCAAAAACAATCTCTTCAATGACACAAAACACCGGAATGATGCACAACACAAAACACAATGAAAATTATATCTGAGTGGTTTATATACTAAATATTTATGGCCACGTGATCTGAATAGAACAATACATCCAACGGTTACGTTTGTTACCTGGAGATCGCCGTTCGACCACACGTGTCGGTATCGACACTTTCTGCCTATAAAACACAGTGAAAATCTTCTTGTAAAATATTTAATAATTCTGTGAGGTTGGATGAGACTGAAAGGACATTGAAGAAACTTATATAATTCAAACAGGGGAAATCCGCCAATAAACTATTTAATGATAGCGTGATTTAAGATAAGAGGAAAAGAATTAATAGCACAATACATTCAACGGTTACGTTTGTTACCTGGAGATCCCCGTTCGACCACACGTGTCGGTACCGACACTTTCTGCCTCTAAAATACAGGGGAAATCCGCCTGTAAAGTATTTAAAAATTCAGTGAGATTACATGAGAGGGAAAGGAGATTGGAGAAAATTATATAATTCAAACAGGGGAAATAAACTATTTAATGATTGTGGGAGATCAAATAAGAGGCAAAGAACAAAAAGAAAAGACATATCATTCTATCACGAGAAATCCGCGAATAAACTATTTAATGATTGTGCGGGTTAGTACGAGAGCCAAAGGACACAGAGTATACGACACAACAATTCTCAGTAATTGGCCGAGGGACAAAAATTAAAGTAAAATCGTATTTGCTCTATTCAAGGAAAAATCCGCAAGTTATGTTTTTGATAAATATGTGTTATTGGGTGATATAAACAATACAAATAGGAATGCTGTATGCTTCTAGCAGGGGAAATCTCCGAGTAAACGACTTAATGATTGCGTGACAATGAATAAATAATAAATGTATATGCTTTAATCATGGTTGTGTACGATTCAGTCAGTTAAGTGCCATACGTGGTGCACGCTTTGGGCGATCATGTCTCGAAAGCGGCATGACTAACTGGGCAGAAGATTATCCCACAGTAGGTTGCTATTACTTTCTGCGGTAGACTAGTTACCAGTCAAGGCTATAGAACCCAATCTATCCTGCGATTTTACTCATAGCTGTGGGGGGGGGAGAACATATAGATTATATTACATTACTTTATAATAATGTAATTATTAATTAATAGGGAGGTCAGTTTATTACTTCATAACAATAGAAAAACGTTCCCCCACTTTCTGCTCAGTTCAAATTTTTAATTATATTTCCAACTATTATATTCCGTCAGTAAGTCTGTTAAGTGCCATACGTGAAACACGCGTTGGGCGATCATGTCTCGAGAGAGACATGACTGACTGTGTAGATGAATATTCCGCAGTAGACTGTCATTGCTTTCTAAGGTAGACTGTCCTATTATTAACGCGTAACTAGAGGGAAGAGACAGATTAATACCTTTCCCAAGAGTGTGAGTAAGTGGATCCGAGGAAATCAAGAGGAATTAAACTCAACTCCCCGATTTGTCGTTCCGAGTTGCACCACTGCACCACAACAAAGGAAATGTATACGCTGTAACCCACGTGTAAACGACTTATTGTTAGTGTGTGATTGGATGACTGATAATGACAACAGAAAATGGCATATGTGTGGTGATACCGACCGAACAAAAGCGATGAACCGGATGTGTGCTCTCTCACAACTAAAAAGCAAATGAATAAAAATCGTTGTGTGCATCCGAATTCGCGCAGATGTTCCGGTTGAAAAATAAAAATTAGTCGAATATCAAATTACCACTTTTTATTAACCAGTCAATAGGAAACCTGGAATCAAATTCAAGTATGAAATTCGAAACTACCTGTTTTGATCCAAAATGTCGATATAAAAAGCGAAGACACACGCTATTGTCAGACAGGCAGGACTTGTGGAAAAGAGTGTAATTAGTTTCTCCCTTGACCTAAGTCGAGCGGCTACTATGCTTGCCTCTCTCTTCCTTCCTTGTCTCATAAGTACTATGCTGACCTCTTCCACCTCCCGGTCTCAAAATTACTAACCGACTTTTTCAAAGACATTCCACACAAACCAACTTACTGACTCACAGACCTTAGAATCAACAACTTCAAAATGAACATTCAATCATATACCTCCGCTATATATGTTCTAACTACTGAAAACACCAGAATAAATTACTTAATGATTGTGTTCGATTGGATTAGAGAAAAAAGAGCAAAAACAATCGTATATGCTTCCACCAGGAGAAATCAGCGGGTAAGCGACGTTATAATTGCTGTTGATAGAATAAAATTTAGAGGAAATCAATAATGGTATATGCTTTAACCAAGAAAAAATCCATGAGTAAACTACGTAATTATTAGGTAAGTTCAGGATGACAAGCAAAGGCCAAATAGCCATCGTAAATGCTTCAACCACGGAAAATACGCTAGTAAGCGACGTAATGATTGTGAGTGATCGGATGTGAGAAAAAGAGCACAAAGATGGGAGATATCAGCGAGTAAGCGACGTTAGGATTGGGAGGCAACAGAAGAGAGAAAAAGGACTAATTACAATCGTATATCTTCTAACCAGGAGCAATCCGCGATTAATTGCAAGTGATAGGATGAAATTTAAAGGATAATGAATAATGGTATATCCTCAATCCAGAAGTAATCCACGTGTAAACCACGTAATTATTTTCTGAGATTGGATGACAAATAAAAAACAAAGCACAATCGTTTATGCGAAAACCAGGCGAAATTTGCGATTAAACTACATAATTATTGTATGTTATGATGGCATAAAAGGGACAAAAAAGCATCGAATATTCGTCAAAAACTGGGAATCTGGGATTAAACTAGTTAATGATTGGTTGACAGAAATTTGACAAAGACAAATGGTATATCCTCCAACCAGGTAATATAAACGAAAAAACGACTAAATCATTTTGTGATTAAATAAATACAACGAAAATTTTGTGATTTTAAGGTGCAGAATTGATAAATACTAAACATGACAAATGTTTCGGTGTGTAAACAACTTATAAAAATTTAATTTACAAAAAATAAATTTGAGCCCAGAAGAGAATACAACATGGCTGCTTGTGACCATGATAATATAAATCCAAAACATTAGCAGAAGAACTTGGTATATATTTTTAAATAACTTTGTCATTAACATTTATACGAATCGTGCATGCCACACAATCCGCACAAAAGTATTTGAAATATCAGCTTTACAAAACCTTTTCCTCTGCTCAACGATTACAAATGGCTTCCCAAGAATCTTGACTGAAGTTCCTCCCGTAGAAAATCCTTGTTCAAACCTCGTCAATTGGGGCTACATGATCGCAATATATTGTACAAAAGACAAAAATGTTGTCAGTTACTCGAAAATGTTTAAATTACAAGACGCTCATTAATATTCTTCAGGTTAACTGAAATATTTAAATATTGCATATAAAATTACGTCAGTCAGGATCCGCGAAAATTTAAAAACGGTAAACATGACATATCATGTCCAATATATATGATTTCATACCATAAGAAAGTTTTTCTATCCTCTTCTCGATCAAGACAATCTTAAGCTCATGTTTCTGCACGTGATGATTTATCTGAAACCTGGCAGTCACGTTCCCATTGTGAAAGTCACCTATTCAATTTGCGAATCAACGTACCTGTTTTGTTCTGCAAAACACGGACTGGCTCCATGTTGTTGCTGACTGAATGTCTTATTCTATTTTAGTCCGTTCATGTTTATGGGAGCCGTTTCCTTCTGTGTATGCCTTATGGAGAAGCATAGACTCTTTTTCTTTCCTGTATTGGTGATTTCAAGAATAAGTGGTCATAACGAAGGAAAGCATGGTGTGAAGCCTTGACGAGCTGTAAGCATTGGGGAATAACTTTTTCCTAGATGCAGTTTTTGAGAAAGTTTTTTTTTGTTTTTTTTTAATCTAGAAATGAGCAGATATCAGTAACATTCTTTTTAATCTTTTTTCTGACTATGCGTGGGCTTTTCTTTTCCACCTCCAAATTTTGTAAATATAGTCAGATGAAATCTGTAGAAACGACAAAATGAATGAAAAAAAGACAAGAGTAAAATTATTCTTTGTCTCATGACCATCTTTATCAAAGTAAATAATTATCATTGCTGCATTTATAAAAACAATTACGGCACAAGGTGAAAGATGAGGTGGGGTAAGACTGGCCAACAATAATTATCCTAGACCAAGCTAATCCGATTTATAACCCATTCACCCATAACTATTTGCTCATTACTCACATGAACTCATCAATCACCATTTATCCTACTATTACACTACCTGCCATAATTCTTAGGCCACACTAGTGTTTTAAAAAGATGATGTATTTCATACTGTTCTTTTTTAGTATTTATTGCCAAGTGAATAATTGTAAATGAAAATAGAATGGTTCTTTCGTTATTACTTTGCAAAATTTAACTAAGCAAATAGCGACAATTTACCCATCGCATCCTGTAGACGCTATATATATATATATATATATATATATATATATATATATATACTAAGAATTATGGCAGGTAGTATATATATATATATATATATATATATACTACCTGCCATAATTCTTAGGCCACACTAGTGTTTTAAAAAGATGATGTATTTCATACTGTTTTTTTAGTATTTATTGCCAAGTGAATAATTGTAAATGAAAATAGAATGGTTCTTTCGTTATTACTTTGCAAAATTTTACTAAGCAATAGCGACAATTTACCCATCGCACCCTGTAGATTTTATATATATATATATATATATATATATATATATATACTACCTGACTTAATTCTACATTCTATCACCCTCCTTCTGACATTTCCTATATCTAAACACTCTTTCTCACCACCTTCCCCTATGTAACACCCTGCTCAATAGTGGCAGTCGAATGCAATACTTGGGGTGAAATGATTAAAAAAAAATCCAAATTGATCAGCCCGATTAGATCGTCATATTTTACACCCTGTAAGGTCGTACGGTTCAGGTGCAGGTTGCTCTGAATTGTTCAGCACTTCACAAAACGTCTGCTCTGGTCCCAACAGAATTTCGGCAACTGAAAAAGCTTCGTCAGGATCTTACCTAACATATCTAACTCTGGGTTTAGCCTGTAATCATCTAAATAACACCCACGTTCCTTATCCATTTTCAACAGCGTGATCATCCCCTGTTACCAGAAGTAGTTGTTGAAGGCGACCGTCAAAACCCACACAAAGATGTGTGACAGCCTCAATTCTTAATGCAGAACATGAAGACCTGGAGACTTGCCACTGCCGAGCCTCTTTAATGTCAAGTAAACTTTGTCGTCTGTGATCTCATTCTCGCAGCTAGCTGCTTCAGTCAGTGAAAGTATAGACAAGGAAGCCAAATAGCTGTGAAACTCTTACACTTTGGTAAACCTGCTTGCGAAAAGCCTCGCGTACGTTCTTGGTCAACCTCAGAGTACGCTCTTTAGGGGTATTGACCTCTCGAATGTAACGATCCGAAGCTAGACGGATCACTTCCTTGTGAATTCTGCGCCCATGTTTACGGGTTAGTTCATTCAGTTAAGTGCCATACGTGATACACGCTTGGGCTATCATGCTCGAAAGAGACATGACTGACTGGGCAGTAGGTTGCCATTAGTTTTTGCGATAGACTGGTTGCCAGCCAAGGCTATAGAACCCAATCTGTCCTGTTACTTAACCCATAACTGGAGGAAAGAGACGGATTAATACTTTTCCCTTGTGGTATTTGAAGGTAAGTAAATGTAAGAATTTCAATTGAAATTCGAACTCGGCTCGCCGATATCTCGTTTCGAACTGATAACCACTGCACCACTGCACCACAACACACATCCCCCACGGCTTAGAGAGACAACTTATTTTATTCTATGTCTAACTAGGAGGTCTAGAAGAGGAAGAGGGGAGGGTCGTTGTCTTAGCTGGCTGCTGTTTTGTTTCGTCTCTTACTGCTGAAGCAGAGGTGGATTTGGTCTTGGTTCCTAGATTCTCTGACATACTTCAACCAGATTACTTTGCCCTTTTTTTGGCTATTCTTTCATCTTCATCTTCGCCTCCCCAACTTTTCAGCGTGGAGGATCGAGGTGGAGGCATTTGTTAAACCTCTATAAACAAGTCCAGCTGCGGCAAAACTAGTGGACGTTGTTGTTGTTGATCTGCTGTGGCTGTGTTGCTCTATCCACGCCTGCGGGTGCTGCTCTGTTTCCTCTTGCTGCTGCTTTTCGTCATGCTGTTTCTACTTTTCATGCCATTGTTTAAGATGCGGCTGGCGTTGCTGGTGTCACTGCCGGATTCTTCTCTGAGGTCGCATTAGATAAGTTCCCAGTGGTACAACATGATCAGCAGTGGGGATAATGACCTTCCACAATGACCAGTATGTTCCTGCCACTACAACATAGTGTATCGAGTATGTTCATGATGTAATGAATAGGTAATGAATATGCATACACCTTGGTTTCCCCTTACAGCAATGTGATTGGCTGGTGTCAGCCATAAATACAGACGAAGGCGAGGACGCATGGAGCTTTACAGATTTTTCACTAGAGGTTTACAGGTCTACTACTAGAGGTCTTCGTCCATACCTCTACTGGTCTACAACTACTGACTACGCCTACGTCTCAGGATACTGCATACGACGAGTACCGTCAATTACGTCTACGTACTTGATTGTCCTACCCGGTTCAGTCAGTTAAGTGCCATACGTGAAACACGCTTGGGCGATCATGTCTCGAAAGAGACATGACTGACTGGGCAGAAAATTATCCCGCAGTAGGTTGCCATTGCTTTCTGCGGTAGACTGGTTGCCAGCCAAGGCTATAGAACCCAATCTGTCCTGTTATTTAATCCATAACTGGAAGGAAAAAACGGATTAATACCTTTCCCAAGGGTATTTGCGCGTAAGTGAATGCAAAGAATTCAACTGGAAATTGAATTCGGCTCCCCGATTTCTCGTTCCGAGCCGAGATCCACTGTACCACAATGCACATCCGCCTACCCGGTTACATTTGCCTAAACCACTTAACTATCTCGACTCAGATATATATCACTTTCCGGGACATTTTAGTTCATAAAGTTCTAACGATTCATTGATATCTGTAGGACGTAATCACCAGTTGCAATGACCGTTTTACCAGCTGAAACTGAGACATCTCCGACTTGTCCAAATCGGGAAAAGAAGATCCCCAGTCGCCCCTTTGTAATAGCCATAAGAAGCCCGTGTAGCGTAACGCTTGTCTCCCGCGTACCCGGGTATTCTGTTTGTAAGCGTACTGACTTGGTTGTTAGTAGGCTACAGCTAACTTTTTAGATTCGTCTTCATTTGTCAACGAGCATCCCACATTGCATCGGACACCTTAGCGAGGACCCAAAATACATTTGAGAGCCTCCTTCTGGTGTTTCATGTTGGTTGTAAGCAGGTATATTGTCCTGGTTGTAACGGACTGCAGGGCATCCGGGATTGTCAAAAAAAATTGATTTGTAGGCCGTAATTGCCCGTTGCAATGACCGTTTTACCAGCTGAGACTGAGACATCTCCGATTTGTTCAAATCGGGAAAAGAAGATCCCATTTTCTTTGTCCAGGGTGCATAAATTTCATAAAAGACCACATAGTCTTCAGGGGTCTTTTCTTTTTGCCTGTTAGAGACTCATACCTAAAATGATGCTGCTTGCTGTTGTCGAGACTTCCACAACAGCACACACACAAATTTACAAAAGAAAAAAAAACAACCGTTGACAAAATAACAAATTAATAAGGGTCAATACCTAGACAAAAATACAAGACATAGTCTTTCTCAGTAAAAAAAAAAATTAAATTTAAATGTTTCTTTTTAATCATTTCACCCCAAGCAGGGCTGTACCGCCACTGATATGCAGGAGGTTACATAAGACAGTTGAAGTTTTAGACAAGGGAAGAGTGAAAACAAAGACCAAGTAGCTACAAGGGGTGAAAGAGAAAGGGCAAGAGAAGGGTGTGAACGCAGGAGTGAAGCCAGTTACAAAGGCAGAGAGAAAGGAAAAGAACAAGATACACCGGGTGATGCGGAAAGGACTGGAGTTAAGTGGAAAAGAGATGGGAATTGACTTTGAATTTGAATTCCTAGAGGTTGTAGTCGTCAGAAAAGCAAGTATATAGAAGGGAGTTCCACAGGCGGGAAGAGCGAGAGAAGAAGCTGATGGAGTAGAATTGTCGCCTGCATTTGGTTGATCAAACTGTAAAAGAGTGGGACCTTGATGCCAGGCTGAATGCCCGAGTAAATTCTTGTGGAGGGGGCACCAGTGACCTAAGTTCGCCGGAGCAGTGTTCACCTTTTATTCTTTATTCGCCATTCAAAGATTTCTTAATCATCAAGTGGATGAGAAATCCTTACCATAGCCATTCATCAAATTAACTCAAATTTTATCAACGCAAATTTATTCCATTTTGCTTAAATTATCTATAAACAAAAGCAAAACGTTGTTAGTTACTCGAGTCTTTTTTAATTACAAGACGCTCATCAATATTCAACCCGTAACGAACAGACTAAATTAAAATAAAAAAAAGGCAAAAAAGGCAAAAAAATGGGTCCGTGATTTGCAGAACAAATCAAGTACGTTGATTAGCAAAAAATAAATAAGAGCAGATTTTCACAATATACTGTCACGCGCGAATACTTGAGTATCTTAAACTCAAGTATTCGCGCGTGACCATCTTAAGGTCGTGATGACGAAGAGGATGGGGAAATGTTCTCATGGTATCTTAAACTTACTGGGCTTCGTAGCCCTTGATTTATCCTTTTATAGTTTCCAGGATGCTGAGTGACGTAATTTAATATCTAATACCTGAATATTTAAGATATTCTGATAAATATTTACGAGCTTCCTGTAATTAAAAATTACTAGTAGTTAACAACATTTTCCTTTTGTTTAGAGATAATTTGTGCAAAATAAAATCATTTCAACTGCATTGATCTAGACAGTCATTGAGAAAACAGGTACGATTAAACAGTTTTTCCTCTCGTCTTTTTTTATTCCTCTTGGTGTTTTTACAGATTATATCTGAGAATATTTACACAAAAAACACGTACGTGTATGTGTGTATGTTTGTGTATGTGAGATCAGAGGTACTAAAATAAAAATCGGCATATAATAATAATAATAATAATAATAATAATAATAATAATAATAATAAGTATTTCAAAGAAAAAAGAACAAAGGAAATAAAATCATTTAAAAGACACTAAAAGATAAATTATTTAATTTAAATTGCTTTTTTAAAATTTTTGGTGCTTCCATTGCATAATGAAAAATCAAAATAATTTATAGGTGAATAGAATAATACGAAAGAATAATTAGAACAATGCATGGTATATAAACACACACACACACACACACACACACACACACACACACACACACACACACATATATATATATATATATATATAAGCCGAAAGTTCAGACCCGATAAAAAAATCCACAATTACTGCGATTTCTTGTCATCTTTTAAAGATAGCACTATCAAGCTATCAAGATCCTACACAAAATAAATAGACAAAACTTATCTATATTATTCAACGAAACCTGTATTAATGAAAAAATGCTGCTAAAATACACACACAATATATATATATATATATATATATATATATATATATATATATATATAGTACGATGCAAAAGTATTAGGACAAGAGCTATTTTATCTTTTATGAGGCATCAAAATAAAGTTTAAAATCGCCCCTGTCCTAATACTTTTGCACACTACCGGTAGTGTGAAAAGTATTAGGGAAGGGGCGATTTTCCTAAAAACCTCACTGAAATTCAAATACAGGGTGAAAAGCCAAACCTTTGTAACTAAAAACGAAGAGAAAGGAAGGCTTTGGAATTTGAATTGTCGCCCACAAAGCCCTGATCTCAATCTTATTGAATATCTATGGGATATTTTGGATAGAAAATTGATAAATCTAATGTTACTTCGCAAGACACAATTTGGAAACAAATACAAACTGCTTGGCAGGAGATACCTTTGTATACATTGAAGAAGCTTGTGGTATCAATGCCTGACAGAATGAAGGCTAGGATAAAAGCGAAAGTCTTTTATACTAAATATTACATTTATTTTGTAACAATTTTTTTTTCTTGTTAAAGCATTTGTTGAGTTCAGTTTGAGGGAGTTGGGCGCAGGGCTACCAAACCTGCCTCATAAAAAACAGTTTGTTACGGAAACAGTAACAAAACGTTACTGCCCCACACACCATTGGGTGTAAAACGGTGAGATGATGATATCTTTGAGAAGAAAACCTATGAAGCAAAATCGCTCAAAAATATAATAAAAACAAATAAAAAGTGGATATAAAATAGAAGAACGAATGTAATGAAAGAAAAATAAAAAAATATTGTAAAATAGGAATAGAACAATAAAAATAATAAAACAGCAAATAAAAGTAATAGACAATACATAAAAAAATAGAAACAGGGCAATAAAGTTCCGAATAAACAAAACAAAATGAAAATAATATTAGAAGCTTTTGCAAAGACAGAAAAAGGAAACGATAAAAAAAGTTAAATATATGAACGAGAAAGAAAACAAAATCAGACGATAACGGAAGATAACGAATGAAATGCCAAAATGCTCTTTGTTGTTACTGGAGACGAGATAGCCACCAAGGGAAACGCAGAAATGATTGAAACTGTTGTTGATAATGGCCAAATTTATGACTATAAATGGATTACGGTTTTTATAAATGGCTTTTTGAACCATGAATTTCGTGAATCATGTGCCCTCTGAATGAATGGGTTCGTTTGAACTGCAGCCTAACCAATCCATTACATACTCAGACTCTTAGGATGTACACTTCAAGATCCATCAAGCATGGCGAACTTCTTACGTCAAGATGGACGGGAAACGGTAGTTGAACATATTAATTCCAGTCTTCTTTTAAGGTTGCCTCTGAAGGAGCACGCACTGACCGACTAACCGTCACGAAAATCTCAAATATAGGCTTAGGCGTCGGAAAACTGGACAGGAGTTTTAGGTGTGACTTAGTGGTATCATGGATTTTACAAGTATGCTAATGTACAGATGATTTTAAGGTGAGTTTTTCAAATGGTTAACATAAATATCTACACTTATAGTTAAAAAAATCATTATAGAATGCTCTCACTTATTCAGTACGATGAGCATAATGACTCTCCACAACTCCCTGTTTTGCTTTTCTTTTTAATAGTTAGCATGTGGTGATACCGAGCAAAAGCGATGGACCGGATGCTTGCACTTTCAAGACCAAAAAGCAAATGACCAAAAGTCGTCGCTGCGCCGCCGGCTCTGCGCAGATGTTCCGGTTGAAAACTAAAAATTAATTCAATATTAAATTTCCAGTTTGCGAGCCTACGCGATTTTTATTTATCAGCCAATAGGAAGCCCAGAACCAAATACAAGCGTGACATCCCAAATGAGCTGCTGTGATCCAACAAGAAGATATAAAAAGCGAATACAGAAAGTATCGACAGGCAGACCGACTCGAGGAGAAGAGAGCAATTAGTATCTCCCTTGACCAAGTCAAGTGGCTACTATGTTCACCTCCCTTACTTCTTTCCTTCTTCCCTGCCTCAGAAACTACTTACTGACATAAGAAGCGAATACATCAAAGACATTCCTTACTTACACGCTCCCAAATTCCTAAGCATTAATTCTCTTTCAGCATTTTATTGCCATGAACATTTTAACCTCCATTGGATTTGTACTTCATGTATTACTTCAATTGTAAAAACATTAATTGATATGTGTTATATATAAAATGTTATCTTTCAAGTCAATTTGCTTTTCTTGGTTTATAACCTTTCTTTATGACTTATAGTGGGCTATCTACAACAAGGCCAAATTCCGTTAACCTGCAACAGTATACAACTACCCATCAATAGAACGGACTCTCCACTACTAACAGAAAAGAATAGATAAGTAACCCCACTATAGCATTCTTTGTCGTTTGTGTTATTTTTCATCCATTTACTTAAAAGTTTTGAATAACTTACACGATGCATTTTCTTCTGCTTTCAGCATACCCTTGAATGTTGAATTTTTAAGATATCTTTACTCTTTATGTTTACTTAAATATTTTTGGTCTCTTCATTGGCAGTAAAAGTTTCATTGTAGTTTATTTTTCACATAAAACCCTCTCATTTCTCATATCCGTTTTCCCTGGTATTAGCAGCGTTTCTATCGCATCTAAACTCTACTTTAATGCGCAGGAAATGCTCAATATTGACCAATATATATATATATATATATATATATATTCTTCTTCTTCAATGTGCCCTGCCCCTTCAGGACGTAGGCGATCATGGTTCTCCACGTCTCCCTATCCCTTGTGGCTCTTATTATGTTTGTTGCTGTTACACCTCGCAACCCCCGTTCCGTCATCCACCTAATCAGGCCCTGCAAATATGTTATCCGTTGCCTTCCTCTGTCTCTCTTTCCTTTAATCTGGCCAGTCAGTATCAGGTTTTCCAAGCTCTCCTTCCTTACTACATGTCCCAGGAACTTCAGTTGTCTCTTCCTGATGCTCAGTATTAATTTCGTTTTTGTTGCCATTCTCTCCAACACCTCATCGTTGAAGCACACACACACACACACACACACACACACACACGCACACACGCACGCACGCGCGCACACACACACACACTACTGGTCATAATTATTAGGTCACCCAAGTTTTTAAAAAATGATGTATTTCATACTATTTTTATTATTTATTGCCATGTGGATAATTCTAAATGAAAATAAAATGGTTCTTTTGTTATTATTACTTTGCAAAATTTCACATGGCATCCAAAAACCCTTTGCTTCTGCCAGCCAATAATACGAAGACACTAGCATGTGGAAGAGAGCACTAAAACTGGACACCAGAACAGTTCATTTGATGCACATGTTATTGTGCAGTATTAACAAAAGAACCATTCTATTTTCATTTTTTTTTTTAAAGAAATGATGTATTTCATACTATTTTTAGTATTTATTGCCAAATGGATAATTCTAAACTAAAATAGAATGGTTCTTTTGTTATTATTATTTTGCAAAATTTTACAATGCAGCCAGGAAGACTTTACTTCAGCCAGTCAATAAGAAGAAAAGACTAACATGGGAAGAGAGTAGAAAAATTGACACTAGAACAGTTCATTTGATGTTATTTAGCAGTATTAACAAAAGAACCAATCTATTTTCATTTAGAATTATCCACTTGGCAATAAATACTGAAAATATTATGAAATACATAATTTCTTTTAAAAACATATATATATATATATATATATATAATAAAATCAAATACTAATTTTACAAATATTGTCAGCCAACTTATCGTTGAGCCTAAATTAGACGTTAGTTTTGAAACTGAAACGAACGATACTCGTCTCCTTCATATATATATATATATATATATATATATATATATATATATATATACGAAAAAATCTAAAGTGAGCCACAACCTACCGCGGTTTCACACTACGGATCGTCAGGGAATGAGCCTCATTCCCTGACGATCCGTAGTGCGAAACCGCGGTAGGTTGTGGCTCACTTTAGATTTTTTCCTGTTTTTGCTCCACTATTGTATTTCCGTACTTTCGTATTGAGCACTTTTTCTAGTGTTTAGGTTCCGTTTGGGTTTTTTTTTTCTTTACTGCGGATACTTGACATTTTGTTCTTGTTCCGCTGGTTTCTTTTTTTTCTCCACCTTTATCCGATGACATAGTTCGCCGGATTCTAACGGATTTAGGATCTGTTTGTTAACTTTTTTCGAAGGTTTAGGTTAGTGTAAACTTACGAAGTGTAAACTTACGGAGTCTAGTTAATTATTATATATATATATATATATATATATATATATAACTTTGAATTTATCTTTGAACACGTCTCGGAAAACCCACCGAGTATAAACGCGGAGGGGAAAAAATGGAAACAAAAAAAGAAACGAACTAAGCACTTGAATATTAGTCAAAGTATATATATATATATATATATATATATATGAAGTATGGTATATTTATTAGATGTGTGTTGTGGTGTAAAGGATATCGGCTCGAAATGTGAAATCGAAGAGCCGAGGTCAAATTCGAATGCGTTCACTTTCACTTATGCACAGGCAGCCTTGGGTAATGTATGAATCCCTCTCTTGTTTCATTAGCTATGACTTGAATAGCAGGACGGATAGGGTTTAATAACTTTGGTTAGCAGCCAGTCTACCGTAGGAAAAATAGCAACCTACAGCGGAAAAGAAAGAGATATAAAGTGAGTGAAAGATACTAAAAGTAGCGACATAGAGAGTTTGAGATAAGTTCATTGAAAGAGAGAGGAAGAAGTTTGGCATTGACTCAATTATTTGCATCGCACCTTTTCAGAAGACGTTTTCAATTTTGTTCAGATTTATTTGTCATTTTTATCGTCTTTTTTTGATCCTTTTATTTATCACAACTATTTAAGACTTTTTTTCCCAGTGTATAAGACAAGGATGTGTTTTCACTGGATCTCTTCAACTTGTAGAGCAAGACTATTTTGATAACCCTACATGTTATGCCAAAATTTGTCATCGGAGGCCATAATTTGAACAACATAAGGTAAGCAGATGACACAGTGCTGATAGCAGGCACAGAAAGGAAACTACAAGACCTCCTATAGAAGCTAGCTGAAGAGAGTGACAAGAAAGGACTACAAATAAACTGCAAGAAAACCGAATACATGGTCATCAGTAAAAAGGGCAGCCCAATATGCCAAATACAGCTGGGGGATACTAAAATCAAGCAGTTACAAAAATTTAAATAGCTGGGAAGTGTATTAACTGAAGACGGAAAGTGCGACACAGAGATTCGAAGGCGAATTGGCATGGCGAAGGACGCGTTCCAGAAGCTGAGTAGAGTATTAAGAGGAAAATTTCGCTAGAAACAAAGAAGAGAGTACCGGATTGTTATGTGATGTCAGTTCTTCAATATGGCAGTGAATGCTGGGCATTATCAACAAAGATGAAGGAAAGACTTTCTCCATCTGAACATGTCAATTCTAATTGTTAGTTTCCTCAAATTGATTTGTATTTGGAAACATTCTGCAATCATTTTCTACTAAATATGAATCTATAAATCCTCTATGGGACAGAACATCTGAACACTTAACCTACCAGAACTTAATTTCGGTTGTCTTAGACTATTCTGAGAACCCTAGATGTTATGCCAGGATTCGTCATCTGAGGCCACAATTTGAACAACATAAGGTACGCAGATGATACAGTGTTGACAGCAGACACGGAAAAGAATCTACAGAAGGTTTCTTTCTTATTACTCTCCTGAAAAGGGTAACAAGAAAGGACTACAAATAAACCGCGAGAAAACTGAATGCTTGGTCTCAGCAAAAATAGCAGCCCAAAATGCCAAATACAGGTGGGGGTCTACTAAAAACAAGCAGGTACAAAAATTTACATACCTGCAAAGTGTTCTTAGAGAAAACAGAAAGCGCGACACAGAGATCCGAAGGCGAATTGGCATAGCGAAAACGCATTCCAGAAGCTGAGTAGATTATTAAGAGACAGGAAAATTTCACTAGAAACAAAGAAGAGATTACTGGATTGTTATGTGATGTAAGTTCTTCAATATGGCAGTGAATATTGGACAATATCATCAAAGATGAAGAAAAAACTTGAAGCAACTGAAATGTGGTCCTACTGAAGCATACTGGATATAAGGTGGCGGATCAGTTCCATATTGCAAACAATATATAAACTGATCCCTCACTTTGTGGTCACAGCAGTTACTATACATTTATATTCCTGAGATCCAAAACAACAAAGATGCATTTCAAGAGCTGAGTAGAGTATTACGAGACAGGAAACTTTCACTAGAAACAAAGAAGAGAGTACTGGATTGCTATGTTGACGTTTATAAGCTATGCTTAGAAAATTCATTTTCAAATAATCGCTGTTTTACAATTTATGACAGTCTAATCTGTACGGGAAATGCACTCATAGATTACGTAAATTAATTTGATAAGGCACGGCACAGAGATATATGGGAACTGCTGGGAAAACATGATCTATTTGGAAATAAATTGCGTAGGTACACAAAACTAGAAAGAGGCGTTAAACAAGGAGAGGTCTTCTCAACGGGTATATTAATTTTTTACGTCGGGGCTTTACTGAGGGAGATATAAACCCAATCACTTTGTTCTATCGGTGGACACAAACTTATTAGCATAAGATACGCTGATGAAACGCTATAAATGTCAAACACAGAATGAAAACTAGATGACCTCCTGCATAAGGTAGCAAAGATAAACGAGAAAGAAGTACTAACCTTCAGTTGTAAGAAGGCAGGATATATGGATGTCAGCATAGCAGCAATCTACTAATGAACGCTTAGCCATTTCTCAACAGTTATATTTAAAGCAAGAAGAACATTTACAGTAATTTTGAGCAACATTTTAGCGGTTATTTTTTGTTACCACAACTCACACCCCTGAAGATGATTTAGGAAGAAAATTGAAAGTGCTTGGGAAAATCGAGAAATGAATAATAAAATCATCTGCCAAAGTTACAGCTCATTTTTTACTTCTTTCAAGTATAAGACACGACGGATTATCCGGGACTAAGAACTGATGTTATAAAACAATATGCGGACACAATGTTTTCAATTTACTTAATCTGACATGTCGAAAAACTTCTAAGTGTAGGTGTTAACATAAAAAAAGTGTAACAAATAATTATGTAAAAAGAGTTTTAACATAGGGTAAGAAAATTAAATCTCAACACGCATTTGAAGAGCAAACGTTAAGCTCCAAAAGGCCGGTAAGGTATTACAATATAAGATATATATATATATATATATATATATATATATATATATATATATCATAATGATAATCCACATACACTGTCTTAATATGTATAGGAAAACTACTAAAAAGTTGTAAGTTAAAAATGTTTTTTTTTTATTTATTTATTTCTATTATATATATATATATATATATATATATATATATATATATTTGATATTTCAGACCGGCCTTTCATCAAAAACAAATGATTTAAAATTTTTTAAAAATGATTATATATATATATATATATATATATTAAGTGGATATGTCAGTTTATCTGAGAGCCTGTTTGTGTTTCTCCATTCTAACAAACCCTACCCCTCCTTGGTCCTATTTTAACCAAAATTGGGTCCCTTGTCGATCATGACATAAACTTTTGATGTAGGCAAAATTTTTCGAATTGATTTTCAGGCAGAAATCCCCTAAATGCTTAGAATTTATGAACACTTCTCCCCCGAGACCTTTTATATGAATTCAATCAAAATCAAGTAGCGTGTAGAACAAGGACCAAACCTTTAAAGTACACAAACATTTTTCCGATCAATGTAAAGTGTTTGTCAAAAATCTAAGAGAAATTTAATTTCGGGTGGTCTTTTGCACACTATCATGGAGTTCTACAAGAGGCTTTACTGAAACTCAACAAATACTAGTAACTGGTAGATCGAGGTCTGATTCCATGATATGCTAACAAAAATTTCAATTGACATACGAGGTTCCGATAAAAAAAAATGCCGAAAATGTTGCTTTTGAGATTGTTTATTTCTTCATGAAGCTAAGTTGTGTCAACAAAGATCGTGTCTTTTTTGTAACTTCTATCTTATTATATGCCATAAGAATTTCGACAAGGTGCCAACCCCTCCGATGTTTCAGGGACAATACATTCACATCTTCTGTAACACAACGTCATCGCATCATATTATATGCTCCCGTAACGCCCACCCCTGTTCTTCCACTTGTACATACACTATTCCTGTTTATTGGCAAATTGACCAAGCATGAATTCCGTTTTACAAATACGAACAAAAACAAATATTTACTTCGCATTTTTTTAACTTGTGTTACAACAACTTCATACTGGATATTTTGAATAAGCCACTGACTCTACCATTTCAGCATGATCACTAAAAAAAACCGAGCAAAGCCGGTCTATACAGCTAGTATAACATATATCACAAACGGAATCATCTCTCAAGGGATCCCTTTCGCCAACAACACATCAGGAGAGAACCGTTGGTTGTGATGAAAGAAAAAACGAAAAAGTATTCATGTGAGCAAAAAGCTGGTGGAAAAGAGTCACACATTACGTTGTCGAAACTGAACTCGACATACTTGGTACAGATCAACATGAGTTCAACACATATGTCCCTGTGGAAGAGATGGGGGTTAAGTTATTACCATAAAGCGAATCGGCTTATATACCAGTTTGTCTCCTCCAAGGGGACTGTGGTAAATAAACTAGAGACGTCGAACGAACAAACAAAATCATTCTCAGTGCCAGATCGCAACTTGCGTAAATACTCATATAATATAGAATGTGAATTGGTTGAATAATAGATAACAACCAGTGAACCATAGAGTGTTGGGCAGATTCCACCATAGACAAAATCAGTCTAAATGGGATATCAATTCCCTCTTTCTTCTGTTACACAACACAACCCCAGTTTTGTCATCCACCTGCTCAGACCCATGATATATGTTATCCGCTGCCTTCCTCTCACTTTTCCCCCCTCTATGGGGCCTGTCAATATCAGGTTCTCCAAGCCCTCTTTCCTCAGTGCATGTCCCAGGAACTTCAGTTGTCTCTTCCTGATGCTCACTATTAATTTTCATTTCGTTGCTATTCTTTCCAACAACTCATCGTTGCTTACATGCTCGGTCCATGATATACGTAGCATCCTTCTGTAGAACCACATTTCCGATGCTACAACTTTTTTCCTTCATCTTCGATGATATTGTCCAATATTCACTGCCATATTGAAGAACTGGCATCACATAACAATCCAGTACTCTCTTCTTTGTTTCTAGTGAAAGTTTCCTGTCTCTTAATACTCTACTCAGCTCTTGAAATGCATCTTTGTGCTTTTGGATCTCAGGAATATAAATGTATAGTAACTGCTGTGACCAAAAAGTGAGGGATCATTTTCTATATTGTTTGCAATATGGAACTGATCCCCCACTTTATATCCAGTATGCTTTTGTAGGACCACATTTCAGTTGCTTCAAGTTTTTTCTTCATCACTGCCATATTGAAGAACTGACATCACATAGCAATCCAGTACTCTTTCTTTATTTGTTTCTCGTGAAAGTTTGCTGTGTCTTAGTACTTTACTCAGCTTCTAGAACGCGTCTTTTGCCATGCCAATTCGTCTTCGGATATGTGTGTCGCATTTTCCGTCTTCTGTCAAAACACTCCCTAGGTATTTAACTTTTTGCGCCTGATTGATTTTAGTATCCTCTACATTGTATTTGACATTTGGGGTTGCTCTTTTTGCTGATGACTATGCATTCGGTTTTCTTGCAGTTTATTTGTAGTCCTTTCTTGTTACTATCTTCAGCTACCTTCTCTAGGAGATCTTGTAGTTTCCTTTCCGTGTCTGCTATCAACACTGTATCATCCTCGTATCTTATGTTGTTCAAAATCTGGCCTCCGATTACTAATCCTGGCATAGCATCTAGGGTCTTTTTTTTGTCTAACTTCTTTTATTCATGTCCTTTTTTCTTGCTTTCTTTTATTCTTTCTTTCTCACGCTCACCTTTCTCAATTTTCTCTTTATTTCACGCACATTCTTTTCAACCCATTTTCTTTTTGTCTCTCTTTCCTCTTGCATCTTAGGCTACTTATTTCCTTGTTTGGGGTAAATCGATAAACATATAAACTCTCCATTTTTATCTCATTTTCACTTAATCTCTCTCACTAATTTTATTCCTCATTCATGTAATCTATCTCTTTTTCTTGTTCTCTTTTCTCATTTTGCCTTTCCGTTATTCTTTTTCTCTTTCTCTCTGTGTCTATCTCTTTCTCTTTCCCAATTTTTGTTTTTCTTTCTTTTCGACATACGCATATTGTCTCGACGTACGCATATTATCTCTCTCCTTGATTTATCTTTCTTTTTTACTCAGATTATCGCAAATTTATCTCTCTTTCTCTCTCTCTCTCTCTCGCTTTCTTTGTCTCAGTTACATTTTATCCCTCTCACTTTCCCTTCCCTTAATTTTCTCTCTTTCTCTCTATCTTGCCTAATTTATTATCACTCCCTCTGTCTTCCTTTACTCACTCTTCTATCTCGCTTTTTCCTCCTTCTCTCTTTTGTTTCTTGATCACTTCTTCTTATTTCTTCTACTCTCTTTTCACCTTTCTCTCACCTTATCTAACTCTCTATTACTCTATGATTGTTTTCTCCTTCACTCTCAAAATTATCTTTTTTCTTTTTCACGTACTCTTTCTTTTCTTTTCTTTTTCTTTTTTTTCTCTCGGTTTATCTCTCTCACTTTCTCTGCAGCCCTTTCTTCCTTCAAAAGTGATCTATTTTTAAAGAGTTCCAGGAACTCATCAGAAATGTCTTAATTTACCAAAACCTGCTGGTCTCATTACTTACTTCCTAACTCCGTTGACTGACACGCGAACACGACTCTTGTAAGCCGTAGCCTCTCTCCTGGGGATTCGACACATTAATATTGTATTGCGAGTTCGACAAAGATGCCAAGACATACCGTTTAGGCTATAAATAGGAACCAGAATCTATCACCTGACATAAGTTGGCAAGTAAGAAGAGACCGAATGGAGAATAGAAAAATTCAAATGGCGCCATGACAACTGAATCGTTGATCTATTATGGCTCAGCGGTCAACGTTTCCAAATGGTAACCAAAAGCTTTATGGTTTAATTGCATCGAAAAAATACGTATACGAAAAATAGGCTTGCTTTCTCGCCAGAAATCAGTAGATAAATACGACGTACATTAACAATACCATTATGTTATCATTCTTCAACTAGTTTTATATACTCATTTTCATTATAAATATTTGAATGAATGTCACCAAATCTCATCTTTTTTTAAATCAATGCGTTAAAAAGAACAGCCCAAAGTGCCAAACAGAGGTCGGAGTGTTAAAATCAAGCAGGTACGAAATTTTAAATACCAAGGTAGTGTTCTAACTGAAGCCGGAAAGGGCCACACAGAGATCCAAAGGCGAATTGGCATGGCGAAAGACGCGTTCCAGAAGTATTAAATATTAAGACACAGGAAACTTTCACTAGAAACAAAGAAGAGACTAATTTTTTTAATCATTTGACCCCAAGCAAGGCATTCCACTGCCACTATTGCGCAGGGGATTACATAGGGGAAAGTGAAGAGAAAGTGTGGTTAGATATAGGAAATGTCAGAAGGAGGGTGATAGACGGATAAGGATGCCGAGGCTGAGGGTTGGGCAGATGGGAAGAGTGTTTGAAAGAATGGATGCGAGTTAGTGTGTTAAGAGGTGTCTGTTGACCTTACATTTAAACTCCTGGAGATTGTAGCCGTCGTGGAAGCAATCATGTGAAAGGGAATTCCACAGGCGGGAAGTGCGAGAAAAGAAGCTCTTGGAGTAAAAATTGCGGTTACATCTTTCACTGTAAGAGGGTGGGACCTAGCTGCTAATCTAGTATATCGTGCAAATTCGTACGTACGGGGCCCCAGTGATCTAAGTTAATCGGAGCAGAAGCCGTGAAAGTATTTATAGAAGAGGCACAGGGAGGCCACGTCACGCCGGTGAGAGAATGACTGCAGCCGGTCTGCCAAGTCGGTATCGATCACATAACAGACTCTCCGTTGTATTTTGTCAAGATCCCCGAGGAGAATAACACTGGATTGCTATGTGATGTCAGTTTTTCAATATGGCAATAAATGTTGGACAATATCAGCAAAGATGAAGGAAAAATTTGAAGCAGTTGAAATGTCGTTCTACAGAAGGATGCTACGGATATCATAGACCGAGCATATGAGCAATGACGAGGTTTTAGAAATGATGGAAACGAAAAGGAAATTAATATTGAGCATCAGGAAAAGACAAATGAAGTTCTTGGGACATGCAGTAAGGAAAGACAGCTTGGAGAACCTGATGCTAACAGGCCAGATAGAGGGAAAATGAGACAAATGAAAGCAGCGGATAACATATTTAAAGGGCAGGTGGATGACAGAACGGAGGCTGAGAGACGTTACAGGAGAAAGCATGCTAAGAGGCACCAAGCATAGGGAGACGTGGAAGGCCATGATCGCCTCCGTTATGAAGGGACAAGGTACATAAAAGAAGAAGTTGTGAATTCCGGATGAAGAACCACACAAAATAAAGAACAACAAAAACAGATACTGAAATAGAAAGGTACGTTATATTGAACGTAATATACAAACTTGAACGCAGGTTAGTAAATCAAGAAATAACATTAGTAAGAAATAAATATATACAAGACTTGAAGTAAAATCGTTGGAAATAGTATGTCCGTATATATTATTCTAGCTGAGTGGAGCTCAGAGCTAGTCTGACTTCTGATGCGGTAGTCTCTGAGTAACTTCGGTATCTCTCGGTAAATTACGTATCAGTTCCGGTACTCTCCGATAACTCGCACGGATCTCTATGCAACAGTATTTACCCACCTTCGCACTTAAGGTGAGATGTGACCCAAGGTCTTTTTAATGTGGGTCTTCCCGGCCATATAACTAAGCGAAAAATATCTGTCTATCTTTCCCCAGTCGTGATTCTACCCTTCGGCTGAACCACAACTGGGTTAGTGCTCTCTATTCGAATACAGAGAGCGCTCTCCACCCGAAGGCAGAGTGCTGACAGTGTCATAGTAGCAGAGGCAAATGCAGACTGCGTCTAATTTTCTATCTATGGTAGGAGTATATGTACACTCAGTCGAGTCCATTATCATATACAAAAAAGAGAAGATCCCCCAACACAATGATTAAAAATTGCTTAGAGAGAATGAAGTCGTTATGGTATTTATTCCTCAACCGTGCAACAGTCCACATGGGTGCGGCCGAAATGGATAGCAGGTGGGGCAGAATGGTTAAACTTCAATCAAACATTTGGAAAAGTTGTAAAATCAATATGCCAAAAATAAATTAGGATTTTGTAGGGATAGGAAATTAAGAATTAAAATCAATTCTCTTCCTCACTTTTTCAAAAAATTCACAATGACGTGTAAAATCCTTGTTTTTTTTTCCCAAATAGAAAAAGGATTGACCATGTACTTTAAGAAAAAGTCGGAACCGGATTTCGCAAGTAAAAGTTAAATTGATTTTCTGACCTGTAAGACCCAGAAGATTTAGCTATCCAGTGCAAAAATCTAAATTAGAATATAAGGCTCTGATCAGCGCCAGTCGGTCAGATTCAGGTGGGATCAGCGAGACGAAACAACTAAAATGTAACAGAAGAAATTGCAACCACGTGGCACCTTCTCCTTCTCCTGTCTCGTGTGCTGATTCTTTCTACGTCTTTTCCATTCATTGATATTCATACTGAAACAAACGCTCATACATATATACGTACGTACGCATATACTCTTTCAACAAATTACTGCTACGAACATTTTCTACAAATCGTGACACCTTTAACTTTCTCATTGAACATTAATTTCTACGAATTCTTGTTATCCTATCCTTTTAACAAATGTCTTTTTTAAAGTGAAAAATTTATATTTTATTCATACACTATTCCACCCATTCCAACCTACCGACAACCAACTTTCTGATGAAAACCTTCTGATAATTCTGATGATAATTCTGCATAAATCTTGCAAGCTGTAGGGTGTTCGGTTGTGTCTGAGACAAGGCCGAATCTTGGAAACAGTAACCATCTCCCTACAGATTCAATTTCAAAATCATACCCTGGAACACTAACTAGCATTTACAGTTACACCACTATTAACCATGGATATATCATACCCTATTTTGAAAATATCAAAAAAATATTAAACATAAATCTTTATTTGAAATATGTTACATGCAGGCACTTCAAACTTTGTACTTTGAGTTAACATTAATAGGGACTGAAAAATATTATTTAGGAAGAAATCATGCATTGAAAATTGTTATTAAATTGTGATTAAAATGGCGTCATTCGCGCTGGGTACTATGTACCCACGGTTAGCGTTCTCGGGTTAAAATAACATTATCGTAAGTGCGTGCAAAACTCTCAGTATAAATAATTATAAATCGTGTTAATTTATGTATTTATTTTAGTATATTTAATGAGTTTTTTTTTCTCTATCTGGTCATTTAGCTATTTTAACCATTCATCTTCACATTAATATCACGAAAAATCAATTTATTTTTATTTTTATTTTTTTTCCGTATATTTACTTGAACCATTTACACATTATCATCACTGGACATTCATTTATTTGTGGACGACCTTATTCTAGATATTTTTCCTCTTCACTTGTGCAACTAAAAACATCTTGCATTCCAATAACGTAGCAAACAGAGATTAGGACACAGGCCGGGGCCTGATCAACCTTGGCTGGGTCAACCTGAGGAGAAGGTATGATGTTTGAAAAGGACCAAAACCGTCAATGAACCAGGGTAACATCACTGATGATGTGTCCTAACCGCATCTAAATGATGTATTTTTCAAAAACAAAATTTATCGATTTTATTATTGTGATATTTTTTGCATTATATCAAATATTACTAACAAGCAGTATAGCTCGGCGTTGCTAAGGTGTAATGAAAGCTTTAAAACTAATCCACGGTCCTGGAGCTCAGACTTTTTGGACGTTGGCACGAAAGACTAAAAAGCAATAGTTGTTTCCAGTTAAAGCGAAACCGTAGACTGAAAGAAAAATGAATGGATGTAAGTCAAATTTTGATTTCCTGGCATCGATATCAAATAAGTTTTTTTCGTCGTAAACTGAATTTTGAAGGATAAATAAGTCTTCTGAGTAAATGGTATCATGACTGAGACTAAGAACTACAATTCTACCTACTTACAGCCAAACCCGAAGCAAAAACTAAAACAAAAGGGCTGAAAAAACATGCAGGCAGATAAACAGATACACACACAAACATCTTGCCTTTTCTATATATATATTATCGATTTTCTGCACCTAGCTGTGAGGTTATATATAGGTTTTTCGTGTATGTGGGTGCACCTAATTATGTGCATCTTCCCAAGTAAAGTTATGATTATATTCATTATTGTATGTATACGGGTCCACCTAACTAGCGGTATACTGGCAGTATAGCCCAGCGTTGCTGGGGTGTAACGAAAGCTTTAAAACTAATCCATGGTCCTGGAGCTCAGACGCAGCCTAAAGAATATTTGTGTGAGGTTTGGAGAGAATCGGATAAAAATTGTGGATTTGTATAAAGGACATACAGACAGATAAACAGACACACACACAAACATCTTGCCTTTTATATATATACATATTATCGATTTTCTGCACTATTGTAAGAACTGCAACCTTGAAACTTCTGAATATCGTTTCTTATGTCTTTGTCTATGAGTGTATCAAATTTGATTAAAATCGGACCACTCCTTCTATAACCCGATTTTTTTGATTATCGATTTTCGATATTTATTGGGAGTACCTCGACACAAAACCTAGCTAAGAACACTCACAGACGCTTATAGTACATCTGTGTAAATTTTCCAGAAAATCAGTCCAGCCGTTTCGGAGTCTATAGGTAACGGACACACACACACACACACACACACACACACACACACACACACACACACACACACAGACAAAATTCCATTTATAAATAAGTTTAGATATAGTAACTACTGTCTGCAAAATAGTTATAAATGATTATAACGATATTGCGATATTTTTTAATCATATCGCGCGTTAAAAATACGCTAAATAGAGTTCACTGTTTGGATAAGAGAATTATCAATGGCAATAATTTACTGTGAATCAGCAGGTATATCTCTTTGACACTATCACCGTTTTTTATTGTTAAGTGTACATTTTAACTCATAAAATTTTGTGGGGCGTACAAAAGTTTTAATTCTGAAAATGCTTCCCAGAGAAAAAAAACAGTTCGGAAACCATTGCTGTAGGTCTTAGCAAGGAGTGTTCTTTTTTGAACCATGGTCTTGGGTATGGTAATCTACTATATCCAGCAGCAAGTCTTCGAATCGGGAGATTGGAGATTTGAAAAAACTTCTTAGTCTCTATTGACCGGTGTGTTAGTATTTTTTAGTGTTGTGTCGTGAAAAATACGATACAATCAAATGAGTGGTTAGACTAAGGAACACGATTAAATCAACAATATGGTTTATTGTACTAAAAGTACAAACATTAAAAAATGGAGCGTAGAGTTCCTGGTCGTCTTCCAGTCATCAGCTCGCTCGTAATCTACTGCGTAGTGTATTTATGATGGGAGACAGTCCATTGCTAGTGGAAGACAGGTTCTTCCATTACAACAGTTAGGTTCACAGCTAAAAGGCAAAATGAACACCCAAACAAAAACAAAACACAATAAAAGTATAAAAAAAATCTATTTTCATAGTAAACATAACAGCAATACAATTATATATAATTTCTACTGCAGGAAAATCTTCTGCTTAGTTAGTTTAAGACTACAAATAAACTTTAAGAAAACGGAATGCATGGTCATCAGCAAAAAGACCAAACCAAAATGCCAAATACAGATGGGGATACTAAAATCAAGCAGGTACAATCATTTAAGTACCTAGGAAGTGTTCTAACAGAAGATGGTAAGTGCGACACAGAGATCCAAAGGCAAATTGGCATGGCAAAGGACGCGTTCCAGAAGCTGAGTAAAGTATTAAGACAGGAAAATTTCACTAGAAATAAAGAAAAGCGTGCTGGATTGCTATGTGATGGTAGTTCTTCAATACGACAGTGTATGCTTGACAATATCATCGAAAATGAGGACAAAACGCGAAGCTGCGGAAATATGGTTCTACAAAAGGATGCTGCGGATATAGTGGACTAAGCATGCAAGCAACGATGAGGTGTTGGAAAGAATGGCAACGAAAAGGAAATTGATACTGAGCATCAGGAAGAGACAATTGAAGTTCCTGGGGCATGCAATGATGAAGGAGAGCTTAGAGAACCTGATACTGACTGGCCAGATAGAAGGAAAGAGAGACAGAGGAAGGCAGCGGATAACATATTTACAGGGCCTGATCAAGTGGATGACGGAATGTAACAGAAGCAATCATACTAAGAGCCACAAGAGATAGGGAGACGTGGAGAACCATGATTGGTACATCCTGAAGGGACAGGGAACATAGAAGAAGAAGTCAGTTATGTCTCTTTTGAGACATCATCAGCCAAGCGTGTAACACGTGTAGCATCTAAGTGACTGAATGTATATAGTGTTTATTACATTAGTACATTATAGAAGGTCCACCTAGAATCCCGGCAAAACTAATAAAACAACAACCTTTAGGCAAAATTAGAATTTGTTTATGAACACAGTCTCCTTCTAGTATGATACACTGATTCTAACGCTTCTCTCCCAATTTGATACCTTTTTTTTTTGTAGAATAATTTGTCTTTGGATTAAAAATACGCCTCAGTTTCTGATGTCACTTCATTTCGATCAGATCTCTTTGCTGAAGCATACTTTTGAGGTCTAGAAATGAGACAGTAGTTGCTGGGCTGGGGGAGATCTTGAGAATAGGGTGGATGTGGAAGTAATTCGAATTGCAATTCATGTAGTTTTGCCATAGTTGCGATCGGCTTGCGACACGGCGCGTTGGCTTGGTAAAAAAATCACTTTCTTCTTCGTTTCTGGCCGTTTTTACTTGGGGATTTCTTCCTTTAAACGCACTAACAATATTAATATAATACTAATATTGCTATATAATAATACTATAATATAATTCATAATTCATAGTAATATAATAATTCATAATAATATAATAATACTAATATTGCTATATAATATTCGCTATTGTTGGTTCTTCCATTTTTTAGATAATCGACGAAGAAAATACTTTGCGCATCCCAAATGTACGTAGGCCAAAACCTTGCCTGCTAATGTTTGCGTCTTTGGTCACTTTGAACGGCTTTCACCTGCTGCTGTCCACACAGCTGACTGCTGATTTGATTTCTTGGTAAAGTGGTGCATCCAGGTTTCATCCATTGTCAAATATGCAAACCTACTCCGTGTTTCATTGAAAAGGTTGCAAACGACCTCTAAATCATCGACGCGTTTTATTTTTGATCTGTGAGCAAACGCGGTACTCACCTTGAACCCAGCTTTCCTATTGACAAATGTTTTTGCAAAATAGTAAATACACTGCCTTTTGATATGTTAATATCCCCTGATATCTGACGCAACTTCAATTTACGGTCCGCCAATATGAGTTGGTGCAAAGAGTTCACTATTTACGAATGGCTGGGACCGTAAACTGATAATAGGATGGACCGGGGAACAAACGGTGTTAAGAAGTGGTTCGACACTCTTCAAATCCTCCCGATCTTGCTGACAACTATAATTTATTCTTATACTCAGGACTTTTGTCGAGTCTAGAACTCACTTCATCCTTTGATTGTAAAAAGTTAAATTTTAAGGAAATCATTAGTTTGTGTTCTTAATTCCTGTTCTTTTATTGTTCTTTCTCCTTAATAATGTTTTTCTCATATTTTCTCCTACTTTTTACACCTTTTCGTTATTATTGCCTTGTTTGGTGTAAAACGATTATGAAA